>OY015311.1:19350930-19923659 GCA_955612985.1 Cheilosia scutellata
GTTGGTTTGACACGTTCTTAAAAAAAAAAAAACCTAACACCTAAATATGGCTGAAAAGATCATAGATGTTAGTATAAACTACACTGAACCAAAAAGGTACGTCATATTAACAACAAAGTTCGTCATATTGAATATTTTTGAGCCAACAACCGTAGTTGTCAATATGATGAACTTGGGTTGTCAATTAAAATTGAATCAATTAAATGTTCATATTGACAATCGCCGTTGTTGATTTGATGAACGCAGTAGTCAAATTGAAGGAATTGATTTTCATAATGAAAATCGCAATTGTTAAAATGAAGAACTCGATATTCATAATGAAAATCGCAGTAGTCAATCTGAACATCCCAGAAGTTAAATTGAAGAACTCGATTTTCATATTGACAATCGCCGTTGTTGATTTGATGAACGCAGTCGTTAAATTTTAGGAATTGATTTTCATAATGAAAATCATAGTTGTTAAACTGAAGAACTAGATTTTCATAATGAGTATCGCAATTTTCAATCTAATGAACGAAGTAATTGAGTTAAAGAATTCGATTTTCAAAATTAAAACGTAATGATTTACAACATCAGCTAGCTAGATTAAGGAATTTATACTTACAGTGGAGTGTCAACATATTATATTGATAATACACATATACCTACACACTCCAGAATGCGTTTCGCCCCAATGACCCACCACATCGATCTCATCAGTAGACAAATCACCTCATCTGCCTAGACGCAAAGTTTACTCGACGTCTACCGAGACTATCATGTGTTTAACAGACAAAAGTGACTGTGAACTATAAACCTAATTCATATTGACAACTGCGATTGTCCATATTACAACAAAGTTCATCAATATAAAGATTTTGAAATACTGCACTTATGTGGTAGTCATATTGACAACCCGTAGACGGAGAGCCAGCGACAAAAAATGTAACGTCATTTCATTAAGAAAATAGTTGGTTTCATTGTATAGCCTGAATATAACTAAACATTAAATGAATTGTCTGCCACTTATCCGTTGGTGGGGAGGCTGTCGGTAGGGGACCAAAGGGTTAAAAAATATTAGAACAAAAACGTGATTTCATTAAAGCTGATTTTTGGGTTGGTGACGCTAAATAATATTTTATGTAAGATATCAAAAAGGCAGACAGTTTGGGTGGTACGAAGATGGTGGCAGACTGCGGGGAAGGTCGAGAAAATAAGGGGTTAATTACGTCATTTCATTAAAGTTGGGAAAAATGCTAAAATTTGTAAAATGCCATTAGAAACCCGTAATCAAAAAGGCAGACACATATTTCGAGCCGAACATTCTGGCAGACGCAATGATATAATTCATTTTCAATAGTAAACAAAAATAAAAACAAGTGAGAAAATGGTCCTCTTCGAAGAAATCATGCTTTTACTACACGTCATATTCTTCTAAGAATAGTTTTGTGCCATTCTGCTGTCCTTATCGTAAATTTCGAAATGGCACATCAGGAATGCTTTCATCGTCATCATCCTCATCCTCTTCATTATCCGTCAAATTATTTGGCACGACTACGATAACTTAGGCGCCGAAAATTGATAACAGGTTTTTGTGATACCACGAAAAACGGATCATATACCTAAGATCTCCCACTTGTTGAACCATTATGAGCTCTTTATAAAGCGTAATAGGCTTCTGATATCTGTGTTTGTCAGATCAGCCAAGTCGTTGTAATGGAAGGCTCCCAACTGAAGTTTCCTTCTACGGGAGAGAACTGGGCAGGAACAAAGAAGGTGAGGAATAGTTTCCTCCTCTTCCTCATCCATACAGTTTCTGCAAAAGTCGTTTGCTAAAAGGCATAGCCTTACGGCATGCTTTTCTATCAGGGAGTATCCAGTAATGACACCTATTGTGGTGGCGATATGCAATCTGTTGAGAGAAATCAATTTCTTAGAGCGTTTCAAATCCAGCTCAGGCTTAGGCCAAATTTGTTTTGTCGCTAGACAAGTAGTGTCACTTGTCCACCTACGATTTGTACTCTCGATAGCATCCAGCTCCAATTTTTGTTTGCAAGTAGCGATTGGTATGCCTAGGGTGCCTTTTTCCAGCAGGATGGGTATATTTATTCCAATTCTGGCGAATTCATCGGCCCTACAATTCCCTGCAATGTCTCTATGCCCCGGCACATCAAAAAGGTGAATGTTGAACTGTTCGGCCATCGCCGTAAGAGATGATCTGAAGTCGAGGGATACTTGAGAAGTTATAGAGATCGAATCCAAGGATTTGATTGTTGCTTGGCTGTCCGAAAATATGCAAATACATATCTTGAACGGATATCACGTTTTTCTTAAGGGAGCTTAAGATTAAGACTTTCGGAGAAAACGCCCCCACCAACTCCGTCTTTGGCTCCGTCGAGCCGTCAATATAAAAGTGAATTTCAAGTTCGAAAGCATTTTTTTCAAAAACTATTAACAAATATAACTTGATTTTAAAATAATGTGGAAGAACAGATTCCTGGCTTTGAAAAATGCTTAAGGCTTATTGTAAGTGGTGCCAATATTTTTTTCACATTAAGTACCTATCATTTTTTTTTTTAATTGACCCTCTCGCCTAAACGAAGCCTGATAGACCCCCTCCCCCCATAGTAAAAAATGCTTGTATTTAACCCCTCTATAAAAACCTGTTATCAATTTTCGGCGCCTAAGTTATCGTAGTCGTGCCAAATAATTTGACGGATAATGAAGAGGATGAGGATGATGACGATGAAAGCATTCCTGATGTGCCATTTCGAAATTACGATAAGGACAGCAGAATGGCACAAAACTATTCTTAGGGGAATATGACGTGTAGTAAAAGCATGATTTCTTCGAAGAGGACCATTTTCTCACTTGTTTTTATTTTTGTTTACTATTGAAAACGAATTATATCATTGCGTCTGCCAGAATGTTCGGCTCGAAATATGTGTCTGCCTTTTTGATTACGGGTTTCTAATGGCATTTTACAAATTTTAGCATTTTTCCCAACTTTAATGAAATGACGTAATTAACCCCTTATTTTCTCGACCTTCCCCGCAGTCTGCCACCATCTTCGTACCACCCAAACTGTCTGCCTTTTTGATATCTTACATAAAATATTATTTAGCGTCATCAACCCAAAAATCAGCTTTAATGAAATCACGTTTTTGTTCTAATATTTTTTAACCCTTTGGCCCCCTACCGACAGCCTCCCCACCAACGGATAAGTGGCAGACAATTCATTTAATGTTTAGTTATATTCAGGCTATACAATGAAACCAACTATTTTCTTAATGAAATGACGTTACATTTTTTGTCGCTGGCTCTCCGTCTATATGGGCTATTGATGAGTCGGAAAACCGTAAACTAAATAACTAAACCATATTATGTCTTGGATAAAAATGTTTACGCGATTCAAAGTTTAGAGTACTTCCGACAGAGAAAAAAATAGTTTTACAAAATTTTGCATCCCTAAACAGATTTTAAATAGTTCCTAAAATTTTGTAATAATTCATAAGTGCCCTTCCACTTTTCTTATCAGCCATATTTGTCCCAAAAGTTGTATTCAAGATTTTTTACTTAAATTTAAGTAGGTATGTATCTGCAAAGATATATGTATTTATATAATTTATGTTTACAAATATATAATGTCAAAATTCATTTTATGATCGACAGTAGCAGGTTAAATATTAACTTTTTATGGGAGTTAAAATTTAGCTAAACTAATCTAAATGTTAGCCGTGGGTAATCATTTTTTTACACATAAAAATTTTGTATTTTAGACTCTACTTCATGTAGCCGACAAAATTTAGCGCGCCCATTAATAGTTCGGTGCACATTTTTCTCATGCTAAATTTTAACAGATCGCGTTTTTTATACCCGGTACCACACTGTGGTGAGGGTATATTCACTTTGTCATTCCATTTGTAACGCCCATAAGGAGGCGTTGTAGGTATGACAAACTATATATATTATTGATCAGCATCACTTTCTTAGTCGATCTAACGATGTCCGTCTGTCTGTCCGTCTGTCCGTATGTCCGTCTGTCTGTCCGTCTGTCCGTCTGTCCGTCTGTCTGTCTGTCCGCACGATTACGGCCGTAATTTAAGAGCTATCGATTTGAAATTTGGTACGTAAGCTCTTATCCACCAGACTGAGGCTAAGTTCGAAGATGAGCAAGATCGGATGAAAACTACTACTACCTCCCATACAAAAGTATCAGATTTATATAGCTTTTTATGTTAAAAATTAAATTTAAATAGCTACAGTAAAGATAGCAAGTTTAAACTTTGCACATATTGTTTTAATAATATTTAAAAAATTTTGACAAAAAATGAGCTTGGTCGAATAAAAAGTACCCACACCTCCCATACAAATATATAATTTTTTAATACTAAAATATTTTTTTATTTTACAATAATATAGTACCGGGTATTTGAGCTTCGGCATAGTCGAAGATAATTGTCTTACTGGTTTTTTTTTTTATTATTTTGTGTTGCAGAAAAGTATATTTTAAAGCGCGTTTGGAATAAACACCTTGAATATATTTAAAGTGCAAAATTATTGTGATCCAAGAAAAGTCTTGAAAGATTCAAAAAAAAAAAAACGATACTTTTTAGGGCAGTTGAATATTTGAAGGAAGTTATTTTTAAATAACAGCTGCTTTTTGTGGGATCATGACGTATCTCGAATGACAAAAATCTCGAAAGCTAAAAATCTCAGAAAGTTTTTTTTTTAATCTCGAACCTAAACCTAAGCAGATTTTTTTTCGAGATTTTTGTTATTCGAGATTATGCTTTCTAGATTTTTTAAATTCGAGATTTTTTGATTTTTACATTCGAGATTTTTTTTTCGAGATATCGGGGTAGACCCGTTTTTGTGACACTATTATGACGTATCCACCACGCACTCCATGTCAAAATGCAGCTAATATTTTAGATCTTTTTAACATGTTACAGTATGTAAAAAGCGATTTTTCTTTACTTTACGCACATAGTAAAAAGCTCAAACTATTAGCTCGAAGAAATAAACGCTATAAAATGAGCAGTTCTGAAAGGTGAACAACATATTTTCACTATCACAGCGTTCGAAAAGGTGAGTGGTTTGAAACTTGAGTACTCGAAGACTCCCAAGACATTGCGTATAGATAATAAGCTAGAAATTACGAAAATGTAAGTTTCTTCGTATATCGATGATTTTTGAACTTACATGACCGTAACTTTCCAGTTTCAGGGACTATGCTGAATGCCAAGGCAAAATAATTATCCTCCATTTTCAGGGAGACAAATTCATTCAACGGTAGCTATGGATGGAGTGAATAATTTCTAGGCTAGACTTAAAATCGACTCTTAGTAACTCAAGCTACTATCGAGAATTTTTTTTTTTAAATTTGCATAAGTTTTCTAATACCTTTCTCTTTAAATTTTTGTTTTCTTATGGTTCTTTTTTCAAATAAAATTAATTGTTCTTCCTCAAACCAACGTTAATCGCTATTTAAGCCTCGCAAAATTAGCACAGGCTGTAAGGTATATAGTCTCTCTCTCAGTCTCAGTTTCTTTTTTGCTATTTTCAACATTTGCTTCGAGTGATGTCAGTTGTCTTAAAACCTTCGTCTCCTTTCTTAATATGATTCTTAGAAGTAAGGAAGGTTCTATAAATTTACTCTGCCCGTTCGATTTACAATGGACTACCTACAGTCGGAAAACAATTACAGATGTACGACAAATATTAATTATTTTCATTTAATCTATCAACATGAATGCTGAATGTCATATAATATCACCTAATCCTTACCTGGGTCAAATCCCTTAAGACAAGCTCCACAACTTGTCATTACCAGAATCAAATTTGCTCATCCATGAAACCTGATTGGTTCTTACCCAATTTAGACTATTTGGTGCCATGTCCATTGAGAAATGGACTTAATTTATTAAACTAATTACTTACGGTTAGCCAAACGTAGCAGCAACCTCAGAGCATGCTCTCTGACCGCTGTTCCCCAACCCCAAACCAACTTCATTATATCCTAACCCCAGACATTATTGCTCATTGCAAGTTCTCCCCATATCCGCAAACAGGAAACTGAAGACTCTGAAACTAGGAGCCAGTAGAGCCGCACTCAAGTGTACGCTATCCCAGAAAACAAATGCAAAATTATTTTTAAAATACAACCCAAACCCATGTCGTCTGCTACATCAATCCACAAAACCGAATTCAAACGGAATACGTATGTTTATTGTCAGACAACCGCAAGCTGTAGCCAACAACTGCTTTGCGGTTTCGTTAGGAGACAGTAACTAAGGGATACTCGCACCCAAATATATACCCGAAGTGCAATACGTTAGCAGCCTGAACGGTTGCCTTTCATTGCGGTTGCACGGTATTCGACCAGCAAAAAGGACAATCCCACCCGCCCCCAGTCAACTTACCATCCATTCGCACTCAATCAAACCGGTTTCTTATTGTTATCGCAATTCTTCATTATCAAAAATTAATAAAACTAATCACCTGATGGTGCCTGAATAGGGCTTACGTTGGCGAAGGCCCAAGTAAACTTCGACTGCACCCCGAGCTGTTTTCGGGGATGTTTATCTTGGGCCAACCTTAATCCCCATGGGTATTGGAGGACACAACTACCCTCCGAAAAAGTTGCCCGCAACAACCAGCCCTACTCACAATATTCATCGACTACACCTGTGTCCTGGAGTATTATTGTTATTACGGGTCTTCGTTATATCAAATGGTGGTAGCTACTATGGTACGGCAAGGTAGGCAAGTTTTCCAAAAATTTGTTTACCAGTTAAATCCCTGTCTATCCTTGTTTCATCTGTGGCCCAGAGTGTAATGCTATTCATTTGCCAGATGTACGTATTTATCGTTTTGTTTGGGGCCGTGAATGTTTGTGGTTAGATTTGGCGGGTTGGGTTGTGCTTAAGAGGATGAACCTGGCTTTGGTATTATTTGCCAAAGGTTGCCGTTCGTGCTACTCCTCTGTTGAATGTAAAATTTCAAGAAAACCACATTCGAGTGCATTCTGTGCGGAAGATAATTTTAGTTTCATTTGCCAGAGAGATTGTGTGTTGGTGTTCGGCGCGATACAGATACTATTGCTGATGGTCTGCTGTACAACAACTACCGGCACAAATGCTGTTGCCATAGATGTGGGTGGGTGGGGCGCTGCGCTCACCCTTTCAGTATAGTACGCTTGAGGATATAGCAAATTGTAAATCGTATAGACAGCTTGGTACAAGCGAAAATTATTGTATCTAGTCTGCCATACCTTCCTTGAATCTTGTTAGAATGTCATTTTTCCTTTACTCTCGTTTTTTTTTCTTGAATAAGGAGCAGGGGAAACATGCCAGGATTACTGAATTTAGTTCTTTGACCACAATTCTGAATATTTTGCATTCATAAAAAGATGTGTGCGCTCTATGGTTGTATGTATTTGTCTGTGTCGTTATATTCGCCTGCATAATCCTTTAAATGAAAATATTAGGTTACCACCCGTTCACTTTCGGAATGCACTTCGCAATGCGGGTGTAGGAATGTTCAGTGGAGTGAAGATTGGACTATAGTAGAATGGGGAGCGAGGTGGATTAGTCTTGTATTCGCTTCTTTACGCTTAACCAAAGCGAAACCACTAATTTAGAAGACAGAGAAAATCAGAATCCTTGGTTGGAAGGGAGAAAGGGGACTCGTTTTCTATATTGCTGGCATTTCCAACTTAAGAGGGCGAAGTATAGGAGAAAGTAGCCTTGGTTTGGCCTGGTTCTCAAAAACCTCTTAAGTAGTTCAGTTGGGATTGCGAAAAAAGGATTGGAATTGCTCAACTTTAGTTGAACTTTTATTGAGATTTTTTTCCTTTAAAGTGGATATAAAATGTATTTTAACTTGAATCTTAAAAGTGGTGCACCGAGGTTAAGGTGAGCACAGATATTGGTCTGCTAGGTGTTACAAAAAGTGCCAGCAGACGAGTTTTTCTGTGAGAAATAGTTTCCACGTTCGAATAATAGAATGGTTAAAAGGGGAAGAAAATGGCTGTGTGTTGGAGTCTCTATTACAAGGAGTCGGATAAAGGATTTTGTATTTCTTGTTGCATCAGAACTTGAACATTAATTGGAGAGCTCCTTTCATTTTTCATAAGAAACTGTAAGGTGATTCTTATGTTTAAGGAAACTGCTGTAAGCTGTCTGCATATGTTGACTGAGGAACATGCAAGACTGGGATTTGGCTAATTGCTTTCCGACTGAGATGACTGACTAGGTCGGTGCCATGAAATAAAGTCTTATGCAAAAAGGTCCAAACGACATTTTGGATATTATTGCACTTTCAAAAGTATGAAATAAAGTCCAAAACGCGTTTCAGCTATTTAAAAGAAAAAGACGAATGGAATAAAACAGCCGCTCTACAAACCATGTCCAACTTTCTGCCACTAGACATCGACAGCAAAGAATACGCCACAAACGTGGCTATCAGATTAAAGGAAGAGAAACACCGGAGAGGGCAACCGTCTGGGCACTCCAGCATCCTTCTACAGACGATCCTCCTGCCCACTACTACCGATTATCTGCCTACGAATATCAACTTCGATAAAGGCTTCACCCATGAATGACTTCTGCAGAAGCTGGAGAGATGAAGAGGAGGACGAGTCCGTCACTCACTTTCTTTGAAGTTGTGCTGCATTGTCCAATCTAAGAAAGGCCCACTTAGGAAACTATTTTCTTAATGATCTCAGTCATCTAGGTAATACCAGCGCCGCTAACATTCTTAGCTTCATAACCAACAGCAAATGGTTTACATGAGTAGCCAGCAAAGAAATAGCTCCCCAAATCCCAGTGGATTTATCCTAAAGGCTATGCGTATGCCTGACTTTGAAAACCTTAGGAGGAGCAAACCAATTATTTGTATAACATTTCAGCTCTTGAATTTGTCAAATGACAGTATTACAATATTGTTCGCAAAATCGCAACCAAAACGAGGCATTCTTTTCCGCAATTGATTTTCAGAACGAGGTTAAAAGTAAGTATAATCACTAATTAGTCATAATATACATACAATATACATACTATAATAAAATTTGTATTGTTAGGACAATTTTATAAATTTCATTGGTGCTTGCTCGGTATCTCGCTTATAGTAGTCCGTTGCACCAATAACTGAATCACTGACCCGAAAATTGTTCGTAGGTGCAACGGCTTATAACACAAACCAGAGAGAATACACCACCAGCTTCGGGCAAAAAAGAGAATTCCATAGCAAGGTGTTCTGGCAAACTATCCGCCGTCTTAGAGGAAGGAAGTGGAATATTATTGAAGGAGTCAAATCCAAAGATGGTACACTTCTTTCCAATGAGGAGGACATCTCGCGCAGATGGAGCGACATTTAATTATTTTAAATTCCTAAAAAAAACTTTAAGCATCAAGATTTCGTGCGCACGGACATCAACAAAATTCAAGGTACCTACGTACATTTTTGATATATATCTTTCCTTTCATAACACAAATTTAAGTTAGGACACACACACACAGTTGAATTTGCAATTCTTAGTTTTAGTTGCTATATTGTTTTATAAATCAATATTTAGTTTTAATGATTACTTTTTTTTATTTTATGCTTAATCTTTAGAAATTAAGACATGTTTATTTGTATAATTAAAATTTAAAATTTGATGCGTGCGTCTAATATTGGGTAGACACCAATTTCATTTGGCTAATGTATCTACATGGATGGGGTGGGTGGCCAAAGAGTCCTAATGCCAACATTTGGTACTCCACATCCAGATGATTTCCTCTCCGCCTTAGACCAGGATTTTATTTAAATTGAGTTTTGAAATTATTTGTTCTGATTTTTAAATTTTTACTGTTCTGTCGCCTGAACCAGCCCTTAGCCGGGATTGCTTTACCAACAAGATTTGCGATCCTTCTCTCAAAAGCACATTTACAGCGGTTGGGGTAGGTATATACCTATACATACACGCAGATTTAATTATTTAATCTCATTTTCTAAAAATCTAAATTTCAGGATAGTTAAATCGATCGACAAAATGCATTCTTTTTTGTTTGAAATTATGAATGCCATATAAGATACTAGCTGAACCCCCACCGGCTTCGCCAGGCCTTTTATTGCTTTTTACAATTTTTATTTTTTAATTTTTTTTTGCCTATCAATTGATCACCGTAATTACCGACATTTAAAAAAATCAACTCAATTGGTTCAAAATTACGGGCGACAGAGGGAAACATATAGTTTTTTCCACTTTGTTTTATATACATAGAGATAGCTGTACCCGAGAAATGAGAATAAACTGAAACTTTCTTTCTACCTAAACCTGAAATACAACAATACGAACAAAACAAAAAAAGACTCATGAAAATCGGCCCAGCGGTTATAGAGATAACGTCATCGAGTTTCACCCCATAGAAGATTTTTTTTGTTTAGGAGGTATACGATTTTGAATGTTTTTTTTGTATGGAAGGTGCCACGCCCCTTTGTCCAATTTTGACCAATTTTTACAGGAGCACTTCAGGGCCAATACCTAAGATAATCTGTAAGTTTGAGCTCAATCCATTCGTCGGTTTTCGAGATATACGATTTTGAATGTTTTTTGGTATAGGAGGTGCCACGCCCCTTTGTCTAACTTTGACCAATCTTCACGGAAGCACTCTAGAACCAATACCTAAGATTATCTGTGAGTTTGAGCTCAACCGATTCATTGGTTTTCGAGATATACGATTTTGAATGTTTTTTTGTATGGGATGTGCCACGCCCCTTTGTCCAACTTTGACCAATCTTCACAGGAGCACTCTGCGGCCAATACCTAAGATAATCTGTAAGTTTGAGCTCAATCCATTCGTCGGTTTTCGAGATATACGATTTTGAATGTTTTTTGGTATAGGAGGTGCCACGCCCCTTTGTCTAACTTTGACCAATCTTCACGGAAGCACTCTAGAACCAATACCTAAGATTATCTGTGAGTTTGAGCTCAACCGATTCATTGGTTTTCGAGATATACGATTTTGAATGTTTTTTTGTATGGGATGTGCCACGCCCCTTTGTCCAACTTTGACCAATCTTCACAGGAGCACTCTGCGGCCAATACATAAGATAATCTGTAAGTTTGAGCTCAATCCATTCGGTGGTTTTCGAGATATACGATTTTGAATGTCTTTTTGGTATAGGAGGTGCCACGCCCCTTTGTCCAACTTTGGCCAATCTTCACGGAAGCACTCTAGAACCAATACCTAAGATTATCTGTGAGTTTGAGCTCAACCGATTCATTGGTTTTCGAGATATACGATTTTTATTGTTTTTTTTGTATGGGAGGTGCCACGCCCCTTTGTGCAATTTTGACCAATCTTCACAGGAGCACTCCACGGCCAATACCTAACATTACCTGTAAGGTTGAGCTCAATCGATTTGGTGGTTTTCGGGATATACGATTTTGAATGTTTTTTTTTGTATGGGCGGAGCCACGCCCCTTTGTCCGATAATAAAAAAATAATTTAAAAGCAAAAAAATAAGCCGGAAGAGATTACTTTTCAACAATATGGCACCAAAGGCCCTGGCACCTTTGATTTATTAAGTCAAAATCTGGCTGGAAGGTGACATCAAGAAATGATTAACTCCAAGTTCATGAGATTTGATACCTCTATATTATTTCCTGTTGGGCCTCCAAGTCACTTATTTTAGCTGAAACAATTTACGATTAAGGACCCCTTCTTAAATTGAGAGATTTTCCAAGCAGACCACAAGGTTACCTATATATAAAAAAAAAAAAAATAGGTACCGCAACAGGCGGTAGACACCCTGGCCTAGCTTCTCGCAACCATTCGTTTGTGTGAGTTTCTATTTTTGGGACGAATGGAAGGGACCTACAATTTTATGCCATGCCGAGTCCGACCGGCTGAATTGAGAAAGTTTTTTTATGACAGTTATACTCTCGGATGTTTGTCAGACGTTCGCGAGAGGTGGCTCAGTAGAAAAAACCTTAAGATGTAATTTGTGTTTTTCCGGGGATCGAACCTGGGATCCCTCGCACAGTAGTCCAGCACACTAACCACTGCGCTACTGAGCCCACAGGTTACCTATATATATATTTTATTATATTTCTTTCATGTATACCTACTTTATTCAGTCAGAGATAAAATCAAAATAAGTATGTACCTACTTTTTGGTATGTGCGCAAATGTTTTCCCAAACTCTAAAACTTATGATGAACCACATTAACAAATTATTTATACCTAATTTACCAATATAATTAATGTGGCCTACATACTGATGACTTTATCTGAGTGTGTACTATTTCTTGTCTCCAACTGCCGCATTTAAACAGTCAATCTCTCTTATTGCAGATGAATTTATTAGACTTTCAAGTTAAATTACAAGGATAACGTGAAATGGCTCCAAAAGTAAATCGACCGTCACACCTTCTTAAAGCCCACCCCTACCAAATTGAACAAAATTAATACGTCTCATATAATATCGCGAATAAATCTTCGTTTCTTCCAAAGAATTTGCATGTAAATTGCCCATGAAAATTAAAAAAACGAGCTCTAAAGGCGAACACAGTATCCTCCATCAACAAAAGTCAAAAGAACACAAGAACGACCGAGGAGCGAGGACCGACAACAAGAAGAGAAATTTCTCCACCAACAAAAATAATAATTGAGCCAAACCGAAACAAAAAATATAAAACAAGAAAATGTGCAGTGATTACAAGACTCTGAACAAACAGTTTGGCGCCATCTGAAATGGTAAAAATAAAAAAAGTTAAATATATGTCGGAATGGAGGCGTAATCGAGATCTGCGACGGACTCCAATATACTCCATCATGATACATTCCCACGACTCTACCAAATGTTTACATAGGCGCTGAATTTTCATTAAAAGAATTGTTCCGATTCCGATGAATGTGATGGGGGTGGTGGTCGGGTCGCTCACACTCACGCTATTCCCATCAGGATAGAGAGACAAATTGTTATTTACAAAGTTGTCACGCAAATTTCTGTGGTCGATGTCGTGATGCCCACTTTGGAAATAACGACTCTATGTGTGGGTATATAAATATAGGCCTAGTTATGTATAGCTCACAGGTCACAGGTGCACAGGACGATAAATGACGACAGCCGTTAAAGGTTACCTTGTAGGTTCCGCCGGAAAAATCTGATAAAAGTATTTTACAGGCTTTGTTTGCCATGGCATTTGTTAGCAGGTTGCCTTTAGTTGAAGTTAGACAGGTTTTTCTGATTTTCGGTTAAATTTTTCGAAGGGAAGGAAGTTGTAGTTAAAATTATGTTTATTGTCGAACCATTCATTTAAAAGATCAGTTGACAGTAGACTATGGAGAGGAAAGTTTTTGATTGCTTCACATCCATAAAACGATTTATAAATTGAACCTTCAAAATGGAGTTTTTCTTTAGTGTGATGATGTAAGTGATTTGATGTTACCCTGGCGAAGAAAGTATTATGTTGGCTGATGTATTGCTTGATGTTAAGATTTTACGATCGCTATAAACTTAGATTGTGTCGACAAATATAAACCAATCGCTAAGAGGATTGCGATAATAATTTCTTGTAAGTGTGGGACATTCGAGTGCCGTTTTAATGTATGAGTTCAAAGTATCCAAATGCTGTAAAAACTTATGGTACAAAAATAGTGAGTCAATACACCATATCCTCTTAACTTGATAGTAGCCTCAGAAAAACAGCTTTCTGCTGCTGATTGTAGAAGACAATTTTAAATATAGGTTAGGGCGTGCGATTTGTCGAAATTAAGAACTTCCGATTAACTGGCCATGAAGACGATCAAGATAAAATTGTCGCAGCCAAAAAAAAACTGTCAAATCTTTTTCTTCTTCCTTTTTTTTCAGCGTGGTTATGGTCATTGGTCAGGATCATAGGAATCATAACCATGTCACTTTACTGCATCGCTACTGGTCCGATAGTGCGGTTTCCCGATTCGACCTCAGAAAGTATGTAGGTATCTGCAGGCCTCACATTTTCGGATCGCTTCGAACACCGAGGCCCATCAATTGCTTCTGTTTTTGCGTGTGATCTAAGAGGTTTTCGGCCTTCCTCTCTTTCGCCCTTGTATAGGAACGTTGATTAGTATTACCTTTTTGAAAGGATTCGTAAGGATCCCTCCCTTGTACATGGCAATGCCAACTGAGCCGGACGTGCTCCAATTTTTTTGAGATGTGAAGGCTTTCTCGGACTAATAATATCCTACAATATCGAACATGAATAGGAAGGGAAACACTCTATGGAATAGAAGTCTAGGAATGGAAGGTGTATTTTTTAATGATAAATACTTTTAAATATCGTATGTAATAATTAATAAACTTTAGGATCAACTAGCACATCATCCACACATCCTTGGAGTAGGTATACTACGCAAGACAGCCATCTCCTCCAGTAAATCATCAGCAGCCGTTTATAGATTGCAGCTTGCGGATATTATTTGTATCTTTGTCGCAAAATCCTTAAGGGGATTGAGTCTTTATTTTTGGTTTTGACACCCTTTGTTCTTGAAATAAGCCGAAATAATCTTAAAAGATGACATTGAAACACAAATAAGCTCGCCAAAATCTTGAGTTGGTTTTTTGTTCTTGAAATAAGCCGAATGCGAAACAGTATTGAAGTAAAATTTTTAAGATTACTAAAAATCTCAGAAGAAGATTTTTTGGTGTTGTTTTATCTAAGAATTTTCGAACTTAATTTAAGTTGACAATGGTCCAAAACGTAGCGCCTTTGTATTTTTAAAATAAGAACGAACATTCTTAAAATAATCCCGAAACAGAATTGAAGTACGATTTTTAAGCTTGTTCTTGAAATAAGCCGATCGCGAAACAGTATTGAAGAACAGGATTGAAATAAAATTTTTAAGCTTACTAAAAATCTCAAAAGAACATTTTTTGGTCTTGTTTTAAAAATTTTCGAGCTTATTTTAAGTTGACAATGGTCCAAAACGTAGCCTTAAAATAAGAGCAAACATTCTTAAAATAATCTCGAAGCAGGATTGAAGAAAAATTTTTAAGCTTATCTACTAAAAATCTAAAAAGAAGATTTTTTGGTCTTGAAAAAACGAGCCCAAAATAAGATTTTTGTACCTACTTGGAACGATTTTCCGAGTTTACCTTACTTTCGTTTTCGTCAACGAATAGGTTTGAAATGACACTGATATTCTTGATTTTAGCTCGTTTTTTTTCTGAATGTACGAACGTTCATACGACCATATTATCAACGTGAATGGCCTGCTTTATACATACCTAACACCCAAGAAATATGACGATAGATTTAGTGCAAAATAGGGCCAAAAACTAACAACTAGTAAACCAAAAATGTTCTTTTATAGTTTATGAGACTACTGATGTGTCAACCGAAACCTGCCTAGTGAAAATAGCTGGATACTCTTTGATGAGTGTGCTGTAAAAGATAGATGAATTGGATTTCAGCAGCTCAAGAAAGGCAATTCCAAAGAAATGTTTCAATCAATCCTGCGTGAATGCAAAGAGAATAATATCGACATTTTAAATGCAATTGGTATTTGCTCTGATAATGCTTTAGTAATCCCCGCACCTCTTAGCGGGGTGAGTGAAAAACTGTCCAATGTCTGCCCAAATCTACTTTCAAACTCTTGCCATTAAGTAAGTATAGGTACTAAGCTCTATTAAAGCTTCACATGCCCACTTTTTTCATAGCCCTACGCGACAAATTTAATAAAACAAAAAAGTAAAAAAAACATATGGTATTAAATTTTGTTTAAAAATGCAACATTTTGTTGGCTAACGTTCTACATTTGCTATAGATTTTAGTGGCAACGCTGTTCATGAACCGCCGTTTCCTGACAAAAATCTCCTATAAATCTGAAAAAAAAAAAAAACTTCAGAGTACCTACAGCGATGCGTTGGACTCATCGCTATTTAGAGAACCTAGTCTTGGCTGATGCATATTCGATATCCTCTATTCGTGGCTACTTCCACTTTCTTATTACCTATTCCTTTTATTTATAGGTCTCGTCACTCGTCAGTAGGTAGGTACCTATTGGTCGGTACCTAAGCGCTACTTTCCTTTACTGGCAAAAAGTCGAAAACCAGCCTATACCTACCCAACCCAGACTTTTTAACGTGTAGAGTCCTATGATAGTCCTGTTATGCCAGCTTTTGATTTTAATGTTTAAGGGCAAAAAACATTTGCGGATGCTGACGAACTCGACAAAATTGATAGAACTCAGCGGGCTGCTGCAACTGCAAGTCGAAGCATAAATCGAATTACAAAAACGAATACCTAAGCCATCTTCCAGGCATGTTCCGAAAACAAGCTGGGAATAGAAACTAGCGACTCGGCCATAGTTTACAATGCCAATAACTGAAGCTCAGCAAAAATGTTCGCTAACTTTGTTATGAAAATATGTATTTACAAACTGTAATAAGTATCATTGACCCTAAAGACGGTTTTTCTCCAGTCGACGCCATTAATATTGACGAAACCAAGAACAGTCGGTTTTATTATACAGTTGTCATAAGAAAACATCAAATCCGAACTCACATACAGCATTATGTCGCTTAATCTCTTCCGTAGAATGACATCTGGAAAACCGTCCAACGTAATCCGCCGCCGGCCCAGACGACACATCGGTGTCCAAAAGCAATTACCCCAGCAGATTTTCACCCTGACAACATCAGCACTTGGCTGTCATCTTTTCAACTTCAATCTGTAGATAGATACAATTGCCCAGACCAGATCCAAGCACACTCCCTCACAAATACTATATACACAATCCAAAGATAGGTATCTACATCAACGCAGTAGATATATACAAAATACAAGCCATACTAATAAGCGCACTCGCTGTTACTTATTTAAGAACCATCAGCTGCCAGGATAATACAGGCGACTCTGTTTGTACATCGATGTGTCTGACTGAACTCATCCTCCCATCTTCGTTGGCATCGTAAAGTACTGCAGCAGCATGTCCGACGCGACCAAGAATGACGTGCGAAAGTAATTATCGAAGCTCTGTCGCTGCAAAAACTTTGAGTTAATTAAAAAAAGCACAAAGGAGGAGATAAATTATAAAATGTAGAGTAGGTAACCAGGATACGTATGTAAGGGCCGCCAAACGCCCACAGCCGGCCCACCCCATTCAATCAAGTAATTAAAAATAAATAGACGACTCTGATTCGCATCCAACTCAACCGAGTGAACAAACCATAGCATCATCCATAAAACACAAAAGGGTCCTTTCGCGCGCTGAGCGTGAGCATGATGATATGACATGCACCATGATGGTGACGACGACGGCGACGATGATGACGATGATGATGTTGCCAGGGCGATGGAAAATTGAAGTAAACGCCTCGTAGTGGTGGATAAAACTTTGTACCTACAGAAAAAAAAAACTAACAGAACCGAGCGGAAAACCGGCTAACGAAAGATGAAGAAATTTTCGACGAAAGATGAAGAAATTTTCGACGAAAGATGCAAAGTGAAATTGTTTGTCAAAACTTAACACTGCCACGCCGCGTGTAACGCTGATGGGGGCCGGGGTGTGTATGGAGAGAGAGATATGTTGAATGCCGGATGGATGAATGTGGAAAAGGATGAGAGGACACTTTATGAAATTCCCATGCAGATGATATTCCTCTATGGAATTCATTATGTAAAATAGATTTGAAAAGTTTGCACTTAAAAACGCCAGTTGCGGTACTTGATGCCGCTGCTGTTGCGTTCTGCGTTGGACGGGGTAAGTTTTTCTACCCAAGTTTTGAGGTTTTCCCTCAGTTTTTCCCACACAACGGGAATTATTTTCTTTTTATCGCAGCACACTTTGCGGCAATGGTGATAATAGTGGCAACAAGTTTCTTTGGGGGGAGTTTTCTTCATTTTTTTTCTCTCTCTCTGCGTTTTTTGGTCCTTTTTCGAATACCATCCTAAAAAATTGCAATTATGAGGGAATTTTCGATTGAATTAAGTGAGTGTGGTTGATTTGTAGTTGGGGTCGATTTGTTTTTATGTTCTTTTTGCATATCTTTTTGTGGAGAATAAAATGCTAAGTAGCAGGATGCGGATTGAGTGGATTTTCTCTATCACTAAAAGTTTCTGATGAAAACTTTGTAAAAGTGGAAAAATGCGGTAATGAATAGTTATTGATTTAGAAAGTGTTATGCTTTTTAAAATGCCCTATGGTGGCGAAAGGAATAATTACTATTCAGAAGTTTTACATTTATGAAGTGGATAGAAATGGTGGGAGGGTGATTGAAAGGTATACCCAAACTTGATGGAATTCTTCTTTAAAAAGGGTTGTGCTGGTGCACCAAAATGGCCCCCTAGTAATCAAGCATTCAAGCACAGATTGGCACATTCTACCTATTGTTGTAAATTATATGCTCTATTATGATTAAAACTCGGAGAATTATGAAAGGCTAGCCCAAAGTAAAAGACCTTTGGAAGATTCTGCTGAAGTAATCATAGTACGATAGGTATATCAGATACGTTCGAAGTTGCCTCATTCTACATTCATTTAACACATGCAATCTTGGTTAAGAACCGCACATACCTTCTACTCTAGATATCCTAATAAATTTGCTAGAAGGTTAAGGCCTGAGTTAGTTCAAAAATATTCAGTCTATTAAACTCAATCAGTCCCGACGTCAAGTCAAGTGCGAACCATGAATAGATTGAGCTGGAAGGTTATTTCGACTGGTGCAGCGAATTGTCAATCGCAGAAGCCTATTTATAAAATCTTGGCAACGATGAATATGTAGAACAGAAGTTATTAATGTCCGTTCAAAACTGACTCAAAGACCGCGCCACTTAAGGCGAGGTCTTCTTCTACTGCGTTGTCCCTCCGGGTTAGACTCGAAGACTCTACGGGCCGGAGCATTTGTTCCCATCCGCTCGACATGTCATAGACATCTTAAACGATTTACTCGCAGTTTTCGACTCGATATCGCTGTACAGCTCCAGCTCGTATAGTTCGTCGTTGAATCTCCTTCTCCAAAACCCGTCAACGCAAACGGAACCGAAAATTTTACGAAAAATCTTTCTCTCGAAGCGACCAAGGATATCTTCATACGCTTTAGATAGAGTCCAAGCTTCGATTTTTTTTTACAAAAGAGAGCTGCTCTTTTATTGCTTTTTTAGCACTATTGCATGCAGTTTGATGTTTGAATATTCACAACCAATTCGCAGTTTTTAGGCGTCGCTTATATCAGTAAAATGCAACCGAAAAAAATTCTGTTACATTTTTTGAGCACTTAACCTTAATGATTGAACTCAATCTTGGTCTTAAAATGTTGCTTATGAATTATAAAGTTAGTTAAAAAAAAAATTAAGCAATTGCTGTCTAAGGTTGAAAACTCACCCGATAAAGAAAAACGTGTTTTTTAGTTTCGTGAAACAAGAGCACATTGTTTCTTATGAGCCAACACATACACCAAAGCAAATGAAACAAAACACATGTTTTTGTTTTTAAGTGTTTCGGTGGTGGTTGTCAAAAATACACCGAATGCAACAAAACTGTTTCGAACCAGCGTCGTTGACGATAATTGCAACACTCGCCAACGAAAAACAAAACATAAAAACCAAAGCAAAACAGAAGAACATGTTTGGTTGCCGATAGTTAACTTGTTGTTTTTGCGAAACAAAATTTAATTTTCGTTGTTTTTAAAATGTAAATAAGATTTGCACAACTTCATCGTCTGAGTCCGACCAACACTAAAATAAAGTCTCAAATTCCACACCAAACGAAGCAAGAAAACAGTACGTTTTGTTTTGTTTCATTCTGTTTCGCTTGGTGTGTGTTCAAATAAAAAAAGTTTTTTTGACTTTCGAATCAAAAAAGTGTTATTTGATCTGATGTTTAAAGAAATACGAAATTCCCCTTTTCACCGTCATTCATTATTATGGGAAAATAAGTTCTAACATTATCGCTGACTTATTTAAAAATTTCTCAGAATAATGAAACCGTATCGAAATAATAACAAAAAACGATAAAAGTGCCGCCCTGTTTGCTTGAGAAAATACAAGTGGCAACCTTAAGTACATTTCTATGAAAATGGCGTCGCTCAGAGAGTAAAAATGTCATCGGTGTCTCGGGCAGTGTTGTTATAAACTTTTTCTTAGAATCGTACTTTTGGGATTGTGAAAATCGTAATTATCGTATTTTGTAAAAATTTGTGTAGGGACGTATTAGGGTGTTTAGAAAGATGTGCCATTCTAACAAATGTCATAAGCGGTAGCGGACACTGTGCGATTGATAGGTATACCTACCCTTCAACGACTTCTGCAGAAGGTGCAGAAGTCTAGGAGCAGACATTGTAATCACCTATCCTTTCAGTGGCAACACAATGGACCTTACTTACTTACTTAAAGTAGTGCTACAGTCCGAGGTGGACCTGGGCCTCAACCAACAAGCGTCTCCAGCCAGCACGATCTTTGGCCAGTTGTCTCCAGTTTCGCACGCTAAGTTGGTTAAGGTCCCCTTCCACATGCGTGCGCCACCTGGAGTCGCGATCTTCCTCTACTGCGCCGTCCCTCGGGTGTGGATTCGAAAATTCGAAACACAATGGACCTAATCTTGTTTAAAGTGCACCTCATCGAGGACCACTTTAACCATAGCTTTTAGTACCTAAAAACACTTAGTTTCTATTAGTTGGGTGCGAACCTGTTAAAGTATGGATAGATACCTACTTATAAATTTTAACAGTATAGTGGTACTGGGGTAACCACATTTGCCCTAAATGTTCAAACTAGGTCCCAAAATTGAGAAATTGGGATTGTTTTGATATTGAACTCGAAAAAGTCATCAGCATTTTTGGACGCAAATGAGCACCAATTTAAAAACTGGGTTAATCCGACTTCCCCCATTCAAGGCGGTTATGTTCAGCTAGCATGTTTGTTTGGGATTTTGGACAACAACGGTAGGCGATTGAAAAGCTTCAGGACTGTGGGCCTTATCTAATATTAATCATTTTAAACGCTTACCTCAACTATTTAGTAATTCTCAAGATATTCAAATTCAATTTCGAAATTTCGCAATTTTGCGTTCGTAAAATGTAATATGGATATCTACTAAAAAATTATTAGTACTATGCGCCACCACCACGCTTTCGCTACTTAAAAAATACAGCCCGACTTATTTTGGTAAACAGTTTAATGGGGTCTACACGGCTGCGTTTTTTCTATGACTTGGAAGCGGCAATGAGTAGTTCTAAAATACAGGGTAACGCACTGTATCCGTAGTCCGTAAATGATAACTAGCTACTCTGTGAATAGAGTCCTCTTCAGTGATCCAAACGATAGATAGAATTAAGGCGCATATCTTCAAAGTAAGTGGCCTACACTTACCTACATTACATTGTGTAATGTAGGTATAGCAAAAAAAGCCAAAAGAAGTATAACTTCACTTACAGCAACTTGCAACATAACGATCAATAACCTGAAGCAGTTCTTATTATGAGTAGACAAGTTCGCTACACTGACGTTTGGAGTCGGAGGGCTTGAAATGGAATGCAACGTATGTTGTGTACATTTTCATGCTGGTCTAAGTTTGGAAACAGCATCTTGTATAGCATACCCAAACCACATACAGACACAGAAAACTAAAAAAAAAGGAATTTTCAAAGCTTATGACGTTTTTTTTGTTTGTAAAATGGTCAATCAACTGATCGGTGGCATAATTGCAGTCGTCAAATTTATGCTGATCGGGTCACAATCACAAGCAATGGCCTTAACTAATGCAATCCTTCTACCTTTCTACAGGTATGTCGTATGTTCTATACAATGGCATGTATTCTGAGGCACTTAGTTATTCCTCGACATGCGACACATTATGAGACATGTGACATATGAGATAACTAATGCACTTCACCTGAAATCCTGACAATCGTGAGGAAAGTATATAAAACAAGCAAACTTTGTAACTAGCTTCCTGAAAACATATTTCCAGAGGACTACAACTTCGAACAAATTAAGTGCATAACTAATAAAGATTCTGTTCGCCTTTCCTATGTGAAGTCTTAAATTTGTTCGTAAGGAAGTAGTTACGCCAAGGTTTTGAAATTTATAATTTTATATATATTTTATACGTCGTATTCGACTGCTTCAAAAATCGTAAATATCGGAACAAAAAATCAGCAAATCGTAGAAATAAGGCCAAATCAAGCAAAAATCGGAGCGTCGTATTTGCTTTCCAAAATCGTCACAATTACGATATTTACGACCATATAACAACGCTGGTCTCGGGCGAGATTTTTCCAAATTTCCGAAATGGTCGCGAGGCGAGGCAACGAGTCTCGCGCCATTGTGTATTGCTGCATGCATTTCCATTGATTGGAAATAATTTGACAACTCGCGCTAGACTCGATCTCGCTCTCGTCTCGCTCTCTCGCTGTATTGTGAATTGGCCATTAATTGTTCGGGATAGGGATCTACTATGTACATACTCAGTTGCATTTTTAGCCCAAAGAAACTGCGGGTGGCAAGAGTTATACATCGTTTAATTTCTTTTGAGATCTTATTGTCAGAATTTATAACCGAGCCGAGGTAGATAAAGTCCCTTACTAACTCAAAGCTATAGCTGTCGATCGAGACGGTTTCTCCGATTCTACGATGTTGGGTGTCCTTTCTTGTTGACAGCATATATGTATTTGGTTTTGCCCTCGTTGACCGCTAGAACCATTTTAGCCGCTTCCGTTTTTATACGGAAACGTACCAGTGACAGCTCGCTGTGTTCTACCAATTATGTCAATATCATCGGCGTATGTAAATAATTGGACGGACTTTTGAAAGATCGTGCCTTGTGTGTTGGCCTGTGAGTTACGGACAATTCTTTCAAGTATGATGTTGAAAAAGTCGCACGACAGCGCGTCACCTTGTCTAAATCCTCTTTTGACATCAAAGTTTTCGGTAAGATCGCTACCGACCTTGATGCAGCAGCGAGCTTTCTCCATCGTCATCCTACACAATCCAACGAGTTTTGCAGGGATGCCAAAGCTAGACATGGCTCTGTATAGCTCGTCTCTATATAGATGCTGTCGTACGCGGCTTTGAAATCGATGAAAATATGGTGGATACTTCAGTGTGAAAATTTGATCGACGACGGTGGACTTTCCTGGCCTAAAACCCCACTGATAGGGGTCAATCAGGTTATTTACGAAGGGTTTAAGGCGTTCACACAGTATAGCAGACAGGATCTTGTTTCGTGCAATATTAATTGAAGACAGTGCGGCATAAGCATAGAAACTAAGATTGTGCAGATTTAGTAGTAAGCACTGATGAAGTGCCACCGGAATATACTTATAAGGAGGAAGGCTGACAAATTAGAAATAGAAGCTATATATCGGTGATAAGATTGATAGCAAAAACTTAGGTAACAATGGTAAGCATACTGACTGCAAGGAGTTATGAAAACTACTCGCCAATAAAAATAAAAAAAGCTAAACCCCGCGAAGAGTATATACCATTCTAGTTTATCAAACGTGATCTAAAGTAGTCCCGATAACTCCAAAGACCATTTGTGGCATTGAAGTAGGTCATCTATACGACAGAGTAAGAATAAACTCGGGGACCGGACGGAGCGAAGGTACCTATTATCAACGTATCAAGGTCATCTACCTACGTACACTTTCGTTCTTTGAGCACTCCAGTTAGTTGGCGTAAAGACCATGGACGAAAATAGGATATAAATGATCCCAGATAACATCGTTAGGTTTATGCGAACAAGAGGGAAGGACTTGGATTGGATCATGTCAAGGAGGATAAAGGAGGAAAGAAGAGTAGGTATGTATAAGCAAAACCATTATTTTCGATCGTGATTGTAGCACATACAAAAAGTAAAGCCCAGAAGTCCAGACAAGATCATCATTCGCACATCTTAGGCATACAATTTCACAGCATCACATTAAATTGTTCAACTCCACCAAGTTGGGCTTGAGCTTTTCTTTCACTTTCTTCGTCTTGTGTATAGCGGTCTCAAAATGGAGCTCAAGTCATAATTACTAATTGAATTTTCTGTCAGGAAATCGGGAGTTTAAAATACCAAATGGATGATCCAAAATCGAATGGGAAAAACCACCCTTCAATCGCCAATGGTTGCATGTGCAATAGCACTTTGTTTACATAGGGGTGCGATAAATTTTTGATCTGAACGATTTATAGCTGGATTTTAAGCTACATCTACGACTGTCTAATATACCAATTTTCAGGTCATTAAATTTACCCCGTAACAGAAAAGCAAAGAAACCCCTTTAAAAATTGAATAAAACCAACCCGCAGGATGTGACCAAAATCAATGTCAAAACTAAAACTGTCATCACGTACGCTCACCATCAAGTGCAACTAGCTGCAGCACAGAAACGTCTTATTTTCGAGTTGAGGTGATATTGTGATCACTGGGTGCCATGCCAGCCAGTGTTCATGTCCCGCCATATGTGCATGTATTCCTTTTTTTGTTTTTGTTATTTTATCGACTCCAGACACACAAAAGCTGGAGGTAATTAAACCAGCACAAGCAACAACACGAGGAACGCAGCGTCAATGACAGCACACACGACACGGATGGCGGCATGGTTTCTACACCGCCCTCCCGCATGAGCAGAACGACTATGCTGCACCAGCACCACAGAAAGGATTTATTGTATGAGTTTATCACACAAATTGAGTTAGTTTGCCTGTTGGTGCGTCATGACCGTGTGATGTTTAGATGCACCCTATAATCGTCTGTCGGTCGGTTGTTTGACTGGCGTGCTGGCACCAGGCTCCGACATTTGCAATCTCATTTTCCCATTGCTCCAATTTACTCGTCTCTTATTTATGGGACTTTAATTAGAGGCAGCCCTCATTTGGAAATTTTCTGACACGATATTGAAATTTATTTAAATTTTATATCATGCTATAGGTCTACAGTGTGCAGATGAAGATGTAGGTACTTGTACTTGACTGCATTGAATTAAATGGGTTACAGCACGGCACGGGTGAATTGAAAAAGGCCAACAACCGAACGGGAATCAGACCAGAAATTTGATAACGAGGGTTTTTTTTATTGATTGTAGGCTATCTGATGAATAATTTAGAGGGAAAGGTGAAAAAGGATAGTTAATTAGAAATAAAACAAACGCATTGACCTATAGTGAGGTAATTCGCTTTATTTTAGGATTGATTTTACCGACAGCAATGGAAGATACCACAGCTGGGCATATGTTTAGTCGGAGACATAGCCCTGAAAATTTCTGACAGCGCAAAATTAGACGGGGCTTGTACTTTTCGAGAAACTGATTTGGAAAACAAACATTGAGCAAAGTGACAAAAAGGCCGGTATAATATTTTACTCCTTTACTTTGAATTTTTTTTTGCAAATTTTAGCAGCAAGTTTGTGGTGCCATTCGTCACAAAAATATAAGCTCACACAAACGAATGGTTGCGAGAAGCTAGGCCTAGGGTGTCTACCGCCTGTTGCGCCGTCTATATTTATTTTTTATAATAGTTTGTGGTACCAACAGAGAAAAACACACGCGACTGAAGAAGAACATTGCATTGCTTTGTCAAATCTTTGACATCATGTTCCGTACCGCCTTCGGACGTAGTAATACTAGCCATTAACTTTTAAGCACGTTTCGTTTCTTCTCCCCTAATAACCTCCTATCCTTAGCGTAGTTGTAGCGGAAACCTAAGGATAAGAATCACCTCATTTTTTCCAGACTGAACTTTTCTATGGAAGATGGCTTGAAGCCAACCCTGAATAATTTTGGAGTAATAGGCGCCTCCAGAAAACATGTTCAATGCAGTTTGAATGTAAGTGCAGTGGAGTACCTAACCTACCATTAAAACAAGTCAAGAAGAGTAAATATCTAGGGTCCCATTGTGAAGAGGTAGAAGGAGCAATTTTGAGCTGTCCTGTGATTAAGTTATGTACATTTTAAGACAGCTATAGGACAGACCGTTATCAGGAGGACCGAACGTACAAATCTAACCTATATATCTTTAATTCGGACCTTGTTGAGCTCTTACATGCGGTCATTTATTGTGAGTGAAAGGTCTAATAAATTCAAGAAAGGGTGGATTCATTTAATAAAAGGGTGTATGTATCACTTTTAAGTGTCCCCGGAAAAGTCTTTGCCAAGGTGCTGGAAATGAGTTGCAGAGCTCGAGTCGAGTCATGATTAGGAGATAAGCAGTGCGGTTTTAGTCCAGGCAGAAGCACAACCAACCAATTATTCACTCTCAGAATGGTAGTTGAGAAGGCTTGGGAGTATGCTACACCTGTTTACGCATGCTTCGTAGATTTTGAGAAAGCATACGACCGAGTCCCTCGAGGTAAACTCTGGAGTGTATTACAAGAGTATTTAATTGACGGTTCTCTCTTGAGACTTTGAGAGCCATTCAATCTCTTTACACAAATTGTAAAAGCTGTGTTTGGGTAAACGGTGTTAAATCAATACCTTTCACCGTGGGGCGTTGGACTTCACCCAGGGGTGCGTCTTGTGCTTGTCTCCTCTCCTTTTCATTACTTATATGGACTAGATGTTACAGCGCAGTCTTGGCGAAGAACGTTTCAAATTGGGAATTATTGTGTTGAAGCGTAAGGTATCTATACGTGAACAAATCTGAAGTGTATGTATGTTAGTGGAGTCCCATTGAAATAGGTGGAAACGTTTTAGTATCTCGGGGTTTTCTTCATGAGTGATGAAGGAGTAATGCTGAGCTTTCCTGTGGGATTGGTCAGGCTGGGTCAATTTCGAGACAGTTTGGCCATTCTGTTAGGACTCAACTTGGTGTCAAAGCTAAGTTGTCAGTCTTTCATTCGGCGTTTCTTCCAACTCTTACATATATAGTCATGAGGTTTGGGTAATGACCGAAAGAATAAGATCGCGGATACAAGCTGCCGAAATGAGACTCTTCCGTTGTATTGCTGGTGTGACCCGTAGTGATGTTATTAGAAACACCAGAATACGTGGGGAACTCAATGTCGAGCAGCTACTTCTCCGGACGTAGCGTTCCATGCTTCGGTGGCTTAGTCATGTTAAACGCATGTCCCCAACCAGGATCCCATGACGTGCTATGGAATCCGTACCTTCGGGCAGGCGTCCTCTAGGTAGACCCACGATGAGATCGTTAGATCAAGTCCACAATCTCTCCTCTATCCGTATGCGGATTGCCCTGGATGATTTAGAGTCGATGGCGGAGAATCGAGATTCGAGAGCTATGGAGGGTCCACTTGAGCAACCTACACCAGCGACCCACATAATGGATAAGCCGGCCATTGAAAATGAATGAATGAAGGTCTAAATTGCGAAACAAGCTGCCAAGATGAGATTTTAAAGTTGAATTGTTAAATTAAATCGAAGAGATCGAGTGCCAAAGTCGTCAGAAACTTAAAAATAATGTAGATATATATGTACTTAAGTTGTTAAGTCTTACCCTAAACTAGCTTTGAAGTCACATTTCTGGCTCTTAATCAGGTTTTTGAGTTGGCATCTTTGACATGAGTAATACTTTTCCCAACAAATCGGTCTGTTATTTGATTATCCATTTTCCGTTGCATTAGGTAATCGTCCACTACGCAGGCCCAGAATGGAATGGTTGAATCAAGTCCCATATACTTCTCTGTTCTCTCCTCTATCCATCTGAGAATCGCTCAATGTTAAGGTGGCCGCTGGTAAAAGATAGGCGGGACTTTGAAAAAGATAATGATGATAATGACGAAAACACAAAAAAGTAAACCGCCAAAGGAACTAATTCCAAAACTCCATTAATGCCTTTTCTAAACAGATATGATATATCCATCGGATACAATCGATAGTACTGACTGGATCATCTTAATTCTCGGTAACGATTCGATACCGAGAATTCATATTAACAGCATTCCCCTTCAATTTCGATATTCCAGTGAAATAATCCCGTATCGGTAACCAACTAAAATCGTTGCATCCACATTTGGCTGTGAATAAAAGTGAAAATCCACATCACACTAAGCAAATATTTGATCTATCTATGGTCTTCTGTAGAATTTCCCATTTCCAATTAATCGACGCGTACAAATATGTGTGCTCTCCGAAAAGCTATTCCAAACAAAATTACTAGATCCAAAAAGCAATTTTCATACCCACACCTAGTACATAGTACTTTTATTATTTCCAATGTACTATGTATGTTGTACATCCGTCTTAGGACTAATGTCTATTCCTGGACATGGGTCGAAAATAAATTCCTTCAATCGTCGAACATAAGCAATCAACAAGGCACACACATCACATACACATCAAAGGAATGCTACACTACGTATATATGGTTCTCTACTTCACAAGTTATCCCGCTAGCAGCATGTGATTGTGGGCATCAACAAACATGACAGGAAAATCCAAAACCACAACAACAAAGGATCGGGGGCCCAGTCCAAGAGCTACTCGGAAAACACTGATTGACATGAGCGCGTAAAATGTTTGACATTTTTATTATGATAAAGAGAAGAAAGCCAAAAATGATGAGATGAAAATGAAACAAAAATATTAAGAAAAAAAAAAAGAAAAGTAAATAAATATTGTTTTCTTTGTGTGTGTTTATCCGTTCAATCAACGAGCGCATTCACGGCAGCGGTAGATGATTTTAATGATGATGAAGATGAATATCTCTAACTAGCTGGATGCCACCGAAGATGATGCTAAAATTAGTCACAGTATATACTGCAGCAGATGCGTATTTAGTGGAACGTTATTGTATGTTGTACAAGAATGGATACACATGGAATTTATGAACCTACCTCTTATGGAGAATGATATCGAGTCCCTCTTGATTTACGCGGTATGTGTGGATGCGGTACGGCAAATGGACGACATACCGAGCTTCTCAGAGTGGGTACAAAATAGCGTTTGGAATATATCTATGTACTTTTGCATAGGTAGACTAAGTTCTGCAAGGCTTTACTTCGAACATTTACCGACAATAGATGAGATGACCAATCGCTGTTTCTTCGGGCGAAAAAGGCATCTAAGAAGTAAAGCCGTCTCTCGTAGAACCAAGGAAATATTGTACAAGATCCCGGTCCTGCTGTACGGTGCAGAAGCATGGACTTTATCGAAAGCTGATGAAAACCTCTTGGCACGAGTTAAGTATCCATAGCAAAACATATTGAGAAAAAAGATAACATTATTTGTATTCAATGATATCTTTAGCCTCTAGTACAGTCTTGCACACAACGCTACAATGATAACATATGTACAAGAGATAATATCGTTTGTATAGTTAAGTATCCATAGCAAAACATATTGAGAAAAAAGATAACATTATTTGTATTCAATGATATCTTTAGCCTCTAGTACAGTCTTGCACACAACGCTACAATGATAACATATGTACAAGAGATAATATCGTTTGTATACAATGTTGGAATATTATCTCTTCTTCATTATCAAGCAAGACGATTGTACGCTTGGGTCTCCTTGTAGATAGATAAGAAAAATATATAAATACGACTGTATGATGAATTTATCGATAGTCTTATTGTAACTACATAGTAGCCTTAAGCTCCTTTTAGAATTAGTAAAAAGTATTTCAATAATAAAGGACATAGTTCCAAATAAATATTGTTTAATTTTAAAAGTAAGAAACAAGTGTTTTAATTGGCGATCCTGCCAGGAGGTTAAATATACTTTTTAACTTCAATCGAGCGGACCTCGGGAACAAGTAGTGAAATCTAGTATAAACAGAACACTCGCGTTACCGGTTACAAGAATTACCTAGCATAGCAGGTACAAATATAGCTTCTTCATACGAAGCAGCTAAGCAATTCAGTGAAAGTGTATATGTGGAGAAAAAAAACACACAAATTCGACGACAACAGACACGAGTTCAAAATGGAACAACTCGCAGTATTAATGGCAAGATTAGAAGCTTTAGAAACCAGGTGCAACACAGTAACACAAACCCTAGAGCACACACGCACAGAGAATGCAAGGTTAGCAGCAATAATAACTAACCAAAATCAAATAAACACTAATTTAGAAACAAAACTAAATGAAGTAAAATCTGGATTAGGCATAGTACCAAACATACCTGTGCTAGAGGAAATAAGAACCACATATACAGATGGTAGTGAAATACAGTTAGACGCATTTAAAAGCCTACCTATTTTCAACGGCGATCAATCAAATTATCGGTCGTGGCGCGAAGAAGCATCCAGATTAATGGACAGCATTAAAAACTTCAAAACACACAGTAAGTACGCAGCAGCATTGACTATAGTGAAAAGTAAAATACAGGGTGCAGCCGCGAATGTGTTAACTAATTATAACACAATTTTTAATTTTGAGGCGATACGTAACAGATTAGATTATACGTACTCTAATCAAGAACCTCTATACGTGCTACAAGACATGATGAAAGCCATCACGCAAAAAAGAAGCACACTGTCTGAATACCACGACGAGATAAATAAAAATCTCAATTTAATAATATCAAAAATCACTATGTCAGGTGATCCGCCGAATATAATCGACAGACTAATTAAAAATGCTAACGACGACGCAGTTCGTATATTCATTGATGGTATGAGTGACAACTTTACAAGAGGATCATTATATTCAGCTACAATAAATGATCTAGAACACGCATTCGCAATTGCTCGCAGAATAGAACATGATAATGTGCACAGGCATTTACATCTCACTCAAGATAAGCACCACAAAAATATGCCACATGAACGCAGAAACGAAAGAAGACCAAATTATTCGAGCCAAACAACGAATTATCAACCCCAGAAGCAATACGATAATATGCAGCAACACAATCAAGGACCACAGCCGATGGAGATAAACTCGAGACAAATTGTACATGCACAGCGACAAAATTGGAATCAATGCAAACCCGATGTATATAATCCACCAGCGAAACGTGAACACAGCGGGAGTTTCAACACACACAACAGACCGCAACGATCTTATCAGCAGAACTTCAAGCAGCAGAGAGTAAATAACTCCCGACAACAACGCAGAGACGATGTCAGCAGTACATATGCAGAAGCAGATGAAACGGAATGTATGGTAAATAATAACATAAGAATAGATCATTTAAACTAGTAGACGGGTTGCCCTGCTTAAATTTAACTAGTACTATTCATAAGAAAATTTACAAAATTCTTATTGATACTGGTGCAACCCATAATTACATTAATAGAAAATGCGATTCTAGCGAAAAAATTAAAATTAAACAATATTTATTTGGAACTATGTCCTTTATTATTGAAATACTTTTTACTAATTCTAAAAGGAGCTTAAGGCTACTATGTAGTTACAATAAGACTATCGATAAATTCATCATACAGTCGTATTTATATATTTTTCTTATCTATCTACAAGGAGACCCAAGCGTACAATCGTCTTGCTTGATAATGAAGAAGAGATAATATTCCAACATTGTATACAAACGATATTATCTCTTGTACATATGTTATCATTGTAGCGTTGTGTGCAAGACTGTACTAGAGGCTAAAGATATCATTGAATACAAATAATGTTATCTTTTTTCTCAATATGTTTTGCTATGGATACTTAACTCACGCTTTGAGAGAAACATTCTTCGAGTGATTTTCGGTCCAGTTTGTATCGACCGAGTGTGCGGAGGAGGAGATTCAACGAGGAATTTTACGGGCTTAGCGACGTTGATCTAATCAAAAAGCTCAAAATACAGCGACTGAGGTGGCTGGGTCACGTGGAGCGTATGGGCACCAGCCCGAACTTTGAGTCCACCCTGAAGGAAACCGAAGCAGAGGAAGACCCCACCTCAGGTGGCGCGCACAATTGGAGAGTGACCTCAACCCACTTGGTGTGCGTCAATGGAGGCAGCTAGCTAGAGACCGAGCTGGCTGGAGGTGCTTGTAAAGTAAGTAAGTAAGATGACGGCGACATGTATAATCGCGATAAGATACTGAACTGACATATTAGGGAGCGGCCTTAGCAATCAGCTACTCCAGACGTTTGCGTCTTAAAATGTGAATTTATCACAATACATATTCCCATATCCAAAAGTTTAAAATTAAAAGTACACAAATTGGGCCCTGAAGCCCAAACACCAACGCCGACAACTACAGGGTACCTTCTTGAAGCAAAGTCAATAATGCGAATATCCAAAAAAATGTCACACGAAGAACCGCAAAATTGTTTTATAAAATTAAGACATTTTACAATACGAATTATTTTCGTAGGTAAAGAATTTGCTTAAAATCAGAAAATATTTCGCAACTGAAAATAGGTACAAAATTGGTCGCAGCAAATAATTAGTATTTTATTCTAAAATTATACTTAAGAATTACCAAATAAAATATGTAAGGAATTGTACCTGCTTCTTACTTAACTTAAGCCAGTAGGTATTATGTTGGGTAATTATTTGGTTAAAAAAAAAAAAAATAGGTGGCGCAACAGGCGGTAAACACCAAGGCCTAGCTTCTCCCAACCATTCGCTTGTGTGGGTTTCTTTTTTTGGGACGAATGGAAGGGACCTACAATTTTATGCCAAGTCCGAACGGCTGATTTGAGAAGCTTTTTCAGAACAGTCATACTCTCGGATGTTTGTCAGACGTTCGCGAGAGGTGGCGCAGTAGAAAAAACCTTAAGATGTAATTTGTGTTTTTCCGGGGATCGAACCTGGGATCCCTCGCACAGTAGTAGTAGAGAAATCTGTTTGTTTGGCATTAATTGTATCCTTAAGATAGTCTCAAAATTGATGCTCAAGTCAATTAGAAGTTATTCAGGAAATACTGACAAAGATCTCTAGACGTTCTGATGGACGGATGCTTATATGATGCTTGATAATTTAATCAATTTATGTAGGTAGCTGACAAGCAAAAAGATTTAAAGTTGTCGTTCCTTTCGTGCCAACTTCACTGTATCTTCAGACATGACTATACAGTTTAATATACACCATCGCTGTACATTTCTCATGTCATATGTATATCTGAAGCCAAACAGATCACATCTAATTAACTTCCACGGATATCTACATAAGTTGTTAATTAGCACACCCCATGTGCTCGTATGATGAGCTCCAGATTCAGGCCAATGTGTCCCTCCTGCTGAATAATTCTTGTTATCGATATATACACACAGAGACAGATATAAACATCGGTTGATGATGGGAAAATATAGGAATCTGCAGCGGACATGATTTCAATTTCTATACGATACGAATACGCTTTTGAGAGCGAGAGATGGAAAATTTTCTTCTCTCGGTGTATGCAATCATCAGTCAGGAGGATATTTAAATTCATTCCTCAGGCCGACTAACAACCATGATGATAGTGCAGAAAGCAAAAGTATCTTCTCCTTCCTTAGTACCAGGCAAACAGCAAGAATTGACTTTGTCCATCTAATGGGATGTTTCAGAAATAAAAATCAAAAAAAAAAAGGAAAGGAAAAAAAAAAAGAACGAAAGACAACACTGAATTCATGTAAACGTCCTTGCAGGCATTCGGTGATGGTTTGCTTTTTACAGGTTTTTTTTTTCTCGAACCCTCTTCTGAATGATTGTAAATTGTTTTCTTCCAGTTTAGATTTTCCTCTTGTAAAGTGTATCTATATAGAGAGATGAGAACGGAGTTTGTCCTAAGGCGAATTTAATAAAAATAAAGGAAAACCCCTAAGAGAAGGAGAACACATTTTTATTTTATTTCATCCACCGTCACTAGCAAAGGCGTTTAGATAAACAAGTCCCTTTTGGGCTGGCTCCAACTGTGCGAGCGAGATTCAAAGACATGTTCCTGTAGTGTACATCAGTGTCCATGGCAGATCTTTTGGGCAATTATTTTTCGAGAAAGATATTAATCAAAGGAAATACTACCACAAAATGGATAAAAGAAAAAAAAAAGATAAATTTGTGGATGGAATTTGATTTTTATTTTTTTTTTTTTTCTCCTGAAGACTTTCCCCAATTAGAGGAGGCCGAGCATGACATATTGCCAGGAATAGTTGTGTGATGGTAATTTGTTCAAATAGCTGAGGTCTAGATTGTTATATGAATGATGCATGATGATATTGATCTTGAAGCGATTTATTTTTGTGGATTTCTGTTCTATCAGATACAATGTACAGCGAAGAATGGATAGAGGTAGACACACATATCGCAATGAATGACTTGTTTCGGTGTGATTTATGGAAAAGACAAGTTACGACAGTCCACTCTTGATTTGTGGCGAGTATTTGTCTTCATATGTGGATAAGTAGACAGGAGGCATAGGTTATACGTTTTTTTAATTTCCTTACTATCGAAAACATTCGGATTTCTTACTGGTAGCAAAGAAATTAATTTGTAAGAAGCCTTAATTCTCGAACTATAGTCATAGGTCCCCAATATTGGCGTAATAACACGTAAAACAGTGGTTCTTAACCTTTTAGTGATGAGGGACCATTTCTGTCTTTGCCATGGACCACCAACTATTCATAGTTAATATACAGTAAATGTAAATGAATAAAGGGTTGTTCTATCTGTAAAGCACGCATACAATTGTTCAAAGCCAACCGAATTTTAGCTTTTTACGACAATTTTACATTATAGAGATAAGTATATTAGGGGTATTCACGATTCGGTGTATCCAGGTCTAGTAAAATTCTGAAATTGTATTTTTTTTATCACATCTTGGTGAGCACACTTTTTCTAATCTCTATAGCAATACTAGACATTTTATAATCTCTATAGCAACACTAGAAAATAACAAAAAACATTTTAAATCGAACTGACATTTGCGAACTAATACATTTTACACTGTTGTATTTTTTTGATACTATAGGTCTGGGGTATAGTAAAAGTGTAAAAGTGTAGCTAGTATATTTTGTTGTTATAGTGTAAGAAAATTTCACACTTTTACACTTTCACAATGATACTAGACCTGATACACCGAATCGTGAATACCCCTATTATTTTAATGAGATTTTTGTTACTTCAAACTCTTTACTAACTTCTGAATCCTTGGTTCAGTGTTACTTAACATTGAAACGCATGTCGACACTGTCCTCCAACCGATTTCGGTGCTTGTCTTTAATTATCAGAAGCGCCAAGAACACGTGCTCGCATAGATATGTCAATGAAAACAAAGTTAGGTGACCTATAACAATTTCTCGAATCTTTGGGAAATAAATTACCTTTTGACTCCAAAAATCTTCAGAATTAATTCATCTCTAGGATGTGTTTTTACAGTTACATTTGTGTCACTTTTTCTTGAATTCTATCAGGCACCTCATAAACGTTTACAATGGAAGTATTGCGGATCAGTTTCCGAATATCGTTGTCCTCGCAGTTTGGAAAAAGCAAGTGAATTCACTTTTTACGTTTTTCAAACCATGTGTGTTATTATCTGTATAGGTATCTTCTTTAATCTCAGCACACTGGCAGCACAAATCATTATTGGATTCAGGGTATCAAACGCAGAGTTGCGCATTTAGAATTCATATCAGAGCACAAATTGTTTGAAGAGACGAGTGTTCAGTTCAGTGCACTATTTTTAATGAAGTTAAAAAATACTTTTATAGGGGTTTTCATCGCAATAGCCAAACATTCCGGGAGCGTTTTGGTAGGCAATGCTTGACGATGAATAACACAATATATGGCATACTGAATTGGAGCTGAATTGTTTGTTTTTATCAACATTGCAAGACCAGAGCGGAAACCAAGCATTGTAGGAACACCGTCCGTACAAAACCCCGAAAGCTTTCACCAGATAAGTCCATGTTTCTCCATATGTATATAGACTTATTCTGTCCGTAACATCTGCACCTTTCGACGTCGTTTCCAGTTCTTGAAAAAATAGTAACTCCTCCTAAAACTTTTTATTGTCATTCAAAAATCGAATAAATACAAGTAATTGACAACATTGTGAAATGTCGGTAGATTCATCACATTGTACCACAAAATAAGGACTACATTTTATCTTGTTAGTAACTTGTTCTTCTATATTATTTGACATTTTTTGATAGCTTCGCGGACCACTTCGAGTGCTTCCAGGGACCACCAGTGGTCCGCGGAGCACCGTTTAAGAACCACTGACGTAGATGCACCGAAGAAGGATACAAACAGGAGTTACAAATAAATGTTATATGACCTATACTGTGCGGAGAGGACTTATATATTTAAACAGTGTCCCAGGAATTGTATCTGACTCCGAAATAGGTTAAGAGTCTCCACAATATAAAAGCCAGGGATGCACAAAGACCAATTGACTTTGCGATGGGATGGATCATCTATTTGCTTTTTTTTAGAGGGAATGCTTTATGCACCGTCAGGGGTGACCGAAATTCCCGGTCTGCCGAACTACTAACGGCTAGACCTAGAACTTATCCATTTGCAGGCGAACCTCTATGGGCCCTTCTTTGGTTTCGACGAATTTATGTACTGTTCCCTTCTCTTTATCTTCATTACATTTTTGCTGAAGGAGCATACTCGATTCCTCGCTCGTGTACGTTACCTTGACTATAGATATAGATGTGGTAAAGTAGTGTAATTTGGCATATCCCCCTTTCTATCATACGTCTCTCTGCAAGACATCTCGTGCATCCAAGAATCTGTTTTCAGCATTGTTTTGAATTGAGTTACAGTACACTATACTGACATGGTGAAGGTGGAGGTTTTTTTTGTCTCCCTCGCTAGGATATCGATTAGAAGGTACATTTTCATCAATCGTAAGAGGTAGTCAAGAGGTAATCACTTCGACACGGACCAGTAAGTAGTAACAGGCAAGCTTCCGAATATCTCGCACAATCTAGCGCTAAAAAAAATAATTTAGGAAAGTCTGATAGCGGTCGCAAGATGCTTCAGAAATCCCAGCCAAACGCGTTTCTCTCATCCTTTATAGAAGTCCCATTCCAAAGCAAATTCTAGATCAGAATATCGTTTCAATTTTTGACATCTTGTCGTTAAAAAGACGTAAAATTTTGTCTACAAACAACTTTAGAACAAAATCGGATGTCATTTTGATGTATCAGCATGTCAAAAATTAACACGATTTTTGACGAGTGCAATAGTTGTAACCTTAGAATTGTGTTACTCATGAAATGAGGTTTACAATTGCAAGAATCTGAATGAATCATAAAACTACGGTCAAGGAATATTGTATAGTAGAGAAATTGGAAAGCCCACTTCTGTAGGCTGTCAAAGGTCGATTTCGACCAAAATTAGGCTGTCATGCGGTTTGAGTCCGATGATAGACAATTTATTCATGTCAATCTAACTAAAATAAACCATAATATCTAAACTCAAGTCTAAGGCCCAATACACACGGAGCAACTGGAAAAAAACTAAACCGGTTGTTATTCGCTCATCTTCGACAAACTAGAAACTGAAGTCAATAGGCAACCCGACATGCAAATCAACAGACGACTGGGGCCCAATTCCGCAAGAGTGAGTTTCATTGTGTGCATGAAATATTGTGTTCACTATCTTATTCCGAACCCGCAAGGGTGAATTTGTTTTGTGAGATGTTGTGTGTGCACACAACTAAATAAATTTGTTCACTCTATTTCAGAGCGTGCGTTTAAATGGCATGACTGTGAGCACACCGCAAAAGTAACTACGGAGAATGGCCGAACCATGATGGAATAAGTATAAGGTGGTCTCGTCGGCTACCGACTCGTTCGTTTTTTGGTCCCTTAACGCTTCGTTAACGTACACTTACTACGCTGAATAAAGAGAAAAACGTGTCGTTAAGGGACTAACGGTTCATGGTTCGGCCCATGATGGAATAAGTATAAGGTGGTCTCGTCGGCAAAAAGTAGTCCCTTAGCGACACGTTTTTCTCTTTATTCAGCGTAGTAAGTGTACGTTAACGAAGCGTTAAGGGACCAAAAAACGAACGAGTCGGCAGCCGACGAGACCACCTTATACTTATTCCATCATGCAAGAATCAAAGGAAAACCCACGTAAAACTAAATTCAGCGCTCTCAGCTGAAAAAGGAGCATTCGTTCAGCGCCTAAAAACTCACAGTGTCTTGCGGAATCGCGTGAATTGGAAATTGTGTAAACGAGTCGTGACCAGGGATGATAATGCTGAACCCAAAAAAAGTAGCAAATTGCCCGAAAAAACGAAGTAGATTTACAAAAAACGAAGCAGACATTTGGCGAAATGCTCAAAATGATAAAGTTAGGTCTTCAATGGGATAATGGGATCTATAGAAGGATGTGTAGTGGGACAGAAGCACATAACTGATATTCTATAGTGCATAACATGACACATTTTTTTCCTAATATTTGTATTTCGTTGATTTTGCTGTCGTTGTTGATGTATTTAGAGTCAAATTGATCAATATTGTCTATTTTAAATGGTATTTTGAACCATAAATAAACGAAGTAGAAATAAGTTGCTACGTAGCAGATGAACAATAATTAAAAAATGAAGTAGATCTACTACATATGAAGTAAATTATCATCTCTGGTCGTGACGGTGAGTTTTGCTAACTGTGCGCACGGGCGAAATATGCACGCTTGCGGAATTGGGCCCCTGGTTACAAACTGGTTTTTGTGAATCGCAAACGAGTTTTCAACCAGTAGAGTCGTTTGCGTCGTCCCATTTGATTACACACTTACACAGGTTTTGACTGAAAGCAAACTAGTTGCCAACTCGCATCGTTGATCAGTATTTTTCCAGTTGCTCAGTGCGTTTTGGGCCTAAGAAAACAGCGGAAACAGACAGAATGGTGGTTTTGTCAAAAGCATCATGAAACCAACTCATCATGGTCTGTACGGAATGAGTTTGTTGTAGAATGTACCTAAAAGTAGATAATCAGGTCATAGGTAGTCCTCCTGATTTTTGTTTTACCGAGGGACGGACAACATAACCAATTTGGCACACTCAGTTGGGAAGGGACAATGGCGTACGTAATAAGAGACAGCTAACTCTGGATCAAACTCGCCGGCTGGCTGGTTGATTAATGCCTAAGGCCGCCATAAACTGGGAACAGTGTAGCTTGAATTTTTGTATACGTAGATTGACGATGATACTAGTTTACCAAGCGCGTATATGAAAAGGGAATTCATATGACATTACAAAAACACTTTGATCTGCGAGAAGGCCTCATAGTATAGGTACACCGCTAGCAACTCCACGGTTCACCAAACTTTTCCGCTGGCTACTAATTAATAAACTTTCAGCATCACTTTCAGTTGGTTAAACACTTTCATTCCCACGTATACATGGACAAGGACATACCGAGTGTCGCGTGAAATCGCGACCCTAATTTGATTACAAGCAGAAACCAAAGAAATAACCCAATCCCATTGTATTTGTATTAAAACCGTTACAGCCACCCGAAATGGCAACCAACAGAAATTGCAAAATCAACGAACAATCTGCACAAGGATACATAAGTATATACGTACAACGAATAAGCTATCCCATTTTATACTTTATTCATACTCATGGAGCATTACAGTTAAAAAAATTATACACCGATACACTTTGGAAAATTTTAATGAGTCCTTTTCACTTGTAATCCGCAAAAAGGGATATTATCAGGACGTGCCAATAAATAAGTGTTATACGTTACCAATCTACTGAAAAGAACACACACACACACACATATAATAGCCCATCATGTAAGTAGGTGCGGGGATTTATTTAACAGAACGACAATCCGGGATTCAAAGGATTTGCCATTTGCCAATGTTTTGCTATGGTCCATGTTTTATTAAATAAACTTTAATGTCAAAGTGGTAGTGGTGGTGGTGATGGTGCTCCAATGAGCCAAGTGGGGTTTTAGTCAGCATGTAAACACGGCCAAAAGCAATCGAACGTAGAGGACGACCGACGCAACGGTGTACGGAGTGAACTGTGTGCAGCATGGTTCTTGTGTAGTCATCATCATGTAGTCATTAAAAAGGATAATGGCTTGGAAATCACATACGGACCACCAAGGGCGAAGCGCAAATACACACAGTCGTCCGCACTCCGCAGCCCACAAAGCTAGTTAGGCCCGCCCACCAGAGCCAGGGAGATGAGCACAATTTTATCCATTAAACATCTTTTTGGTAAGCATTGCCAAGCCAGACAACCATTTGTGCAGAATGAGAGATATACTGGGCGACCGGGCCAGTACACAGAGTTTGGCTGTTCTGATGGCTTTCAACAGTAGTCGTCCATGCAAAACAAACAAAAATATATTTTTTTACCAACAACAACATTTTTAATCTCTTGGATGAAATTTATTTGTATGTAGGTATTTCAGTGTTTCTTCGTTTTTAATGGAACATTTTACAGTATAAGCCGCCTAAGTAGCAGAAGAGTAAGCCCTACATTTGTGGACGGCGAGTTAGTCCGTTTGGCATTGTGACCACAGGGGTGTGGTGCTGACGACTGCTGGTGAATGGTCAAGGACCGATGAAGTAGATTTCACAGGTAGTCATGTGTGGGTAGAGATAGTGACAATTATTGGAGCAACTAGGTGTAGGTTGTCCCTGGATGGCCGCATGTAGTTGGCCGTAATGAAGTATCCCAGGTCTTTGGCCGTGTACGGTTAGACAGACTTTTAGTTGCTTTTCTATTTTAATTTTGGCGAATGATCAAGACTGGGGCGAGCTTTTGGCAATTGCTTCAGTAATGGCTATGATGGTTTTCATTAGAAATTATTTTTTTTTTAAAGGATTACTGTTTACATTCATGAGAGGATACAATTATTATTGTGATAATGAAGAGTTGAATGGGGGATTCAAATACAAAGGAGAGCTCTAAACTAATTTTGTACTGTTTGTCTCTTTGAATTATGTGTCTACAGCTTTGGACAGATTAATCACATACCTACATGATGAAACGTTTAAGAAAGAGATAATGATGAAATTAGATGTACATACTAGAGTATTATAGTATTATGGGCCGGAATTCTATTGACAGTTTTGTGTACAAGCCTAACGAGGCATGCAGTCTCTAAAAACTTATTTCAAAATTCTTACTTATGCTTTTGCAGAAGACTTTGTGATTTTGAATATACCTATGGATCTAGGACACGAATTGGTAAATTTTGTAGTCTTTAAAATGTAGTCGCAGTAAAAATATTTTTCCTTAAGGAACATCATTTTGGTTTGATGTACCTACTTAATTGATAAAGAACGAATTTTGTATATCCTCCACAGAAATGTAAAGAGCTTTTTTTTAAAGGATTAGTTTGTAACGTTTGCCATTTTACAAGTAAGCTTATTTTGAAGACCATGGTTCGATTCGCCAAACTTATCCTGCTCTATGTCCATTTTACAGTCGATCTGAGCAAGTTATTCGGAGCACGATGAATCTTTTTCGCACCACGTACTCGCACACTCTAGTACCGAGTTTCCCAAAGTGTGCTCCGCCACGAAAATCCAAGTGCTCCGCGGAAAGATGGGAAAAAATATGAAAATTCCATCAGACCAGCTAATTTTGTGCTTCTGAACGTTTATCATTTTGTACGCAGCAATGAAATTTGTGAATTGAGTACACAGTACAAAAATGAATAAAAATAAAACGTGTACCTACTTCAGAACTTCGGCCAGGGCTCCGCTTACAACCATTGCAATTTTGGAAAAATTTTCTTTGGAGTGCCAAATCCAAGTTTAATTTACTTGGATCCGATGGAAAAGTGTATGTAAGGCCAGGGTCTTAGCGAGGTAAGGTAGTATCGCACCTCCACGCTTTTCAAGAGTCGGCAAATCAACGATCAATTTTCAAAAATTAGGTCTTAAGTTTGGATTTCCATTAGGTGTAGGTTTTTAAACTTGTAAATGTATACAAAAGTCGGCATTTTCAAAGGTATTCCACATGAATTCCTTGAAATCGGTGAATCGGTGAATTTGCCGACTGAAATCCTTAAAATTTCCATTCGATTTTGAAAAGGACGGTCGGCATCGGTGAATTTTCCGAATGAAATCCTTGAAATTTAGAGAGTTTAGATTCGATTTTAAAAAAGACGGTCGGCATCGGTGAATTTGTCGACTGAAATCCTTAAAGTTCAGAGAGTTTAGATTCGATTTTAAAAAGACGATTGGCATTTCTAATAATTTAAGGTTTTCGAAGGAATGTGTTATTCGCTAGTTCGCGGCTTATTGATGAACTTTAACAATTCGCGGCAAACGTGTGTTTGGGCCAAGAGGAGGATTAGGACAAAGGGGCGTGGCGCCTCCCATACAAAAAACATCGACTATATGGAGTGAAACTTGTTGACGTTATAGACATAACTCGATAACCGCTGGGCTGATTTTCATGATTTCTATACAGTCGGCAAGTTCCTGAAATAAGTCGGCATTTCAATGAAAGTCACCCCCCATGTCTCGAACCCTCGCTACCCCCCTGTGTAAGGCTTCCTCCAAACGAAGAATTTGAAGCCAAAGTACACGCTTCAGACCATAAACATGGAGGAGAGAAAGCAATGGTGCGGTGCATTCTCTTGGTACGGCGTTGGTCCATTAGTTGTACAAGGGTTGACCCTTGATCAACACGCTTTCGCTTATAAAAGCATAGAGAAAAGCTTTTTTTTCATACATGCTAGTAACATATGATTTATAACTCAGTGGTCAGTGTGCTGGACTACTGTGCGAGGGGTCCCAGCTCCCAGGTTCGATCTACGGAAAACACAAATTACACTATCTTAAGGTTTTTTCAACTGCGCCACCTCTCGCGAACGTCTGACAAACATCCGAGACTCTATCTGTTCTGAAAGAGCTTCTCAAATAAGCCATTCGGACTCGGCATAAAATTGTAAGTCCAAGTGGCTGTTAAATCCTTTATCCGAAAGATAAACTAAATATATATTTGAAGTGACTCGAAAAAATATAGTTTCAGAGCATTCATTGACGATCCTATGCAGCAGTCGCAGGTGTCCTAACATGAATTTGTTTGAAATTTTAGAAGCCGAATTTGAAGAATATTACGATCATATAACATACTGCCCCCTATGAACAGAGCATTTCGCCCAAGGCCAAATTATTTTGAAACACTCGACGAAGATTTCAGAATTCGATTCCGGCTTACAAAAAAATTAATATAAATTTTCATCTGGTGGATAGCGTTATGTGTCGGCTAACTATCCGAAACTTTATCCGGAACCTTTGAAACTGGCCTGAAGTCTATTTTATTTTCAATTTCGTGCGAATGACTATACTTTTGCTTGTTTTAGTGTTGTCGTTCACCCACAGGACACACAATTATTCGATTGAGCTTCCCTGAGTCGGAACGATGGATGCTGACAGTTTGACTAGATTTTATGAACTTAAATTAAAGTGGAAGAACCTACTAGCACATTTTTTCTTAACACCAAATCAAACACTTTACGTTCCCTCAGTTTTAATTCACACCATACCCAATGAATACGAGTAAGTTTCAGAATTACCGTCGTCTGCTTGTGATCAGTTATCTTAAATCCCTTCTAGTAATCGACTTTTCGCTTATCGTGTCGACAAAGATTCCAACTCTCTTAGCAAACTATTTTCACAACTTGCTTCAAAAGTAACTATCACAGTCCTATAAACTATTCATTGAAATCTGCTGTGATCCACTCAAAAAGATACCACACAGACAGGTCGACCCCCACATAATATTTCTCCCCCACATTTGCAGAGTCGCACTCGAAAAACAATTTTGCAAACAGTTTTACGACCCTGCAATACATTTGTCCCGGATTACAGCAATCCGATTCCCGAAAAGGACAACTACTCTTACTTTTCGTAGCGGCAGGCACTCGTAAAAGCGAATTATGTACATTAGCATTCGAAATGTGTACCGTTTTAGTTTTTTAATTAAAATTCAAATCCCATCTGACATTCATGAGAGTTGGATAGACAAAAGTTTTGCGAAAACTTTGTTGCGTTCCTGCCGCCACCGCCGCCGGTAGTGTTATGGAAATCTGCATGCATCCTGGAACAATGTGATTCACTGCGTTGTGTGTGTCATGACCTATATTGCGCGACCGCACATCTTCATCTCTGCCCCCAACCTCGGTGCACTAATCCAATATTTTCATGCACAGTGCAGTTATTTATTTGGATTTATCTGTGTTTGTATGGTATTAGTCGTCCACGTCCTTCGCTCCTTTGACAGTTGTAGTTGCCAGATTCCTACTGTGCTATTGTAACCGACTTGTTGTATTGAGCGGGGGGCTTTGGACGGACTGCAGTGCAACAATTCATTAGTGTGCATGATCAACACTCTTCGTCCCAGTTTTTTTGGTGTACAAGTGTTTGTGTATTTGTATCTCTCCTGCATTCTTTTTGTTTGTAGACGACGGCACATTGAAGTTAGTGGGTGGTTGCAGCCAACATTGTCTGAAGAGCCGACACAGCATGACTGCGGCCACCACTAATGCTGGACGACTAGGATGTAATCACTATGGACTGACTGCTTTCGTATTCCATAGATGTGGACACATGAAATGTGCTTAGATACAGTTTTTTTGCGCTTCACTTGGGGTTTTCTTTTTGGTCGGTGGGATTCGGACTGAAAAGGATTTTGGACATATTTTCAAATGGCAATGGCGTGCACGTATAGTAGTTGGCAACACAACAAGGATGTATGCAGTCCCTGTCGCGCCACTGAAGTGTTGTTTGAATGAAGTGGATGGGATAGAATTTATGCTGAGCTTAGATTTACTTGAGAAAAATCAAATTTGGCAGAATTTTGTGTAAAATGTCCTTTGGCCATACACCCACACGTACACATTTGTTGGGATAACATCTTGGCAAACACACAACACTGTTCAGATGGGTGTATAGGAAGGAGGATTCTCATTTACCTTATATGGGTGTGGTGCGCTCTTAGCTGCACACAATGCGAGGTGGACCCTGGTGGGCGGTTGGCCTAAGATGTCCTTTGGAATCTGAAAAGAGATTGGGAAGTGATTACAATTTATATGTTTTACTTTCTGTTTTAGTTTTTTTTTCGTATACAGTATATAGTCGGGTATTTTTGGGGATAAAGAACCAACACACAGACACACAATCGACCACCAGAAAAGGGAGTGTGTAACATATAATGCAAACTGTTTTGAATTTTATTGATATGACAACCATTGAGGACATTTGGTCAATTTCGTTTTATGGTTTGCGTAGTGATTTAATCAAGTGATAACGTTGTTGTTAGAAACGCTCCACAGAGAGTGGATACATTATTATTTTACTCCTCTGCACAGAAGATATAATTGACGATGATGGCATACGGATACGACGAGGTTTATGGTTAAAGTTTCTTTGTCTTCTTTTTTCCGGTTTTAAGGATTTGGACCGGAGTTTTATTACTCTTTAGCTGATGTAGAGGGTTTCTGATTTTATTGAAATAAATGCATTTGGGTTGGGAACATGGATTAAATCAATCGAAAGGGTTGCTGTGTTGCTATAGGTTTCCACTGTGTGAGGGGTTGGTATAGTTAAAAAGCAATGATTACCGTTTTTGATGGGAAAGAATGCTTATAGCTGAGATTTGTTACAAGACCCTTTTCCTATTTTTTCAGATGATTTATTGCTCTAGGCAGCCATTTAGAATGGAATGTTTATTATGGTATTTCCAATACGTCTATAACTATAGGGTTCGAATATATGGTGAACTTCGAAAAGAACATGGGTTGAATTAGACATCTGTTGGTTATCTATTTTATTGATTCAGAATATAGTACACGACGCTTAGAGATAAAAGGAAAATAATGGATACGGTCCTTGAGATTGTATTAATATAACAAAACCTATTACATTGGCTTATTTGATTTTAAGGACAAACAAAATGGTCTGGCATCACCGTCGAACAATTAGCCTCATCGTGAGATGTAGCTACCTATATAAACATTAAATTGACCAGGACTTATTTTTTATCTATACAGGCTGTTCTAAACTAGAAACGAGTTGCTAAAATGTAGTTTGTTTGAACTTTATATGGCGCTCAGTGTCCTTCAAACGACGTTCCCATGTCGTAGGGGAGAGCCGGGCTAAAAGTAAAAACAGAACTACTTCTACTTCTAAAACAGAAGTAGGATGTAAAACCTAAAAAAACAGGGTTCTTTTTAGAATTAAGAATCGGTTGAAAGAGAAAAATGTTAGTCTTCTCAATAGCTACCCGAGTATCTACTTCGGTTGAAGATTTGACCTCAGCGAAGCCAAGGTATACGGTGTGTGCCAACAAAAAATGTTTGGTCTTTCTCTTCATACAGAAAAAGTACAGTAAAGCGGAAAAGGAGCGTGTCAGCTTCTATAAAAACATACAAAATTGTACCTATGTCTTGAAAACCACAAAACCGATTGAACTCAAATGTTCAGACAACCTGATACGTTCCCCACTCTTCCCTATTGTGGTTTCTGATGCAAGTAAATGGCCATCGTAGTTCTTTCAGCATAGGACTATAATTTCATCAACTGTAGCTATAGGTATGCAAAGTGTGACTGTCAGGATGTCATACTGTTACCGACGCACGACTAGAATCAGAACAAGATTTACTAAGCTGGGCCCTTAATTGAAAGGAATGCAAACTTTCGACCTTGCGTTAAGCAGCAAAAGCAAGTACTAGTATATACCGCATCATCCCTCTTACTGTCAAAAGTTTCCAAGTTTCCGTCCACAAAGTATATAAACAGTAAAATATGTATGGGAAGGGGATGCTGCAATGTAGGTAAATGGGAATTGAGGCAATGCTAAACATCACCCATTGGACATTGTAACGGTCTCATTGGTTTTAACCGCCTTGCTGCTACAATAGAAATTGGGCGCGTCGAAGGCGAAAATGAGTTTGGACTACCTACTACCATTCTCATTTTTGAAAGGAGATTCAAGACTGGATTTCCTAATAAAAGCGAGTGAGAGAAGAAAGTATGTAGTTACAAAAGAAGATGAGATAGCCCTCTATACCGACGGCTCTAAGACGGACAGCGGTATATGCATCTTTCTTCTAATGCGATTCTGTAGAAATTATTTAGAATCAGTGATTGCTGTAGTGCCTTCGACCGCTTCCCGTTGAGATTCCCCTCCACGCCGTAGGCGCATAATCGACCCTAAATAGGCAGTTTTTCGGTATCCAAAGGTGTTGGCAATTTATTCATTATAGATATTCGCTGAATGATCAGCTTGAAAGGACGCTAATTACGACCGTAAATTGTATGTAACTCGCGGATCGTTCGGCGAACAAGACTCGATTTTTGACGGTTTCAATGAGCTGTTGAATCGCGTAAAATAGTTACTATGACAGAACACGCAGTGCCAAAGTCCAAAACGAAACACAAATGACATCTTAAAGCTTTTATCCACTGCGCGGCATCTCACGGACGTTTGACAAATATATAGGTACAGGAGCATTGTCCAGGAAAAGCTCCTCAATCCAGCCATTCGAATTTGAACACAATGGCAACGCAGAAAGAAAGCAAATACAGGCGGTTGTCATAGTTCCACTATTAAAATGTCCCTTCAGTTCTCAGCATAGTGGTCAGTGGTAGAGCAATATTGCTCGGTCATTCTGTTATCAGACCACTTGATGGGCTAGTGTAGTGACCCGCTTGTCCCAGGCTCAACAAAATGTAGTACAATGTTTCGATCTTCACATACGGTTTATATATTGAATGAAGCTTACGATCGCCATTGAAAATCCCTAAATCTTACGGACCCGAATTTCTAATGACTTTTCGAAAGAAAACTTTAAAAAATAAATCAAGACCAAATCAGGAAACCAACAGTACTGATCTAATGTAAGATTAGCTTAGCTATACCCACAAAGAATCGCTAGAGCTTCATTAATAGATCTTTCAGCATCATGTTACTTTCACTTTTCGTCCTCATCATCCAATTTATTCCTCAAAACAGGGATTCTCTAACTGAGGCGTCATGGCGCTATCCTATAAGGGCCTCGCAATTTTTATTTTTTCACTGCTCTGTAAGACTCCGAACAAAGGAAAAGCATTACGTTTCTCTTTACGAATACCAAGAGCAAGGTCGAAGATTAAGCGCGTTTGTGTTGCCCGCATTTCAGTTGGCACGGGTCGTTGCCAGCCAGATTGGTCGGGAGGATTACCGCGCTCCATGAGAGTGTACATGAGAACCCAAGGCAGTCAATGCCTTTCAACTCAACGTTAATGACCATAGACAAAGCCGTTTATTCGCTGACTTGGCTTCGGAGAGTTTGCAAGAGGACCCCTATTTTGACAGAAAAATCATCTTTAGCGACAAGGCGAATTTTTAGATGAATGCGTGTATGTTAACCAGTGTTGCCACTAAAAAAAAGTGAATCCGGTCAAATCTGACCGAATGACCGCTATTTTATTTAGTAAATTCGGCCAAAAAATCCGGTCAAAAGTTAAAATTAGAATTTTTGACCGGAAATCCGGTCAAAATAGAATATAGTAACATAATATTATTAAAAATAGAAATATGTAAATATATTATTAGGCGTGTTTTTTTTGTGCCACTCTACAATGGGTTTCACAACATAATGTCATACATACCCAATTCTATACTCGTATAAGATAGCCCAGATAATTATTGCTTTAAATGATATCGAAAAGCTAATACCTATGGTATCATAGACGACATTGCATATCAGATATAATTATTCATTAAAAAAGAGAAAACAAAAATATACCTCCAATTCAATGTTTAGAAACCGTTTTTATTCGTGAAGCTACATTTTAGCTCCCATACAAAATTCCCTCCAAAATGTTGCTGAGCTAAAGTTAAGCGAATCCATTTAGCCGAGCGGTACGCTAAAAAATCAAATTTTCATATATCTGTCAAAATTAAGAGCGCCCATTAAATGTTCGGCACATTTTCTCAAGTTCAATTTTGACAGTTCTGTTAATTTTTGTTTTCTGTTGGGTTTTTGTGTTGCGGAAAAGTAAATAAGGATGAGTTTCTTCGATGAATACCTGGATGAGGAATCCTTCGAAAGTGAAAAATTTGAGATCAAAGAATAGCAGACAAGGAAAAAGGAATCGCAACGAAAATAAAACATTTTTTGCGTACCTACCTACTTAGATGCATTTTTGAAGGAAGTTTTTTTTTCAACGAACAGCTGTTTTCTGTGACACAACGCACTCCATGTCAAAATTTAGCTAATGTTTGGAGAAAAAAATTGGAGAGCAGCTAAAATTTAGTTTCACTCGAGCTGAACTTAACTTGAATCTTGAGTTTGTGAATGTTTTTTTTATTATTTCGTTTGTTTAAAATTTACTGAAAATAATTTTATATGACATGTTTTAAGTCAGTAAAGGACACGTTTTCAGATGATTGTATATATGCTTTTCGCTGGAACTTGTGTTTATTTCCGATATATTATATATCCAAAATTATGTGTTGTTCATCCATTGCACATTGAGATAATAATTTGCATTGCGATCTCATTCTTGCGCCCTTATCTCTCTGTTCTCAAGCAAGGAATTGCATGTTTGATGTTGTAAATGTTCGACTATTCTCAATAAATTGGTTTCTGTTTGAACTTTTGAGCGAAGTTATGGCAAAGGCATTATGGCATTAGAGAAATCTATATTATGTTTAGTCTATAGAACAATATTATTTTTCCGGTCGAAAAAGGATTTTCCGGTTAAAAAATTTGTTCGTTCCGGTCAGAAATCGGTTAGACCGGATTCTGAAATTTTCTCCGGTCAGAGTGAAATGATTTCGGTCAGATATGACCGGAATCCGGTCAGAATGGCATCACTGATGTTAACACACAAAATTGCCATAAAAATGGCACGTCCTTATTGAAAGAACCTTTAGTGAATCTTCAGTAAGATCAACTTCTATTAACTTATCTGTGCTTTTAGAAGGGCCTCGCAAACATTTTTCAACCTCTCTGGGGAGTCGCAGTATGAAAAAGATTCTGAACCCCTGCCTCAAAACATGATCTATATACATATAATAAAACTGTAGGCATTTTCTTTGTCAGCTAAAAACTCGAAAACTAATGGACAGATTTCGATGAAACTTGTTTTAAATGTTCCTTAAGACTGTGAGACTGCTATAGGCTATGTCGTTTATAGCCACGTCCTTAGGAACAGTTTTTAGCTAAAATGTATTTTCTGTAGTGAAAATATATACATACACATATACCTTGCTACAAATGGATGTTTATACTTTTGCGATCGTCAAACAAAACAATACGTATACTTCACATTCGAAAAGGGTTGATTTGTTTTCGCAGTGTGTGCTATGCTATGGTCAGTTGTATTATGTAGGTATGTATGTATGTATATTATGATCGTATGTCCGATGCATGCAGGATGGGGATGAGGTGCGTCGGGCGTGCTGCAGTATGGCATGGGGTATGGGATATGACGTAACAGGGTAGGGTTGGGGTAGTTGTTTTGATTCCATATCAAGAGGGAAACAAAGGAAAGGAAAGGAAATGCAGTATTATAAACAAGTAGCATGATCATGGAGATGGAGGGCGATGCAGATGGTGCACATTATCGCATATCGCCACGCAACGCAGTAGGAATTTCATTCTGATATGACGTATGTATTTTTTGAAGTGGAAATACATACATACAATATTATACCTTGCTACAAATGGATGTTTGTACTTTTACGATCGTGCGATGCGACAAGACGAACAAAACAACACTAGCATAGGTTGATTTGTTTTCGCAGTGGTCAGTTGTATTATGTAGGTATGTATATTATGATCGTATGTCAGTATGGCATGGGGTAGGTATTAGTGGTGTGCAATTTGATTACTTTTGAGTAACGAATGAGTACTGATTACTTCAAGTTCAGTATTCGGTATTTGGTATTCGATACCTAGTACTTTGTCTCACAGTCAAATGTATATAGGCTATAGGTATACATGTAGGGCTATATATGTACGTACTTTTACAAATATCACACTTAGCTTTCCCTTATCCTTCCACCGTAAAATGCAACCAGGTGCTACATCTTTTTCTTTTATACACATTCGCATCTATCAGCGATTGTTAAGCCTATTAATTAAATGTTTGTTTGTACCTACATATTCACAAATGAAATGTACTTAAATCTACTCACCTCCAAAAAAGTAAACTTAGTAATCAGTAATCAATAAATTCGCTGAATCTTGTTTCTTAAAAGTATTCAAGATCAGTTAATATACATAATTACTTGAATGCTTGCATACAACGAGTCCTGGTATTCGTATAAGACTCAGTAATCAATACTCTGATTAGGTACAAGGTACTTTTTGATTACTTTGACTACTGAGTACTGATTCCTAGGGAAATATGGTTTAAAATATGTGTGGAGAAAAGTAATCAAATTGGAACTGTATGAGTATCAAGTACATTGTAAGAGAATGGAAGATCATATGAGTATGTGACTGCGAGACATAATGAACGAGGGAGACGAGGTTTGCTGGGTGTGTTGTGTATGTTGCTTTGTATTTGCAGGTAACATTATGTATGTGTATTTTAAATACTGATACTGATTGTTTATATGGAGTTAGTGCTGCATGTTAGTAGCAGTGATGCCATTCTGACCGGATTCCGGTCATATCTAACCGGAATATGTTTACTCTAACCGGAGAAAATTTTGAAATCCGGCCTAACCGTTTTTTGACCGGAACGAAAAACGTTTTTAACCGGAAACCCCTTTTTTGACTGGAAAAATAAAATTGCCCTATTGACTATAAATAAAAATAGATTTCTATAATTTGAATTTGCCATACATTACGAACATGCTTCCAAGTTCAAACAGAAACCAATTTAAAACGAATAATGGGACAACAACATCACGCATGGAATTCTGCTCCGGGAGCAGGATAATAAATTATATTATAGCCTATTTTTTTGACGTTTTTTTTTTTGCTAGAATTTTGAAGAGGAAATTAAACAATGAATTTCAATTAATTAAAGTTTGAAATTCGATAAATCTCAGATTGGAGTTTGGTGAACTACTATTTTCAAGTGTCAGAAAATTATCCGAGAATAATTATTTAGCCCAATTGACACACGGCCTTAGTACATGGCTTGGCCATACACGTCTTCTCATGACTTTAATTTCCATTACCGATTTGGCTACACACAAAAACCAGATGTCATTGCAATGAAATAAAAGTTGACAGGTAAAAGAATAGTGAAATTGAAAACACAAACAAATTCTATAGTTAAGCCGAAGCGGACGCCCATTTTTGAAGTCCTCACTCTGTCAACGCAAATATCAAATGAAGATTTGTATCGAAAGCACAATGGTGCGAAAAAGAACGTGCCAGAATTATTTCTGAAAGTGGATTTTCTGTGCATTTTCTATGCTCTCTACCTTTCTCCTTTACTCACTCAAAATCTACCTGTGTCGCTGGACACGACGTTCATTGGAAGGCGCGTACGGCCATGGACTAAAAGTGTATTTCAGAACTTAAAACATGTCATATAAAATGAAAAATTAGTTTAGTTTAGTAAATTTTAAACAAACGAAATAAAAACAAGTTCACAAACTCAAGATTCACATATTATAAAAACGTTTTCTAAACATCCATAAAGCAGGCGAACATAAAAATTCGTAAATTGTATAGGTAAGTATAGGTATTTTCTCTTTTTGACCGGTTTTCAGGTCAAAAATGCTCATTTTAACTTTTGACCGGAATTTTTGACCGGATTTAGAAAATAAAAATCCGGTCATTCGGTTAGATTTGACCGGATTCAATTTTTTTTAGTGGCAACACTGGTTAGTAGTAAGCAAATGAGTATCAGTATCGAATACTTATTTTGAGTAGTATTCGCTATCGATACTCACTTCAAGTATCGAATACTAAATACCGAATAATTACTTTTTGCACATTACTAGTAGGTATAGATATTAATAATCTTCATAAGAGAAGAGACGTATAGCTAATACAAAACAGGTTTCACATCAGAATTTCATTCGATATGGTGTATGGTATTATGGTAATGGTAACAGTGTATGGTTGGGGTAGGTAGTTGTTCGGATTCCATAGGAAGAGGGCAACAAAAGAAAGGAATTCTGGAAATACAGCATTACAAACAGAAACAAGTAGCTTGATAAAGGAGAGGAAGGGCGATGCAGAGGGTGCACATTATATACCCAATACATTACATCCATTATCGATATCGCCACGCCAAAATTGGACAAACGGGGGTGACAAATGCCATACAAAATACATCTTATATGATTTTCATGATCCTTTTTTTGCTTTTTTCGTATTGCTGCATATTTCAGGTTTAGAAAGAAAATTCCAGAAAATAGATTTATTCTCATTTTTCGCATTTTACGAAAGAACATTATTATCTAAGACCTAAGCTATACAATTCCTGTGCACGGGCAAAACTGGGCGGGTACAGCTAGTCCACAGTAAAGTTCACTATTCCCAAGAAGCAACTCTAAATCCCTAACCACAAATCCCAAAATTCTGATTATTTTTCCTAGCCAATATGAAACAATAATTAAGCCATATACCTACATATAGATACTATTCCACTATTGAAACAATGCCTTTGGTCCAATACCCACCCGCAATTACACTTGATACCCATTATATAATTCGATGGCCATTCAACAAATTTCAACATGAAAAACCGATATTTCTATAGACTGGCCACTTCAAAAAGCCTACAAACACAGTATATCAATCCCCACAATAGAACAACCCCACCATAGCTATAGGACAACATAGACGAGCATAGAACTCGCACATATACAAACCGCACGTTTTCATCATACGAGGCAGACGCAGAGGAGCATATCAAAATTCAAACCCCAGCCACTTTGTTTATTTTGGCAAAACAAACTTTTCAAAAAGCGGTTATGCGCTTTTTACGGTTTATATTGTGCACGCTCGTATATGTATATGCCATCATCAGATATTCAACCCTTCAACCGAGGAGCATTCCCAAAATTCAACCTTCCGTTTCGGTACACCCGCAGGACATACTTGCCTTCTAATCCAAACAAAGAAAGCGAATATAATAATTATTCAAATGTTTGAAAATTCGAACATAACGAGCAAGGACGCGCGACGCAGGAAAATCAACTGTGCGCTCCACAGGATAAATGCAATATTTTGTGGATTTATGCGTCGAAAGCCACCTTTTGGCTTTGGGCGGGCGGTTTAGATGGATATGTTCGTATAACTCTGCGTGTTCGCTGAGCACGTAAATTGAAAAATATCCTGAATCCTGATGTAGATAATCTACATGACGTGTGTGTAGGCGGAAGTGAATTACATGGAAATTTAGGTAAAATTTTGTTAGCTTCAAGTGCGGTTGTATCAACAGGGTGTGGAATGGTTTTTTTTTTGTTCTGCTGTTGGCTACTCTGACAATATTTTCAAATACATGCCGTTAGTGTTTAGTTTTGAGGCTGTCATTGGTGTAAATTTTGGAAATATGATTCATTATGTGTAATAAACATATCTAGGGGGTATATATGGTGCGCGGTTTATGAAGCTGGACAACTGGGATAAAACGGATCACCACTGCGGGTTAGTGTATTTGTTTTCATTATTTTTGGTTATGCGGTTAATGGAGAGGATACCTACAACAAACTGTTGCAAACAAAACTGCGTTTTCTATCTATCTATCTATCTATCTATCTATCTATCTATCTATCTATACCATCTCTACAAAGTTCTACTATGAATACCACAAGCCGTAGGTATCTGATTTACACCAAAAGATTTGTGGGACTTCTCATGATAGACTATCCTTAGAAAATCCGCATGTATGCCGTGTTTAACCTAACCTGCACCACACGGTCATTAAATCAGTTCATGATTTGGTTAAATCGCAGCTTAGTGGGAACAAGGCATTAACAAAAATTTGGTCCATACAAAATGCACCTTAAAATGCATCATAAAGTCCGGAGCAAGTGCAGCCGTCTGTATTCCGGTGCGCAGCAAAATAAGATCGCCAGATAAAGTCTGCAGCTTGATATGGTAAAGTTGGGAGATTCGACATCGAACACACAGTATCATATTAAAAGTTATAAAGCTTCAAGTTCACACCGGGACAGATGGAGATACCTCAAGGCCAGGAGTCGAAACTTGTAAACTCTGGTCAAGATAATGTAATAGTTTACCTTTTTGCTTCCGGCGAACGCTGGATGCTTCTTTGTACCTACCACTAAAAAAAGCTAGAAGGTCTCATACGGACCTATTTAAGTACTGTATCATACGCGGGACCTCTACGTTTACCGCCAAAACGGTCAAAAGTTACCTTTGGCAATTGATCTATCATGGCATGATAGCTCAAATAGGCCAACTTATGAAAGAAGGTATATGCTAATCAGACGAAGTTCTATCAAATTCCTTTTCTGGTCGTTCATAATACAAATGACGAACAAGGAAAGATACTCACAAGCACGAGACCCATGAAATCTCTACCTGAGATACTGCAGCCTTCCATTTTCTGCGATTTCGTGTGCTTTGATTTGTAATTGCTCAGTCTTTAAAAAAGTGAGTTCCTTATCGTCTTGAACTTGGGGACTGCGATTTGACGATCTTCTTGACCGCAGCATTTTATCCCTACGCTTGATGTACCCAAGCCGATGTAGTCTACTACACATCTTTGAACAGATCATAGATCTCACGGTTTATCTTCTCCTTCCTTCGCCTTCCTTACAATTACTTTTACTTTGGATGACACTTACAATCCGGGGTGAATCAGGCTTAACCTTCCTTGCTAACAAAACAGAAATCTGTCTAAAAAGTTTTTTTTTTTTTAAATGGATCAACTCTTCCTTTCTGCTTATAACGTTCATCACTCAGTGACATAAAGCTGAGCTAGCAACAAAAGTGTCCTGTAGAGCTTACATTTCGTATTTCAAGTCAGAACTCCTGATTGGTTTAGCTCTCATCTATCGCTCATAGTCAAGATGGAACACATCGTTAATAGCGAAAATGAATCGACGTTTTAATGAAGTTAAAATGACAGAAAACTCAAACTCAGCATATGTCTTACTACTTAACTAGACCAGACACTTGAAGGTCCTTTTCTAAAAAAAAAAAAAAAATAACGACTTCTCGCCTCACCCAAGCGATTGTGCTAAATGCATAATCAACTCGAACGACAGCATATTATGATTATATCAACGGATGCTTGAATTCAAGAGTAATCGAATCAATAATTTCACATTCCCCTTCATAATTACCGTTTGTCCAGCTTGACCTCATTATCTCAGCCAATCACCATACACTTCCATCCCCGGAGAGTGCATTGCCCGACAAACTATATTCTGCATTCAATGACGAGGCCGCCAATTTAAATTGCTCCACCTTATGAACTGACAATTAAACTGACAGTTGGATATATCCTGCACACCAAACTCATTCCCCTAAAGCCAATCACATTTCACAGCAGAGCATCCAAATGAGAAGGATGGAGCCAACTAATTATGTATCCACAGAGATACAATTGTCGGCATCGTCAATACGCACATCGCCCATCATACCTGATAGCGATAACAGTCCAATGTCAAAGATCTCACAGTCCTGTGTGTATGAGTGTATATACGATGAAAATCACCCGAAGCAAGCTAACCTCATTCTTATGATCTACTTAGATATAAATATATATGATGTGCCAAAGAAAGTGTGTGCTTAACTCATAAGTAAAGCACCCGCCACCACCCCAAACCGTCAGCACCCACATAATGATAATTGGTGTCAGTGAAAAAAAAAGAAAGGAAGCGTGTATGATGTGACACTTTCATAGAAATTTATAAACACAGAATTTGGATCAAGGATTCGCCTTTAGGCAGAATGCCGACAACCACCAAACGACCACCGTGCACTCACCGACCGACCGGCCCATCTGGCAGTGCTTATGCTTAGGCTTAAGTTCGCACATTGAAATATGAGACTCTTGACACAATGGCAAACGACAACGATGACGATATCTTAAGAGACGAGATCCTGATGTGGATGATGATGATGATGAGCATGATGACAGCATCAGCCACCGCAGCGCAAACCAAACCGCCGCACCATCGCCAAAGAAATCCTTAAAATTGTCTACGATGAGATATGCCCGCAATTAATAATAATCTTCAAGACGCAGTTATGCTGATAAGGGTGGCCGCAATTCGAATATGGTGACTGTATATGGATGAGAGGACTAAAGGGGGATGTGAGGATTTTCCTTCGGGATCTGTGTCACTCTCGCCATGTATATACTCACTAATGGGTAGAAATAAAATTAAAGGGATGTGTGGTGTGCTCCTTTTTTGCTGCCAACTGTGTGCTAGAACTCAAACAAACACACATCTACGAGTACGAGTGATATTTAATTTCAAATGCAATCACGTTGCAAATTCTCGGAATTTTTTTTTTTCTGCGCTAAATATTTTCCTTATCCTTGAAGTTGTTTTCTCTGAGCGGATAAGCATTTCCAAAGGGAAAAACAACTTTCCACTTTTCCAGCTTCATCATGAGAGTGCACTTTTTTCCGCAAGGATTCACCCACATTCAGCATCTCATTTGCCCGGTTATCTATGCATCTGTCTGTGTGGGTTTGTAGCGTAGGAAATTATCGCATGAATTTTTCATGTTATATGCCATGTTAGTGCAGCAAGTTGTACCTAGTTATAGAACAGGAGAGCTCCCTGTTTGTTGTATTGTTATCCGCCAAAAATATAAGCAAACAGACAAAGAAAAAGAAAAATGCCTCGGTAGACGGAAAATTGGTAGTTGTACATATAGTTGAGGAGTAGTAGCAGTAGCTAGAGCTAGCTGTCAACACTTTTAAATCCTTTACGTTGTGCAACTGTGTTATTATTATTTTTTTTTTAAGACTTCCATGCAAATCCTTCTCAGTTCATTCGCCTCAACGAGGAGTGTGTACTGCAAGACAGTGTACTGTTAGTACAATAGTACGTCTGTAGGCAGTTTGTAATTCAAACAAATCCAGGCAAATAAATTTGTAATCAGAATTGAAGCACAGATTATGATGGGCCTTTTAGGCAAACCGGATGGTCCAAGGCTCAAACAGGGCCCTCTGATTGCTACAAAAGCCATGTTGAAGTCGAGGGCAGTAAGTCATTGTAAGAAATACTTGGACGAAATATCACAAGCCAACGCAGTGGCCAGTGTTCATATGGATATATCAAGGCGGATAAGCTTGCAAGAAACGGGTCGAAAATATACCCACCATTGGATCTAAAATCTGTAAGAACTCCGCTAAGCACGCTTGCTAGGAAGATTGATATTGAATCGTGGAGTAGAACAAACCTACGCTAGACCAATCTCAATACCTGTTAGGCAGACAAAATAATTATGGATGTGAGAAAAAGAGGTATTCGCATACTCACGGGGGTCATTACTGGACACTACTAGGCGATTGGCATATACATGCGGAACGACTGGGCATAATACATAGTAATTTTTTCTGTAGGAGCTGTAGGGACGTTGAAGAAATAAAATTTGATCGCCAGCCCTTATAAAAACAGCAGACAGAAAATTATTAACAGCTACTTCTTCGATGAGAGGATCTGGAGAATGTGGATCATAAGGAACTTTCGAGATTCATACTTAAATCCGTGTGGTTCCAGTAGGTAAACAGGATTTACATTCTCGGTTACTCTTATAAGAGGAGATGGACACAGCAGATCTAAGTGGGTCAAATATAAAAAAGCTAATTCTTGTCTTCCAACATGTATGTAATGGATGGTACCTGTAACTGGACGCAATGGACCCAACTGATGATCTAAGTGAAGCTGTGGCAATCGCCACAAGAGCACCCATTTACCTACCTACCTACCTGAGGCTCAAACGGGGACGAAGTTGTTAGTCAAGAATCTGATGTTATACGAATGCCACAATATTGTCAATATGGTATTTAACTTTTGAACTCCTTACAAACAAAAGAAATTAAGGTAACTCCCAAGCATATAGTAAAACACACAAGGCAGTTCATCTTATGTACTTGCTTAGATGGCGCTACAGTCAGTGCATTTAGACATACGCCCCTCAAGTGAGCGCGGTCCGACTTCCTCAAATATTACAAATATTACCATCTTTCTTAGGCGACTGATTCGACCAGACCGTTGTCATTGGACATCATGCTTAGAGTTCCCGTTTGTACCTGCTCCTTCAAACTCCGTTATCCCAAACGGGACCAAAAATTAGTCGAAAAAATGTACTTTTAAGAAACGATGACATCTCCAAAAGTCCCCTTCTTATGTCCATGCTTCTGAGCCGTAGATCAGGACTGTGATGATCAGGTCTTAGTCTTAGATAGAGCCTCCTTAGTGTTTCGTTTCCTGAGTATGTTTAAGACTGACTCGCTGGGTGATGTGAATATCATTTCATTTTCGCTCATTTTATCGGAGTCAAACTTACAGCTGTCTATTGGGACGTTCTGTCCGATTCGTTGATGGAATGTATACAATCTTTGAGCTCATTCAGAACTAAACCTGTGCAATAATAGCGAACGTATTATAGTAAGTAAGTGAGCTGCATATGTTCGTTGCCAATGATGTCAATGTTATTAGCGTATGCCAGTATAGTTCCGCAAACTTAATTTTTTAGAAAAATGTAGCTCTGAATGAAACTTGAATTGACAAGTTCGCAGTTAAGTCTCGGGTCTACCAATATTCCTGTGAAAGAGATGCTTTTCCTTCCTCTCTGTTTATTTCATGCAAATAAGCTTTGTAGGCATGTTGTTTATGTTCTGGCACCGTCCAAGAAGCCAAATCGGTGAACCGACCAAATCATTCCCAGTGTTTTTGATAGCTTTATGGCATCGATAAAACTTAACCTCGGCAGAGATTCTGATCGTGTTTGCACTCGCGAGACGTTAGATTACTCCTTAGATGTGCTTTGGTTACTTGGAATATTTCGACATCAACAAATCAGGCGAGGACTGCTCAACGTCACACATCAAAGCAACATGATCAACTTGAATGACAGTCTGATTATCAGGGTGACCAACATTTTCCTTTATGACTATTTCAAAGAGAAAGCCGTGGGACATTGACATTACGTCCCGTGGCAAAGTAAATTAAACAAGACCTATGCTTACTGGATAGCATAACAAGGATGCCATATTTTTTTGTCTTTGCCATTAAAATCTCCAAGGATTTTTCTAGCGCTCATTATTGATGTATTGTCGAAAAGCTGACAGAAACAGTCGTTTGTAGCATCTAATATACCCTGATGCTTATAAGGCCTTTAGATCAAATTTAGCTGTGTAATTCGGTGTTGTTCGGTACACGTATAGAAGTTCAAATAATATTGCCAAAATCTAAGAAAAAATGCCCAACTAGACCTCTTTCTATTCCCTGTATAGCAATCGCCGTATAACATGCCGGTTAAAGCCGGTGCGATATTGGCTTAATAACAGTCAGGGCTTGTGGTAACCATATACGCAATACCTTTGACCTGGAGGATCAAGCCCTTTTGAGACGAAAAAGGACGGATAATCCCGATTCGATAAATTTAAAGTTATTGTACGGTCTCCTATCGCAGAAATGGTTGGTAATGGTAAGTCTATGAACCACTAATTTGCGTAGTAGGACTATATGGCAGATCTGGGTCATAAATCTTGGAGATATCTAAGGATCTGGATTTGTCATCTTTTCGATTGGTTGGGTTCATAATTGGGTTAAATAGCTCAACAGGTCTCCAGTCAAAAAACAGCTGCGAAATCCATATTTTTTGCCGTCTATAACCGGTGGCCTTCAAGATATTTAATTATTATGGCTTCTATTGCCTTTTTCTTGTACGAAATCGAAAGCAAAGTTATTGGGCGGTAGTTTTGCGGCAAGAATGGCATTACTACTTGAAGGCGAGCGGTCTTCCAGGAAGAAGGACATGTTAAACAGCTTACGTATAGTAAAGTTTGAAGTTCTGGAGCACAATTTCTAAATTCGATGTATAGAATTACGTCGAGTCTTTATTACTATCTGTATAATTACTTACGCTGGCGCGATAGAAAAACAACGTTTGGCCGCGCAGTCTTATACATGCGGAACTGAAAGTTAATAGGAATAATCAAAGACAATAAGTAAAAGCCAACAATTATTAATTTAAACGATTTATTGGAATGTAAATGTAAAACGTGTGCCAGCAACCGAATTTATTAGACGTTGTCGTACGAATTGCCAAATGATGACTGACGACTCGCTTCTTCTTCTTCTTCTCTTTCTTCTTCTTGTTGTGTGAGTGTGTGTGCGTGCGTTGCGTGTGTCGCTGCTGCTGCAGTTGAGTTCGCGTTGCCATTTCGTAATATTGAACACTATCCACTTCTTGTAAATTGGTCGTGGTCGTGGTCGAAATTTCTCATCAGTGATCAATCATTCCACCTTCCGGATAGATGGTAGCTCCAGTGGTGTAGAGTTGAATTTTCATTGAAGTCAATATATCACCATTTTCTTTACATGTTGATGCCAGCGATCTTTCTTATTGCCTTGTTAGAAGCTATCCATTTGAGGATGATATTCCACAAGTTGGTACAATTTTTGAGGATAATAAATCCTCAGTTTCATTCCTTGCTCGACCTCCGCATAATAACATCTGGCCCGGTACACTGCTAATGCATTAATATTATGACATCTTGTTCGAAATCAAATTTGGTGTACCCTCTCTTGTACTCTTGTTCATCGTACATTCTTCGAGGATGCTTTTTCCTTTAGCAGCGTAATTATACATTCATCTCTCCGGCTAATGTCTTCCAGATTACTGTTTACCATTACCAACATGCATATATACCCTCATCAGCAATGCAACAGAAACCCTGTGTACCCAGGAACAGAGGAGCGAGTTATGTGCCTTTAGTATATCATTAAAGGCGGGCTAATGTACAGCAGTACACCCCGCAGTAATTTCTATGAATTCATTAATGAAAACACAAAGAAAACATATCACCCACTCCTGTCGACATCATATCCGCGCCAACAAGAAGCAGCATTGCCACCGACGACGACATAAGAAAACTCATTCCGTGTCTTAAGGATATTCGTTTGTATATAGGTATAGGGACTACGAAAATGAATGTTTCTTTGTCTTAACTTTGAACCAGGATTGCGTTCGCTTTCATTTCAGCAAAAACCAGCCTCTTGTCCTTTTTGGTATTTAAAAATACAAGACAAGATAAACAAGACCTACCTCTGATGTACAATTTGCATCCTTGTCGGGCTTGTTATCTCTGTAGTCGCTGATGGTGCACACAACCTGTTGCGCGAATATCCTTTTTCGCATTTTGTTGTTGTTTCAACAACACGAACTCGCAAATATTATTTGTTTCTCTTTCTGTGGAAATTTGCCGATCGTTGGCATTTCGTTTTTCCGTCAGCAGTGGGCGGATGAATACTTGCGTTTCAAGGATAATTTCTCTTGGCGGTGGTTGTTGGGCGACATAGCGGGGAATATTATATTTGCCTAAAGGATTTTTGGGTTTGATTCCGTGAAATTGTTGTCGCTTTTGTTAATGTGGCGTGGCTGAGAAATTCCGAATGAACAAACAGCGTGTGCTGAGTAAAATAACAAGGAAAACGAAAACACAAATTGGAAAAGGATTCCCTTTTGTTTTTTCGCAAATTTTTTTATTTTTATTTTTTGTATTCCCTTTACTCTCGATATGGGGTTTTCTTTTATTTTTTCTTTTGTGTGAGTTCGATAAGGTTCTGTGAACGGGGTGGGTTCTGGGTTGGCCTTGGCTACAGTAGGTACGGGGAATTAATTTGATGCGGGCGAATGTTAGGTTTCTTGTTGAGCATTATTATTATTTTAACAGGAGATAATTGCTCTTTTTTGTTTGTTTATTGTTTTTTGATTTCTCTCTTTCACGTCGGATGTTGTGATTGATATTTTTTTTTCATGGAATCCTTATAGATTTGTTTACGTTGCATGGGAACATTGAAATAGAGAAAATTATGCTAAGAAAAGTTAGAAGCATACCTAGGAAAATATAGAATCTGTTTAATTTGCAACAGGAAGGATAATACCGAATAGTTTGAGGGAAGCACCGTAATAACGAGAGGCAAGGATAGGGCAATGAATGCAAATTGGTTGGAAAGGTGTTTTTACCTTTCAGAGGTAGCGTATCGGTTGATGTGATGTGTTCTTTTGTATCCACCTTGAAACTTAAATTGTATCTGTAAGCTCACAGTGATGATATTTTCAGAGCAAAATAAGCTAATGTGAACAAATAAATGAAATAGTGGGAATATAAACCAAACGAACGGAAAAATACTTCGGATATCATTCTTCCAGGGCTGAAGGCCGTAGAACACTGCATGTAGAAAGCATACGTATGTGGCACTAACATAATTTTTACGTCAGCATTATGGTCCTAATTGGTCCCCAAAACAAACATCTCTCCCTACGCTTATACATAACATCAAGAATTCCCTTCATCATTAAGTGTAGGTACGTTAACATAAGTATAGATAGAAAGGCTCTTTTAAAAACGCCAAATCATCTGCAATCGCTAGCGCACTGTCGGCTGTCGGTGAGATGATTTATTGCTGGACTATTAACTCTGGTCTCTAATCTAGATTGGACATCTGCTTTCATCAACTCTTTGGACGGTGTGGTGTGTAAACTATATAATTGAGAGGTTAAGGATGTGAAATACCTATAAACATTAAATAAACATGCAAATTTAAACAAATAAAATTAATAAAAAAAAGAGACTGCTGGGAAATATGTAGACTGCAGAAACTTAAAACGAATAAATAAATAGGTGACCTAGTTTCTCGCAACCATTCGTTTGTGTGAGTTTCTATTTTTGGGACGAATGGATGGGACCTACAATTTGTTTCCAATGTTTTTCCAGGGATCTAACCAAGGATCCCTCGCACAATAGTCCAGCAAACTAACCACTGCGCTACTGCGCCCACTACCACCCCAGACTGTAGAGACTTAGGAAGTACTTTATGGAGTAAAGAATTAAGAGTTAGTTGATACTCAGCTCAGGCCGAAGACGGTCTTTTCATAAGAAAAGTAATTTAGTAAATGTGAATTAAAATTAAAATTAAAAGTAAAATAATTAGAGTAGATATCGTATAGATATACAGAATGGAGGAAAGTAATATGGAGGAACTCCAGAACTATGTTGGAGACTAGTAGGCTTTGCAAAATAAAGAAGTTTATAAAATCAAAAATAAAAAAAAAATAAGAAAAAAATTAAACAAAAAGAAAATCATCAAATCAATTTAATAAATACTTAAATAGTTATTAATATTTGCCAGCCCCTTTTGTATACTGAAGATAGTCACAAAATTAGGACGAATTAGCGAAGAGCCAAGTTGGCAGAACAGTGCAAAGTTCGAACTGTTGGTGAACGATCAAGATGTAACCATTATAAAATTACAGATTCAAGAAGAGTGCATTTTTATAAAATATCTGTAAGAAGCTACTGAAAAGGTAATTTAGTTAGACATGTTTATTTTAAGTTTAGAAACGTAACCAAAAATGTGTAACATCGTCACATCGGTTCGCGAACGCCTCGGCTTCAAGAGTATTTCGCCAACACAATGGGAATCAGATCCACGACAATTGGGTTACACCTGGGTGCCACCAGGTATAATAACATCGTCAAAGGTCCAGCGTTACTTTGATCAGATCCCTCAGGAGAAAGTTCCAAAACTCAGTTCAAACGGTAATATGTAAGAACCTTGAATATTTACGTCTCTGTAATTATTCAATCAGCTTATTTACGGGTTTAGTTTGTCCATTTGTATTGGCGCTATTCTACGATACCCGGAGGCCCAGAGCTTAGCTTCAATGAGGGCCGAGGCCTGTGCTAATGTAATAATACATACTTACATACATGGAGGAAAGTAATATTATAAAAACATAAAGTAAGAAAGTAATATTGTTTCTATTTCCACAGCAGAAATCAGGGACATACAAATACAACCTCCAAGAATTTCATACCCATTATATTATAGTCAGTCAAGCGAAGAACCCTAGAATATCAGGAGCCAATGCATCAATGGCTTCTTAACCGAGCCACAGCACGCATACATATATGAAGGGGAAATCTGTAGAAACAGTTCATCATCTATCTATTTATATAAAAATGAAGATTACGACTGACTGATCATCAACGCCCAGCCTAAACCCTTTGTTCTAGAAAGCTGATATTTTGCACAGAGGTTCCGTTTATGATGTATACAAGCGCTAAGGAAGGATTTTTCGAAATTCAATCCCTAAAGGGGTAAAGGGGGGGGGGTCAAAGTTTTGTATGGGAACATTTTTATTTTTCATCCGATAAAGAAAACTAATTTCTCCGATTTTGGAAATTCAAGTCTAAAGGTGCCTGTCCATTTGAGAGTAAAAATGCTGCGAGCAGCTCTCAAGCAGCTCTCGATAGCAAACTCGCAAGTGGACATAGTCTTGAGAGTAGTTCGCGGAGAGTTAACTTTTTACTCTCGAGATTCGAGCCTTTTGAAAGTCACTCGCAAGTGGACACATGTTCTGATCACTATCGGAGATTAGCTCTCAAAATTCCAACACGGTTCGTATTTTGCGAGTAGCTGTCGAGAGTCGACATGGCAGAACAATGGATATCGGAGGAAATAAATCAACTCATAGCGTTACCAATACATACTCACGTACTGGTATGGCTTCCCTTCACGCTGGTTGGAACATAGTTAGAATACATTTTAACTAGTAAAATAAATATCAAGTGGACACGGTTATGAGAGTACTCTCAGGGAATCTACTCTCAAAATGTTATCGAAGAACTCGCGAGATTAAAATCTCATTATTACTCTCAAATGGACAGCCATCCGAGAGTAACTCTCGAGAGTTTACTAGTGAAAGTACTCTCAAATGGACAGGCACCTTTAAAGGGTTAAAAAGGGGGGTCAAAGTTTTGTATGGGAACATTTTTATTTTTCATCCGATTGACTTCAAACTCGGTTTATGAGAAATAAAGAAAACTGATTTCTCCAATTTTGGAAATTAAACCCTTTAAGAGGTAGATAAAAGGGGGGGTCAAAATTTATAGGATATTTTTTTTTCATACGAACGACTTCAAACTCGGTTTGTGTACACTATTACTATATGAAATAAAGATAATTAATTTTTCCGAATTTGGAAATATTGCTGGAGCCCGAGTTTTTGACGTTGACCCTTTCCTTTGTCGTATCAATATCAAAATTCTGTAAGAATGGGACACATAGCTAGAAAGTGGTACACATGCTCATGACCTTTCCGCTTGAATATGTTGCATAGTATAGGAAGATCTGGGCGGTGTGGAATTAATTTAAGCTCTAAAGATGGTGTTCATCATATCGGTGTATTTGCCAGCTAAGAAATATATTTTGTCCCATAGATAGTGGCTCAGTCTGCTATAAGTAGTATGATCTGCATTGAGATGCCATGGCTAACAAATTGTTCATATCATTGTTGAATTATTTTCTCCAATAGGGCGTTAAACATAAATATTTAAGAGATACTAACTGCTCCTTAGGTACTATATTAGGCAGGTTTCCTGTGCGATATATAAATATAATAGAGAGAACTAACTATCTGTGAAGGAATCTCTGTGTACCAAATCCTGAGGACCGCGCGAGCGAAGCCGCGGGCAAAAGCTAGTATGTAGTTATATGTAATACGGAAGATAGAAATGTGTCAGCTTTTTTCAAATATGTAACATGCATAGGAAAGTTAACAGCTCCTTTGGTAAAGTTCCATTAGGTAGTCCTAGGCAGTAACTCGAGGAACCTCAAAAAAAAAAAGTCCCTTCGGCACCATAGGAATAAGTATAGCACTGCATATGCGGACCATGGCCATGGGTGTCTTTATTTCGCAAAGCTCTTGTTGCAAATTGTTATTTCGTCTTGCGTTCATCTCGCTGTTAGGTTAACTCGCATTACTTCTTCAGCATTTCTATGTTTCGCTCTTCTTTCAACTGGCTTTTGCTTATCTGGTTAAACGTTATTTCGCGCCATGCTATTTAGACGCTTGTTTATTTATTAGCATGCATTTTTTTGTCACTTTCACTGGTTTTATGCAGTGTTCTTGCGCTCGAGGTATTAATAACCAATTTTAGTTTCGACTTTAAATATAGTTCACAATGCCTATATTTTTCACACAAATTTCGCAATTTTGAGCGTCAGTAAAATTAAATTCGAGACTAGAATTCGTTTTTAGTAAGGCCGCTTGTTATTGCCTTCTATCTTTTTGAAAATGTTTAAATATTTACTATGTTTTCGAAAAGTTTTTTTTTTTCTAATTCCATTTTTAAGTTTAATTTTGGGTTAATAAAATTATTGTCAATGAAATCAAAAACATTGTTAATTTTTTTTAAGCAACATGGTACAGCAGTTTTGCTATTACAGTAGACGCTCGGTATAGTGAACCCTCTGTATAGTGAACTATCCAATATAGTGAACCACCAAAATTTTACACAGACTACTCTAAATAGTGAACTATGAAAATCTCGATATAGTGAACTCAGATTTTTTTTCGCAAAAGTCAAAGAAAAATGTTCCAGTTTAGCAATGCGCCTGCATGTCAGCAATTTTTTAGAACAATTTACCGTTCATTTGTGTGTTTTTTTTTTTGATATTTTAGTTATGAAGGTTAGGTTAGCCACCTAGACTGTCCCAAAAACAGGACACAGGAAGTGGCGAGAAAAATTATGGGCCGGACATTACAGGTGGGAACTCTATTGCTACCTACGAATTTCTTTTAAAGAAAGGTAGATATCTCCGTACATCTTACCGTGATGGCTGAAACAGTCAACTCAGTTGGTTAAACATGTTTGAATTTAGCATCACCTGGTGGCGGTTTGTCTTCGGGTATAGACGGAGGGTAACCGTGGCACTCTGCCCCCCGATTATTTCCTTTGAAATCCCGTCCACGAGACAAAGACTGGTGTTGACTAGAAGAGCATGATTGAAGCAAACCACCATACTGCTTGGTACCAAAAAAAAGGGTTAGAGTTTCTCCTTCAGGGAGTTTCTCCTGACGAGATGTTTAGAGTGTCGAAATGAAGTTGACTGATGTAGTCAGCTCCTACAGGTGGCGGTTAGTCTTCGACGATGGCGAAGAAGACACTTAATGAAGGTGACAAATTATTTTTTAAAAATTTAATTATGGAAAAAAAAAAAAAGATATTTATTTCTGTGTTCCTAAAAAAAATATCTTCATCTCAGTGTTTTTTAAAGATTAATACCTACAATTTGTTTTGTCATTTTAGTGTTTTGTAATCAAAACGTTGGTACACTGCAAGTCATAAGATTAGAAGCAGGCATTTTCGAAAAGTAAAATCGATATTTCTCCCGTTACATGGTGGATTAGAAAAAAACGACTATGGTAAATGAGAGACTATTTTGTTAACAACAAAATATAAAATTTGTGTATAGGAGAGATTTAGTTAACGGAACTTTGAAGACAAATTGTAAATAGAGTAAAAAATATGCGGAAATAAATCGAGTCATTAGATTAGAAGCAGTGAGCAAATCAACGGTTTTTTTTTAGAAGTGAATAGTTTTTTTTCGGTTTAAACGGTACATTTTATAAAGTAATTCTTCTTGATTGAGTGTTAATAAAAATGGGCAAGAAAAAATGATTAACAGTGGAGGAAAGGGCAATAATAGATGTTAATTGCTCTGCAGGTCTTTCATGCCGTGCTATAGCCCGAAAAATAAAGCGAAGTGATCATTGTGTAAGCCATTATTTAAAAAACCCTTCGTATTACCCAAAAAAAATATAAAGGAACCACTTCTTCTGCCTTAACACCTTGCGAAACGCGAAGTATCCTTAAAATAGCGTCAAATTCAGCTTTATCGGCAGCTAAAATTGGGGAGAAATCGAATTTTAAGGCCAGATTATACACTGTTACCTGCACAATTGACCGTGCTAAACACTTAAGGCACCTGAAACTTAAGAAAAAACCACCAATTAATGACGCATGGAAGTAGCAACGCTTGTGTTTCGCGAAAGATCACATGAGCTGGGATGTGCAGTGTATGTGTTTATTTATATCAAATTAGCTTATTTGGACATTTAAAAACTCCCGCTCGAAACAGTGAACAATTTCTATATAGTGAACAGGCCTAGTTTTTATTAGTTCACTATATCGAGCGTCTACTGTATTATAATTGGCAAAATATAATTTTGGTTTTCTAATATGTTTGGCTTTCATTTTATCACATTTTAATAAATTTCGCCAAAATTATGTTTTGCCAAATAAAATAAAGCGAAATAAAGGAACGAACTTTTTATCTTCTTATGGATAGCATGCAATGACCAGAAAACCGAGGAAGACAGGTGTAGCGTAGGTATACTGTGTGAATCGTGAATGCAAAGCAATCTTTCGCAACGCGAAGAAGGTTTCTAAAAGGTACTTCTTCCAACATTTAGAGGACATAGACTATAGACTAACTTCAAAGAGATACTTGATTACTTTGGTGTTCCTGAAGGGCGTTGAAGTGCGTTCAGGTTTTTCCCTTTCTAGTTTACTCCAATAGGTGTTCTAGTAATCCCGATGGTGCCTAGTACCGTACAAGACTTATCTCTCTTATACCTATTTTTAACGTATAAGCTTATCTAACCATGATAATGAGTTTGTCTGGAAGCCTATTGTCCAGAAAGAGTTCAAAAACTACTGTTGGACTTTTCTTTTGTAAAAAGCCATGGGAAACAAATGGGGCCTGCAACCCACTCACAATTATATGCCTTGATAGTGCGATTGTCTGGTCTGGACTTTTGGATGAAGCGATAAATCGTTGTAAGCTAAGCAAAGTTCGAAGAACAGCTTGTTTATACATTAGCGAAGCATAGGGAGAAAACTTTCTCCTCAATTCTTTTGGTATCTAAGGGACCTTATATTGGTCTAAATGTTTCGACAGTACAAGTACCCACTTAAACCTAACCTCAGCCCCATATAGATTTAGCTTTTCACAACCATTCGTGAATAGGTATATTATTCAAGAATTCCCTGGAGTTAGTTATTGAATCTGAATTTTTTCTAATAGAGCTCAAGTTCCGAGAACCGAGCTCGATGACACATTTAATTCACTCTAGGTCTAGCGTCTAGGGCATTCATCTGCTGTCGCATATAGCAAAAGCCAGTACTTCCCTATTGCCAAAAGGCCTGCCATATCTGGTGTGGATCTCCAGTGGAGATAAAAGCACGAACGCTCAGCATAATCGAGGTGAGAGTACATATATGAATTTCAGGTTACAGCGAAAGCCCTTGTGTTCAATGTTTACACATAACATCGTTTATTTTCCTGCTTCAATCAATACCATTTGTTGTAATAAATTTTAATATCGCATTCATACCGAATGTGTGTCCTTAAAAAAAATCAAGTGTCCAACAACAGCGGCTCCATTCATTTATACCTACACTCGGTTTATAATTTGCAATTCATTGGCAAACAAAATATCACTTAATTGTGCGCGTTGCCGCCGCCTACGCCCAGTAAAAATGACGACGGAAATTTCATTAAATCTCACAATTACACCGATATGCCCGTTATTACTCTTCCATGCACTCATATGCTCAATTAAATCGAACAAAAACAAATAAGCTTCAGCATGTTTTATGTCCTCCTTCGAAAATAAATGAATATACTTGCGACGACAGACGGCGCACATATATATTCATGTTGGTCTGTTCGAGTCCTTATAATGGGCAGATATTTACACTCCTTGGCCAGGAGCCTGCCACAGCACTGTATCTACAGTTGGAACAGATTTCGGTTAAGTACTGGGGTATTGTATTCGTTGGACTGATGAAATTTTTAATAATAAATGGCGCCTCCGTACCGGCATATTGTGTGTAGGCATGTATGTGTTCGCCATCTGTATATGGAGATGGTAATGCGGAGATGGAGATGTACCCAACTCAACATTGAATACGAAATGGAAATCCCTTGGAAAGTATAATTCGAACGACAGCTATAAATCACCACACTCCGATAAATTTTGCCAGAATCCTTTTGCTTCTACCTACTCACTGCTTAACTGATATACGAGCAGTGTCTGTGTTAAGGATGGATAACATTCCTTTGCACAATAAAATATTGATTTCCAAATAAATTTCCTGTTGCAAAAGTCATTTTGTTTTCATGTTGTCAATTTACCCACACACGCGCTGAATCCTATAAACCGGACGGACAACCTACACAATTTTAATGATTATTTGATGTGCATGGAATATGTTAACAAATAACACTGTCATTAAATCCTCCTAGAACACATATACTAAACATATACCACCTTGGAATGTGCAGAGAACTAAAGCACTTCAACTGACGGACACACTCTTGTATTGTGTGAACAGGAAATTGCTACAAGTCCAAACAATTACAATTATTAATTTATTTTCGGATAATTTCGATCCATGGGCTATTTTGGAGACACCAAGGACCAAGAGCCCGGTCTCCTGAAATTGTTTCGCACACTTTTCCAATTTGACAGAAACCCCACGAAGGAGGAACGTGCTGTGGTATTGATATGCGAAACATGCCAAATAGGTCCCATGAGCCAACAATCATAGACAAATGATTGGGTGTGGGTTTTAGGAGCAGGCTGAGGAAAGACCAAGTCATGTGTGAGTAGAAAAAAAGTCTATTTATATTTAACGATTTCTTTATGGGGACACAAAATGACGGAAGCTGTCTGGGAAGTTGAGAACATTTAAAATATGAGCTTCCCACACCTCAATGGAACAATTTGCTAGGAATTTCTCTTGATAGTATTTTAAGAGACGTTTTTCCTTTTTATTTATTTGGTTTTTTATTTTCGGCGTTTTTATCGCATTTACATTGATTGAAGACAAAAAGTTTCATTGATCGCGATGGTAAAATCATGTAACTTTATTTGTCTATTCAAAGAATGCAGAGTTGAAGGATATGGAGTGATTTTGAAGGACCTGTACTACGTTCGTTGGATTTTCAAATGTGGAAAAGTGATCTGGAAACAATTCGCTATTGAACTTGATTGTAGATGGGTTGATGTTGCTCAATATTTCAGTTGAAATGTGAACGGTTGTGGTTACTACTATTGATCAGCGACAGCTCTTATTTGAATGTAGCTTTAATAATAGGTACATATATGCGACAGATTTAAGGCTGAAACACACCGCCGCGATTGCGATTGCGATAGCGATAGCGATAGCGATAGCGATAGCGATAGCGATGGCGATCTATCGCAACACGTGTATTCAAGTCTGTTCATGCACACCGAGTGCGATGTATAGCGGCGATTGTCGCGATAGATTGCGATCGATCGCGTCTCTCGCTGCATGTAGCATTTTATCGCTCTATCGCGCAATGATGATAGTGGAAAAGTGAATTTTGTGTGTGAAAAATCATCCAATATGGTATGATTTGGCACGAGTACGAAAACTTAGGCGCCGAAAATGGGAGGGTGGTCTATCTCGCTTCGTTTAGGCGGGATGCGTGAGTGGTAATTAATCGACTTCTGTACGATAATAAAAAGTAAGCTGAAATTAATTAGAGGCATAGTAAAAAACTTTCTTTTATCTTCTTCGTCCGCTAAAGCTGCAGACATAGATAAAATCAAAACTAACAAAAAACTGAGAAGAAGACTTCCATCGCTATCTATCGCTATCGCGCTGGTGTGTTTAGTTGTTTATCGCAATCGCTATCGCTATCGCTATCGCTATCGCTATCGCTATCGCAATCGCAATCGCGGCGGTGTGTTTTAGTCTTTAAGTAGAATTATTTATAGCTATCGGCACATTAGTGAATGTCATATGACAATCCACCTCAAGGCAAAATTCGCGAACATCAGCCTTATGGAGTTGAGCTCATGCCCCCACTGATGAAAAGGGCAACAACATAGTTTCTACGAGCTCCATGACTCCAGACTTACTAGAAAAATCATACTAAGGAATTTTAGCGCCAGAATATAGGCAACGAGGACATCTTTGGTAGGACAGTTGGTAAGCACAGCCTACGCGATACTATGCCTGCCAACAGACTAAGCGTAATTGACTTTACAGCGTGGCAACTATAGTAAGCACAGCCCTTATACATCTCAATATTCATAAGGGAACATGGCTGCCTCCGGATCACCAAACCATTAGTCATATACTGACCAAAATGCGATCGACGTAAGACATGTCACAAGTCTTCTGAATGTCCAAACCTCCCGAGAAGCCTACATTGACTCGGAACACCACTAAGTTGGATTCAAGGTAAGAACACACCACGAAATATTTGGTAATATTATGTGGATGGTTTACCTTTCGGTTGTAATTGCAATCCAAGAAAAGAAGAGATTGGTGTGATGCCAATTAAGAATTAAAATTAAATTATTGAGCACAATTACGACTTTTGTAGCTAATGTGCGATATATGCTGACAGTTACTATGCTCTCCAGTAAATTGTGGAAATAAACTTTAAAACGGACATCCAGTACGCCGGCAGGAAGGCCTCACAGATGCAAGTAGATCTTTCCCGAGTGCTGCCAAACATCAGTGGACCTGGATATACCAGGAGGATTCTACTATCCAGAGCTCAATACTTCTGTACGCTGCACCGGTCTGGGCGTGGGGATCTAAAAACAAACAGCATTCAGGCTCTGTGCAATACAAACAATAAGAGGATTTCGAACAATCTCGGCTGAAGTAGCCTGCGTATATCGGGAATGCAAGATATATAGAATCTACCTTAGGCAAACAGCCAACCGGTAAGAGGTTCCTAATAGAAAAGAGGTCAAAGTAATAGAGAGGGAAACATCGATGGCACTATGGTAAGCAGGACTAACAAACTGATCCCCCACCATCGAGGTCTGAACGAAAAGAACAAACGGGGACTGCAACTGCAACTACCATACCTTACGCAGTTCTTATCGGGGCACGGTGGCTATGGGAAATACCTTCACAGATTTGGTCACGATAGCTCGCCTTTCTATTCAGAATGCCCAGACGACGAAGAAGAAGATACGGAGCACGCAATGTGCTTCCATTGTAGACGCTTTGCAGGGCGAAGAACGAATTTACCAAACCCCCAAAGTCTAGTAATCCATATGTTAAGGTCAGAAGATGACTTGCTGGAGGTATGCTCCTTTATAACGACTGTTACACGAAGAATTAAGGAGACTTGAAAGACTCAGAAGAGCCAAAATGGCGGACCCAGAGGATTTAGCATGAGTTGCTAACCAGCTAACATAATGGCAGTCCCGAGGGGAGAGTGATTGAAGGAAATAGAGAGTGGATTAGTACGTTAGGTGCACTCCTGGCCAGTGTTGCCAGCTTTTCTAAGGGGTATGGAGCCCAACTTTAAAAATCTTGTAGCCAAAAATAGCCCAACACGAATATGAGGAATAAAAATGCGCACCTATTTCTTTAATTGTTTACGCACATTTATTTTGATTAAATTGATTGAATTCAAAATTAACAAAAAAGAACTATTAGCTTCTTCATTCCATATATATACGAACTCGTAATTGGAAATTAAAGTAATAAAAACAAAAAATATATATTTATGTGTTATGTTAACAAAACATAATATAATTCCAATAAAAATACCAAAAAACAATTAAAATATCAGCCTCTTCGTGAAAATTGCGCATTAAGGTTTGATTAGAAACATAGAAACAACAACAACCTAACGTTTTAAATAAAAGAGTAGAACTGACTAAAAATAATAAATAATAAAACTGTAGATCTTCAAAAGAAAAGATATTAAAAGAAAAATAATTTAAAAATATATAAGAAAGTAATCAGTTAATAAACGCAAAAAACTCAATTAAAAATCGCAAGTTTCCTCCAAAATTTCTTCCATTGTGGAGGCTGATTCTTCGGTTGTTTCTGAAGTCAAATTTGCATAAATGTTAAGATTAAATAAATCTACAATGTTGTACATGTTGTACAAAAACATTTTGCTGGAAGGGGACATATACTTGGGCAAATAATGAGTTTTCATATTCATGCATAAGTCTTGTGACTTGTGAGCTGATGTTACTACTCAGAAGTGAGAGTGTGTGGTTAAAACAATATCGAAATCGAAACTGGAGTTGACTCATTCACAATTACATTTTTAAAAAGTTTCAGTTCTACGAGTTCGCAATGAAAAAATCATTATATTTTTTTCATGATGTATGACTTTTTTCAATAAATTTCTAAGCCTAAAAATAGCCCAATTTTAAAATGAAATAGCCCAAATTGGGATAAATTCCAAATCGAACTTTCATGGAGCGAGTGAAAAATCCGAGTAGCCTAATTGACGATAAATAGCCCGTGCTGGCAACACTGCTCCTGGCATCGATTATTCGAGTGTGCGAATCGTGCATGTTGGTAGCACGGGCTAACGCATCTTTAGAAGATTATATATACATTGTCGCAACCAAACAAGTAAATTGTGTTTCACAGTGAAGTCAATAAAAAGCTTGATGCCCAAAACACAAGTGCAGAATTCACTGCGCAGCAGGATTAGAATACACATGTTCTTATGTGGTGATATCGATATAAATTCTACACCCACCGCAGTACTGCAACATGTCTCTATTTCTAGATCCACTGCATAGCAACGAGGTGAATTAAATTAAATAGACTTGGCAGCATCGAATTTTTAAATTCACCTACTGATGCCTACGAGGAAAAAAGAGACGGGAATTATTTGTCGTCTGTGTTGCACTCTCGTATTTTTTCCCGCATTGACATTGATTGTATAACGGCACAGCACATTATTTTAATATACTGGGCCAAGTCCGCTACAAGAAAGTAGAAATTCACTTAGCCACTATAGTCAAAGTCAAGTCATTGGCAGACAGAGGGCTAGTTCTTAATCATGCCTCAATCAGCTCATTCTAGCAAAAAATGTACAAGACTGTGCCCAATGAAACTTTCTATGGCCGGGCCTTGAATATAATAGACACATATGTAATTGATTTTTAAAAATTTTCAAATGGCCAACTTTGTCAAGTGCATAACGTAGCTGCATATCTAAAACGCCTGTTTGGCTTAACAGCTGAGATGACTATATAAAACAAGCTTATACATGCCCAAAACACATGTGCAGAAATTCTGAATGATTCACTGCATGCAGTACTGCAGTTGAAACACATGTGCAGAAATCAATTTGCAGCGGTTGCTGTCAATGCGGGGAAAAATACGTGAGTGAAACACAGACGACAAATAATTCCCGTCTCTCTTTTCCTCGTATGCATCAGTAGCTGAATTTAAAAATCTGATGCTGCCAAGTCTATTTAATTTAATTCACTGCGTTGCTATGCAGTGGATTTAGAAATAGAGACATGCTGCAGTGCTGCGGTGGATGCAGAATTTACATTTGTTTCACCACATAAGAACATGTGTATTCTAATCCTGCTGCGCAGTGAATTCTGCACGTGTGTTTTGGGCATAAATCGTAAAATTTTGCAACGGAAATTCATAATACATAATTTGTTGAGTATGAGGGGTGATCGGATTTAGAAAAAATGAGACTCGCATGTTTGATGAGAGCTAAGAATTCCAAATTGTTCAAAGAGTCAAACATAAATCCGACTACCTGTTAATAATTACTACTGTCAGCCAACACGCAATAACTGTTATCTGAAAATCTTACATCATGTACTGCGGTTAACTGACGACGTAGTTCTCGTGCAATTAAATCTTGTTTCGCTTACCTATATAATTTAAATGAACACGCAGTGCGAATTGTCATCACTCAAATTGCTCCGCACGTGCGGTGTATGTCATGCCAACTTTCGCCGAAAATGTATATCAGTGGATTCCCATTTCTATCTACACGGAAGCGAAGAAACTGTCGCCATCGTCAACCCTCTCAGAGGAGACACGAGAGAGAAGAAAAGTTCCATGTGTTATGGAACCTATCGCATGGTGGTATATAAAACCATGTCATCGCCAAAGAAAGTAGCACAAGTAACCTTCAGCTTCAGCACGATATGTGCAGATTGGTAAGACACTTAAGCTCGCATGAAAAACATTTTCCCTTTCCGAATAATTTTCTCCAGTTCTTTAGCCTAATTGTTTGCATAATTTCCAATGCTCGATCGCAATTTCAAAGCGTTAATCCTCAATTGGATACATTTTCACTGCCGGCACCCACAGGGACCTACAATCATCGATTTCTGCATAGTCCTATCATCACGCCACCCACCGCACCATCGATACAAAGCATTCGCGTATCGGCTGCAGTTGTAATTAGACCACCTGCCTTAATTTTCGCACAGACGGCACCATCCCTATTGGTAAATCCGCCGATTGGGGTTCCCACCTTCTACAATTAGCTCAATAAATGTGAATATTTACAGCCCTTGCGGCATGCTACTTAATATTTTATTTATCTCTTGAGATATATCGGCAAATTAAGCAACAAAGTGGTGATTTTGAGTGCAGACATCCACTCGGCAGCCAGCAGCGTAAGCCACTCAAAACAAATTCAAAAATTCTCTTTAGGTTTACGGATCTATGCACAGACCACCGTGTACCAACGATAGATGATTTTCCAATCAAATAGTCAGGATTATCCTCGAAATTATTCCCTCAATTAGTTAAGTGCTGGCTCCAGGATCTAGGACTGTACATGAATACATCGAACACTGTGCGCCGCACTTGAGTCGACATACATCAAGGACTCACTATACTTGCCTCTTCTATGTGCATCTGATGCGACTATGCAATCGCAATGGTGATTACCAGTTTAGTTTAGTTTTCCCATCAGCAGCGTTCAAGTGTTGGTACAAGCGATGGGTATATGTATCCTGGCGGTACCACTAATCAAAACTCTGTGCAGCATGAAACTTGAAACGAATTTGCATGTGAATTTAAAAGTATCGCATAGTTATCGTGTGCATTTAATCATGTGTGTAAGGAAAAATTTTAGCACACATTGTAGCTTACGCCCGGACGAATGTCGGTGTGTTTTGCCATCCCACGTCTAAGTCCCTCCGCAGTGGGTATTCGGTTTAGGGGCCGTTATTATGCGGAGGGAATAAATAAACATCTCCTCTTGGTATATAGAGCGGTGGGAATCGGTTCCAGTAACATAGTGGAAATTGAATTCGATAAACATATGAAATCGATGTTTGGGTGTGGATTCACTTGAATAAACAGTATGTGCTGAAAGTGAGGAATTACTTGTGTATAACTACAATATGGACGTAAAATAGTTTTTCCAGAAAACAGAGAAAGGTCTTTCTATGAAAAATTTAATGGATTGGATAATCCTAGAATCTAAGATTCCTTGAACGAGTAGCTGTTATGAAGTAATCCAGTAAATTGTAGGCCTAGGGAATTAAAATACCAGGCCGAAAAATTAAGAACAGAGAGGATGTCAGTAGAAACTTGTTGCCCAGATGTTATTGCTACACTTCCGGATAAAGTACCTTTTGAGCAGCTGAATTGAAGAGCTTTTCTATTTTATTTTTATTTCAATTTTAATAATTTTTAAATCAGGACAATGCGCAAAAATATTGAACATTTTAAAACTTTACCTCCCAGCTCACATGAGTCTCGAGAAATGGCGTTTAAAGGAAAGTGCCACACTCCACACCTTTTTCGTATTCATATACGTTGCCTTGTTTGTGACTTCATTCTTTATATATAATTTTCATTTTGTATTCTTTAAATTCTATGTTTTTTCTTGTATTAATTATATTTTGCCAATAATTGTTTATTTACCCTATGAAAACCAAGTGTTCATAATAGCTGTTATCGTTCTCTCTTTAATATTTATTTTCTTAGTTTGTTTTTGGTGTAGAAAACTCAATAAACGAGTGCACGGCCTCTTCTCTTTTTGTCCGTCAACGAGGTAACATCTGTATAATAAACCTGTAATAGAAATTATCATTGAAGCATTGATTTTTCTGTTGTTCGTGTTTCACTTTCGTCGTCGATGACTCGTTAGCAAATTCGCCGTTCCACAACCAATTGCTCTTTAATCATAAACAACACCATTTCGGTCAATCTCGCCCAAAGTTTGCGAAGTGCTTCCTTCGGATAATGCGTAATCGATTTTTAAAATTTTACAGCTTTAGCTCCCATAATTGTCAAGAATTATCATTTCCATTTTACTTTTTTAGAAACAATTTCTTTTTTAGCTTCATTGACAAAAGCCTTTCTTCACTCTCTTCATAAATACATATTTAGTTTAAAAAGTGGACTCTTTAAGATCCCAATCTATCTCTATGCCAAATTACATTACGTTTGGTTCAAAAGTTAAGTCATGAAAAAGGAACAAACAAACAGTCAGAGAGACAGATAGATAGAGTTACTTTCGCATTTATAAATGAAGTCTGTCAGAGCTTCTTTGTTTGAACAAACCAACGCAGTGGCGTAACTATACGGCATGGACAATTGTCCATCAGTGAGTTCTTTCCATCGAGCACTAGAGACACTCTATTGTTTAGGAAAGCGCTAAAATTTTGGTTGGAGCTTTTTGGTTATTACATAGCGATAGGGCTCAGTCACACTTGAGTGAATCACACATGTGAAAAAACGCCAGACCAGATAGATAGGCACTTGCTTCGCTTGTTTTTCTTTAGATGGTGCTAACAATCCGGGGCCGGAGTGGTTGAAGTATTTCTCCAAATTTATGCGATTTTCCGATTTTCCAAATCGTAGCAGCACCGCTTTTTAACTAGGCCTGTAGCCTAGTTAATTTTCTTTCCATTCCTTCCATCTTTCTTTGTCTGCAAATTGTGACCAAATTTTCCTCAGCTTAACTGCTTCTGTAGAGAATGTTGATCTACTGATTGCTTGGGTCTGTATCGACCCACCACCATACGCATCTTCTCGTTGATATCATAATGCTTCATTAGATTTATGTGCCTAATCCAGATATATTTCGACAACTAACTGGTTTTGACCAGTGTTACGCCACAAATCCTGTTTGGATATAATTTGCGGCCAACAAATCTTTAGATTGAAACTTTCTTCATTGCACAGGCAAACACTAGCATGGACTTAATGTTCGATTCAAAGGGTCTCAAGGTAGTGCGTAATGAAATTTGATTCGAAGACAGCAAAACAGAGGTATTACAAACATTATTTATTCTGGTTTTAATATTTAGGTTGGTATCTCTTCAATTGGTAATTATTATCTGCAGCGATTGACAAAAATCTCGCTTAGCTTGTTGAAAGTGCTTGCCAAGAAACAGATATCATCGTTCAAACGTCAAAATTTTGTGGAAATATATTGACCTTTCAAACGGTATTCATTAGATTTTGAATTTATCAGCTGAACCTATGGTGCATATATCTATCTATCTATCGCCATTAGAATGACGATTGGCAGTAGAATACCCATCGCTTCTCCCTGTTATACTTTGGTAAAGAAGGAAAGATGCTCAAATGTTCAATGAGCAGAATTAAGTACCTTGCATTAAATTGTAGGACTCCTTTAACAAAGGAACACATTTTTGACGGATTTCTCGACTGAAAAGAAATCAAAATATGCAATCTCAATTCACTGGCACGGCCGGCGTTATTTTTCAAAATTCACGACGGTAAGGTGGACCGGTAACCTTAACTTGGTTGACAAGTTATATTCATATGTCCCGTCTATCCATTCTAAAGTTTCCGAGAATAAGATGCCCAAACCCGGGATATTTTGACATCGACTCTAAAACATATAGATATACAGTCTTCATGCGGATAAAGATGAGGATTACAGGACGCCTGGCTAATAATATAGATTCCAGAGAACTTCTAGTTGGAGACATGCATCTAATATGACACAAACCATATTAGCAAAGTTTCTCGAAATTAATTACCTCATGTGTATAGCTATGTCGGAGTTCCTTTTGAAATTGTATAGGTTCCATCCCAAATTGTGAACCAAAACAAGTCTAGGCATACCTTCGCACTAATTTAATTGTAGCACTTGATACAATGTGAATACGAATTTGTAGCACAATTTCAATGTCAACAAAATATCCTTTGAATTCTTGAATGGTATCGCAATGATGCTGACAAAGATGAATTCAGACAGAACCGGTAGGTAATTGGTAAACGAATAGAACTCAATCGTTGTCTTGAGATTTTTTTAATGTTTTTGTCATGCTGAGCACGAAATTGCGTGTAATTTATAATCTCAATCAACCAATGTCACTCACAGACAATTGCTAAAAGAAAAATAAGACGTCTTCGATTGAAGAGTTAAATAAATTTGTCTGCGTTTAAATTGCTTTCTTTTGTAACCACCGACAGGATATTACGCAGACGAAAGCCTTTTCCACTGAATTATGTCTATGGTATTACAAATAAGCAGGATATTGTTGGGGTTCATTTGATTAGGTATCTACCCTTTCACTTTTTGTTTGTCATTAGAAATTCTTAGAAAACGAAAAGTCCTAGACCGGCTTACAGCTACCAATGTGTATCCTGGACAATGAAATACATACGAATTGTTATCCTCTCAAATTCAGGTAGTTGTCCCCATTAACAGATAGATATAGACTTGTCAACCAGACTGTTGCTGCTCCCAATAATGCTGCTGCAACAACGTAAATAAAATACCATCTATCTGCCATTCAGTTGCTACGTGATACGATGGCATACCACGAACTGGAAAAACATTCCTCCTTCGATGCCATTTTTAACAATAAATCAAAGAAAAAATAATATTAATACGACAACAACATACCAGGCCAGGACCACCAGCAGCAACTAACAAGAACAACAAACAGTAAACGAACGAAAAACTAAATTGAAATGTTGTTCGACACTGGGTGGATTGTGGTTTCTCAAAACTACCCCGGATCGGGCTGTTGGCTGTTGTGGTTGTTTTTTTTTTTTTTGTCTTTTTTAAGGGGTGTGGGAAATTATGAAAATGCAACGTGCATCCTCTCTGCGTCATATTTCATTCAGAATCAATACGCAACGTTCGCTTTTTCAGCGCAAAAAAATTATTAAACTTTACTAAATGGAACTAGCTAGTGGTTTTGTTTGAGCGAAGCAACTATTTCGAGCTCTCATCTCGCCCTTCGTTTCCCCAACAAAGCAAGTTCGTAATTTAGTTGTTTTCCCAGGACATGAAGCAGAAACATGACAACGAAGTGCAGGTGCGCTTAGTGCAAAACGCTTTCGCAAAGGCATCGCACAAGTGAAACAACATGCCAAAGAATAACACAGAGGGATAATGAAGGAACAACGAGGCACAAACAATAAACCATGTCTTATGGTGACTGTCAAAAGCATACACTTTATGAGGGAAATGTGTAATCCAGCCGGAATTACAAGGACTTACAATTTTTGACAATTGCACAAGCAATTAAACTCACACGTTTCAGGAACATATACACACCTATTCAAGAGCGTGCAGGATGTAGGTACAAGAAAAATAATAATTGAAATAATTATTAAAGAGTATGGGAGCGGGAGGTCGCTCTAAACATTGCTCTACACAAGTATTCAAATATAGATACAAGTATGTGAAGGCATTTATGAATATGAAAGTGGAAGCGAAGAAATATCAAAACATTTGTGAATTTTTGGAATAATTTTTTTGGAGTAACAGTTTGCGGGAGTTAATTAAGGAAGCGGAATGCGTTACTAATCCATAAAATTGTTACCATAAATACCCAACATTTTACACGAACTCTAAGTAATCTCCACACATTCGTGGAAGAAACAGAAACGGAGGAGACGATTTTCGCTTACATGGTGTACGCACTGTGAAATTTCTTAAGGATCTACATTTTTACTTCATAATTTTGTTACAGTTGAAAATGATTTTTTTATTTTTTTTTTTGCAAAACATGCCTTCTTGAAAAATTTGTTTTTAAGGGTGAGTCGACACGGATTTTGTTTGAATTGGGGGAACAGCAAGGAAAAGATGTTCCAAAAAAAAGACGGATTATCGTCAGCTCATGTACCTATTATGAGATCGCTTCAATTATTCATCATTACTTACAAAATCTACTCAAGTATCTAAATAATTTAATTTCAATCCGAATTGCAACATTTTGGCGGTAACAAGCAGCAGTTGGAGATTTCAAAAGATACGGAGTAAAGGGTGGGCCAAATACAAGCTTCTTTTTAAAAATGCAATAAAATTAACAAAATTAATTTTTTTCCATGTAATATGGCATTATTAGTAAGAACAAACATTTCCATTAATTATGGAACACAACGTAGTTCAAATGGCGGCTGCCTCGGCTAGCTTCGCAGTAGCGCATTCTGTCACTTCAATTTTCCAAGACCTTGTTGATGGTTTCGGGCTGTAGCTCACGGATTGCTTGGATGATATTGGCCTTAATCGTTTCCGGATTGTTGGCACAACAACGGTCCTTCACTTACCCACAAAAAAAGTCCAAAGGTTCAAATCGCAGATCCGATCGCAGCTGACATCGCCAAGACGGCTGAAAACACGATTTGGGAATTTGGTGCGCAAAAGATCGATTGTGGCATGGGCCGTGTGGCATGGCGCGACATCCTGCATGAACCAGAAGTCGTCCAAATCCATGTCTTCAATGTCAGTCGGTTAATATGGCTCTGTAATGCCCACCGTTGACCGAAACGTTGTTCCCAGCCTCATATTAGCTTCTCGACAATAACGTGCGGGTTTTCCGAACCCCAGATGCGGCAATTTTGTTTGTTAATGTAGCCGCCGAGATGAAAATTTGCCTCATCAGAAACTTCTTTTCAAAAAACCAACTGTTTGAGCACTGTTACTTCCGAAATAAATTTTCAATATTTCCCAAACGTCGTTCAAGTGAAAAGCGACTCATCAGACATACTGACTTTCTGGCAAGATTTCGAGCGGAAAACAGCTGTCAGTGTCAAAATAACCTTTGATATAAAAATAAACCACTAGATGGCCCACACAGTATATGACGTACAGAAACATGCGCCTAACTTACCTACTCGTACATCCTGGCTATATACGAAGCGAAGATACATTGTCTACACCCAACTTTAGGACAAAATCTGTCGTCATATTGATACGAATTTTGACATTTGTAATAGTAGCTTTATAAAGTGGGGAAGGCAATTCGTGGTTACCACCAATTCGCCAAGGAAAAATAATCTGAAGTGGACCATTCCTCTTTCAGATAAGGCTGACCAGATACATAAATAGTGTCGAATGATCGCATCAGCCCCTTCATTTTTGCAGCACTTTCAGAAATCCCTGTAAAGGTGGGTGTCCATTTGATTGATTTAAAAGTAGCTCAAGCAGCTCTCGGGAGCAAACTCGCAAGTGGAAACAGTATAGAGTAGTTTGCGGATGGCTAGCTTTTACTCTCGGCGCATTTGAACTTTTTGAAAGTCACTCGGAAGTGGACACATTATCGGAGACTAGCTCTACAAAACGGTTCGTATTTTGCGATCGATGAATCCCAGTCTTTAGGATTTATTGATTTATGGATACCGCACGGAAAACAGAAACAGAATGAATACTGTCAGGTGTTAGGCGGGAGCCTTGGAGGTAAAAGACGACTAAAAGGAATTCACAATGCTGAGAGATATTTTTTTTAATAGTCAGATGGTCCATTATTCGTTCAATGAGATGTCCATTCTTGAGTTGGGATACGGTTCTACGATAAGATTTCTCCATTCCAAGGAGGAGACAAGAAAGAGTTCCAAGTCCCATATACAAGGACGACATTTCAGTAGTCACTGGGGTCCAATTACTATCCTTCCACAACTAAGTCTTTAGTATAATTGTTGACAATTTTTCATAATTTTGCTAGAAAGTAAACCTTTCAACGGAAGTTTGGGAGTTTCAATGTCTTACATTCGGAAACCCTGAATAGCGTCATCTCATCAGTCACCGAGTTAACGTAGATACGGTGTTTGGGAAAAGTTTGACATTGTACCAAAAATGTCTCGAACTATATGAGGTAGTCAAAATTGGCTCTGCGAAATAAGGCCCCAAAAAATAATAAAATTTTGGGTGTTATGTATTTCCTTTATTGGGGCTTTATTTCCTAATGAAATTTGAGGTCTGTTTTTATTATGACATTGCGACATGTGAGGAAGATTGGACTAAATATCAGTTCTATAACAGCCGACTATATAAGCACTCGTGGATAAATTTCGGTATAGCAAGGGCGAGTAGGAGCATCTAAAGTGAGCACGTGAACGAAAACACTAAAGCCAAATGGGCGGACATCGAGTGCACTATTTCTAATAACCCCCCTCCCCTTTTTCAACAATTTTCGGTCCAACTGGTGTACACCGTACTTAAACAAACTGTCACCATTTTCGATGGCATTCAAAAACAAATTCTGACAGTTCATAGCTTGACCAAACATTAACTCGTCCTTTTTATATCTCATCAACATGTTTACTCACATGACACCGTTTGTCGTATTAATCTTTCTGTCATTCTAAATAAACTCAATTACGGTTGTCATGAGCCATCATTTTGCACTCAAAGTACAAACTTGTACAATAGTACCTCTGTTAAATAGGAACAGCGTAGCAACCATGAAAATCCAAAAATATCAAAACCTCACTTCATTACTGCTCTATATACTCTTATCCTTCCAAACAAAAAAAATATTCATTGCCAACTATTAGCACGCTATGTTTGTTTTATGTGTTACCTACCGTCTCTCTTTCATAAGAGCCTGGTAGAGGCATTTCCACTTCCTATGATGCTAAACTGTCAGCACATAAATGACAGTCGCCCCCTCAAAATGAATCCAACGACCACCACATCCACTTGGAATAAACGATGGAAATTCAATTGAGGAATTCACCTGACAAGTCCTTCAAGGCCCCAACCACTCTCACTGTCTGAGGAATACCATGTTTAGGTTTATATTTGTACCGTAACTATCGATTGACAGACGAGGCACGTACATTGCTCAAGAACGTAGTGCCAGTGCCATACAAATTGGTTACCTTTTTGTGTTGTTTGTGTAGAGGTGATGGGAAGGGACCGAAACGAAAAAAGGGGAGTCAACAGAACACAAAATGGGAAATGTCACCCCTGTGGAACTTATTCGAAACACGCAAAGTAATTTCGACAACAAGATAATAATGAAATACCGTCAACGCTCCTTTCAACGGATAGTATCTTTTATTCGGCAGCACAATCCTTTCGTCCGAATCCTTTAGTGAAAAACAAGAGTCAACATCATCGATGTCGTTATAGTTTTTTTTTTTTTAGTCTAAAACGTTTCAAATACTGACTACTAAAGGACAACCATTGGTTGGACCCGAAAGGACTAAAGAGAAACGTTTTCATTTTGGAAATGACTGTGCGTACGTTTGTGTCGGTGACGGTTTTACAATTTTTCTATGAAAACAAAAAAATGGACTAGAAAACGCACGCACAGCAAAAAACGAAAAAGGATTCCCATTCCAAGGCAAGGGCAACATGCTTTACATTTAGTGCGTGCAGGCTCCACAAAGTCAAACAATGAACAAGGACTTCTTCACACTCGAACCCACTACCCAGTCAGTGTTTTTTTTTTTGTGTTTCATTTCTTTCTAAAAAGTGATTTGATTTTCAATGTGCGACTGGATGAAAAGAGCTGCGAAAAGTAGAAGTATATGCCCGCCAGGGTCAGTATCATAAAATCGAAAAGGACTCGCTTTTCTCTACTCATTTTAGAAAAAAATTCAGTTGCGCTAAGCTGCTTACTAATGGAATTGGATTTGAAGTGGTATAGGTAAGTCCTTTCACTCCTCATTTCCCTGTTCATAAAAACAGCTTCTTCTTTATTTTTATTCACATGTTCCTTAAATGTTCGTGTTCATTCTCCCTTTAACGACAAGTCGTTGGGTTGAGTAGTCTCGTAGTCTCGGTGTCGGTGGGTCTCCATCTCCATCTCCAGTCTCCGTAATAGTAACTACTTTTCGAAAGTGTCGTTCCGTTCCCTTTTACAATAGAATTTGCGCGCCGCGCCGTTCTCTATTGTGGAGGAGTGCATTTCTTGTAGAGCGTTTAGTTTTAATGCGCTCAGTTAAATTTTTGCAGAATCCTTTTGGCGCGTTCTTCACAAAAGCTGAGCATGTGTGCGATTGGGTGTAATAAAAGCGGAACATTAATTTTATTTATATTTTTCAATATATGGGGCGTTAAGTGAAGTGGATGGAAAGCGATAGCTGAGTCGGGCGAGCGTTCATAATTTTTATTGACGTCCTGAATAGGAAGGAATATTGTTCTGATTTTTTTTTTGTTATTGTGTGCGAGTATGTGGTCTTTTGTGCAAGAGTAGTTTTTTTTTTGTTAGACTCTGTTTAGCGGTCATAAAGATATGAGGAATGACAGTGGTGGGGCATATAGGGCACACACATATAGACGTAGCCCGGATTTTATCTTTGCATGTGGGTCAGTTTCTGCAAAATGACGTTTATTGAAAATAAATTACAGTACATTCGAGAATTCAATAGAATATATACACATTTCTAAAATAGACGAGCTTACTGGGAAATATTTATTTTGGGATTGTCCTATGGAAATGGAATGGTAGATATTTAAAATTCTATGAACTTCCATGATTAATGTATTTAACTTGAAAGAGCAGCAGAGAGACAAACAGCCAATGCGTACGAGAATTGAAGGATAACAAATGTTGCGCCCATATAAATTTGTTAGGAATTAGGTACAATTTGTTCCAAAAATAAAAAGACACCAAGCGAGTGGTTATGAGGGGTAATATCGAAATGTAGATCTTTCAAAATCCTCAGCATTATTTGCGCGATCCTCAAGAAAGGAGACCATCCGAACTGCGCCAACTATAGAGGTATTAGTTTTCTTAACATCGCCTACAAGATTTTATCTGCGGGGTTGTGTGAACGCCTAAAGCCTTTCGTCAACAACCTGATTGGCCCCTATTTGTGTGGCTTCAGGCCAGGACAGTCCACCATCGATCAAATATTCACACTGCGGCAGATCTTGGAAAAACCAAGGAAGTTCAAATCGAAAGCCACCACCTCTTCGTCGATTTTAAGGCCTCTTATAGAGACGAGCTTTACAGATGGATAACAATGGAGAATGCACGCTGCTCCATCAAGGTCGGTAAAGAATTCACCGAGACCTTCAATGACAAAAAATTAACTTAGACAAGGCAATGCGCTGTCATGTGAATTCTTCATCATCGTTCTTGAAAGAATAGTGCAAAACTCAAACGCTGACACCAGAAACACTATTTTTCAAAAGTCCGTCCATCTACTCGTCTACGCCGAAAACATCGGCATAATTGGCAGAATGCAGCGGGATATCACTGGCGCGTTCGTGAGTATTGGGACGTAGGCGGCGAAGATGGGTTTGGCGGTCAATGAGGGCAAGACAAAGTATATGATGTCATCAAGAAAGGATACCAACGTCATGGTCAGAATGTCACTATGGACATATATACATAGCTTTGAGGTGGCTTAACCACTTTGCCTACCTAGGCTCCGTTATGAACTCAGGCAATGACGCGAATAATGCTGCGGCCGGAAAGATCTTGGAATCCACACCGGCGAGGGAAGGAGCAGTAGAGGAAGACCGCGAATCAGGTGGTGCACGCAGGGGAACTTACACGGAAAAAAATATTTTCTAAACTGGAAGTAGTAACTGTTTAAATCAAGAAAATAAAGTACGGTTATGGGCCAAGCCATTTATTTCATATTTTAAACATTTTCTGAAAATGAATCAAGAATGAGAAAATAGAGGAAAGATTAGGAAACAATTCTTGATTTAAGAAAGGAATTCCTTAATTAGGTATTCTACCCCAAGAATGGCTTTCTTACAATTAGAATTATTTTCCTAAATCCTGCATAGGTTTTCTTGAACCAAGAAACTGTTTGCGAAATGAGATATCTGACATCAAGAATTATATTCTTATATCAAAAACTTCTTTCTGAAATCCTGCAGAATAATTCTTGATCAAAGAAAGAATTTGTAAAATGCGAAATTTGACCCCAAGAAATTTGCTCTTACATCAAGAATTTTTTTCTGAAATCTTGCAGAATTATTCTTGATCTAAGAAAAAATTTGTCAATTACGTAATTTCACTCCAAGAACTTTTCTCTTCTATCCAGAAGTTTTTTTCTTAAATCCTGCATTGATATTCTTGATCTAAGAAAGAATTTGCCAAATACATACTTTTACCCCAAGAATTTTTTTCTTGCATCAATAAGTTTTTCCTGACATATTGCAGAATTATTCTTCATCTAAGAAAGAATTTGTTGAATGCGAAATTTGCCACTAAGAACTTTGTTCTTACATCAAGAGGTTTTTTCTGAAATCATGCAAAAGTAGTCTTTATCTAAGAAAGAATTTTTCAAATGCGAAATTTGACCCCAAGAACTTTGCTCTTAAGTCAAGAATTTTTTTCTTAAATCGTGCAGAATTATTCTTTATCTAAGAAAGAATTTGCAAATACGTACTTTTACCCCAAGAACTTTTCTCTTGCATCAAGAAGTTTTTTTCTAAAATATTGCAGAATTATTCTTCATCTACGAAAGAAAGAAATAAATCAGAAATGAAAACAAAATATTAATTTGTACTTACATTTGTTTTTTATTTTTTATTAGGTAGAAAAGCAAGTTAGATTAGTTAGTTAGTTAGTTAGGTTAGACTGATTAAGATAATTTCAATTCAAAAAATTAAATGTTTATAAAATGAAAGTGTTTTTTTTTTATAATTATTTAGGTATATTCATTAAAGTCCCATATCTATTTTAAGCATTCAGTGCTTTCACATTTTCTGATTTGGGTATTACTTTTTTTCTTGCACTTTCAAAAATGTCGCATTACAAAAATAATAATTTCAATTGGAAAATACTTCTGTCCGTCTTGTAAAACACTTGTTACAAATGGTTTAATACATATTTCATCGACCTTTATCATTTTATAATTTTCGGTTTCATTTCCGACAATCTCACAGTAAAAATGATCATCGTAATACCTAAGAGTCTATTATGACTTGAACCAAAATAAAAAAGTAGTTTCTCTTCTTGAGCAATAATGTTACAAATCTGAAATAGTTCTTCTGATATTAAAAGATTAAAATGTTTCTTATAATCTGTTCCTCTATAATTTATTTTAGATATTTGATAAAGTTTGGAAACATCAACATCAAATTTAAAAAAGTGCTGTTCTTTTAGATTAATGTCTTCAATTTGTTTATTTATATAAAAATATCTTTGTTATTAGTAAACTAATTAATTTTGGATTTTAAAAGAAAGTGGCTAAATTTCATTGCACACTTTTTGGCCAAGGGCAAAAATAGTTCTTATCTTAAAATAAATGATGTAATTAACAAGATCATATTTAATGACAACCTCAAGGACGTCATACATAAAATCTACAGAATAATTTGAAACTGCATGAAATGTATCAATCGAATGAAAAATGTAATTTTCATTTATACCGATTTGGTTATAATCATTTAAGCTTAGTACGCTGCTCGAGCTAAATTTTAGCTCCCATACAAAATTCTCTCCAAAATTTAGCTGAGCTAAATTTAAGCGAGTCCATTTAGCCGAGCGGTACGCTGCTTCAGCTAAAAAATTAAATATTCATTTCAGACTGTGCCGCATGTATCTGTCACAATTTAGCGCGCACATTAATGGTTCGCCACATTTTTTCAAGCTTTAACAGATCTGTTGGTTTCTTTTTTTCTGTTGTGATTTTGTGTTGCAGAAAAGTAAAAGAGGATGGGTTTTTTCAATGAATACCTCGATGAGGAATCCTTTGAAAGTGAAACATTTTAGATGAAAGAATAGCAGACAAGGAAAAAAAAGTGCAACGAAAATAAAACATTTTTCGTGTCGATGAATTTTTGAAGGGAATTATTTTTCAACGAACATCTGTTTTCTGTGACACTTATATCCACAGCGCACTCCATGTCAAAATTTAGCTAGGGGTTTAGCTAATGTTTGGAGAGAAAAATTGGAGAGCCGCTAAAATTTAGTTTCGCTTGAGCAGCGTACTTAGCTTTAGAATCAAATATTGATTGTAACTGCTAAAACTTCTTAATTTATGTTTCTCTTCTGAAATCATAAAATGAGTTTCAGATTTTCGCACGTAACAAAATCTGCAGAAGAATCAAGCGATGAATCCGATAGAAGAAGACTTCTGAAGGTCAGGCAAAAACAAATATATATAAATATATACACATTTTATGATGGTGAATGTAAGTAGACAAAGCTGTACTTAAAGTTCTGATAAAACGTTAAATGTACTCCAATGTACCTACTGAGAAGTCCTGAAAAACGGATTGTATTAAATACCAAAAATGTTACTGGTTTAAGGGTACTCCTAATGTACTCAAAAGTCCTGATACGCTAGGAGATATATCTTTTTCGTTTAAAAAAAAAAGGATTGGATGAATTGCCAAATAAACTTGCATTCGTCCTGGTATTTTAAATCAAAAACATATGTAATTTTATAAGCAAAAGAAAGGGCATGGATGATATTTTCGAATTTATATAAAATATCATCATAAACTGTATAAATACCAAAATTAGTTTCTCCTTCTATGATTATAATGTATGGTTGACACTTTAGGTCCGGAAACTGAAGGTACTTCTGCTTTCTTTTTTCTATAGTATTGTGAAGGTCGCTTGCTGATGGAACCCGTTGTAGGAGTGCAGCCTGACTATCCGGTATGCTGTACTTCCAAGTTTTTTTGTCCTTGCCCTTAGTTTTGCCAGTAGGGGCAATTATGTGGTGCAGGAAATCTATTATCTGGACATGTTGTCTGTTTTTATCTAAATAAATCAATGAGAACAATTTTATTTTTATTATTTGATTGCGCTCAATGTTAGTGTATTTATATTTTAAAACTTACCCTTTTCTTTAAGTATACATTCATCAAATTTCAGCTTTCCTTTACACAGCAAGGAAACTACTTTTGTAAAGTCTTCCCACCCGTTTAATATTCCCAAGCTGTGGTCAAAATTAGACTCATAGTCTATGTCGGTCTGAAATATATAATTTCAATGCATTATTATTATAAAATAAAGTAACGAATGATTAAGTGACCGATTAAATAAATAATTAAAAATAAATTACCAGTCTTGAGCCTGAAGAATTTTTGTAAAGTGGCCACTCAGCTATAATTTCCGAAAGGATTGACTGCTGATTTTGAAATGATGCTAATCTCAGTTTTGAGGTTTGCTTCCATTTTTCTTCAACTGTGATCCAAGGATTCAAAAATGTTTTAACCAAATTTTATTATCCTCGTATTCTTTGATGTCCACAGATCCACCAGCAACAATTACTGGGACAGCTTCTAAAATGCGAGCTTTCTTTTTTTTGTTCTGCGCTGGAAATAGCCCACGCCGTCTTAAATTTGATGCTGTGTTCTTATATTTATGGTAGAGACGCCCAGCTCTTCCCCGTTCAGTCACTTCAAAATAATATTCCTGTGAATGTATATTATGTAGAATAATGTTTTTTTTTTAATGGAAAATATGTAGGTACAGCGCAAAATGTCGAAAATGGATTTCACTTTATTTGACACACATATAAAATAGTAGTTATATCTGGACGTTTTGTTGAAGTGAAATCTATTCTCAAAAATGTTAGACCTTGAATGTTCCTACCTTTCTTTCGTTTTTAAATTCATTTGAAATTTCATCTACAACTCTGTAGAAATCGATATCTTTCATAAAAGTCTGGTTAGCTGCATAGCAACGCATAATGTCGTCAAGTAAGTTGTCTTGCAAACCTGTTGTAAGGCCATTACCATTGTCTTCATACGCTTGATTAAGCATACGTCCTTTTAGAAACTAAGTATTCTGAAAGACTCTGCAATAATAAACAAAACGCAAATTGAAGATTCCTTATACGTTTTTTAATCCACTGACATCGTAGCCATCCTTTGATGGAATATTCTACTTTGTGGCTTGATAGAAAGAAAACGAACAATATTTTGGGATATAGTATATGTACTATATTTATTTCGAAATATCACCAGAAAGCCCTAAAATATTCAAAATTTGAGTGATTTTTTTCGCTTGGAAAAATTAAAATTATAGTCCTTTCTGGTGACATTTCATTTGTAATTAGTTTGTGTAAAACATTGAATGGAATGAGGAATGTTTTTTTTGTTGGAGATGGATGTGTTAGTGGCACTGTGTCGGAAAAAAATTGCTATGAACCAAATAAATGGGTTTATTACTTTTGCATTGTTACCTTTTCAAGGTTTAGCTCACGAGAACAATTTCAATTCTTTAAATTTGATTCTAATTGTCACGATCAAAGCCATATACAGTGAGCGTCAAAAGCGAGTGAACACCAATGCTCTTTTAAGTTTTCTTTAGGCCGTGTGTCAATTGGGCTAAATAATTATTCTCGAATAATTTTCTGGCACTATCGTGGTGGAAAACGAATTTTCAGCTGTCAAAATAACCTGTCCTGGAGAAAAATTATAAATGATCCTATAGTCTATTTTTTTTGACATTTTCTTTTGCTAGAATGTTGAACAGGAAATAGAACACTGAATTTCAATTAATTAATAGAGTAAAATTCGATAAATTTGTACGGCTTATAACAACAGTTGGATCTCGTACTCGTACTGTTGTTGTAAGCCAGTACGAGATCCAACTGTTGTTGTAAGCCGTACCTACAAATTTATCGAATTTTACGCTATTAATTAATTGAAATTCAGTGTTTTATTTCCTGTTAAACATTCTAGCAAAAGAATATGTCAAAAAAGTAGCCTATAGGATCATTTATTATTTTTCTCCAGGACAGGTTATTTTGACAGCTGAAAATTCGTATTCTAACATTATTTAGCCCAATTAACACACGGCCTAAAGAAAACTTAAAAGAGCATTGGTATTCACTCGCTTTTGACGCTCACTGTATAGTATATGGCTTTGATCGTGACAATTACAATCAAATTTAAGGAATTGAAATTATTCTCGTTAGCTAAACCGTGAAAAGGTAACAATGCAAAAGTAATAAGCCCATTTATTTGCTTCGTAGCAATTTTTTCCCGACACAGTGTTACTAACACCTCCAACATAAAAAAACATTCCTCATTCCATTCAATGTTTTACACAAACTAATTACCAAGATAATAGAATGTATTTAAAATAGGCACCTTACCAAAATATTATGCACCACAAATTATTTATATCTAATACGCGACACCTTTTCGTTCTCAAACTTTTTGCAGATTTTTAGTTTTTTTTTATATTTATACGCGACACTTTTTTAAACACTAGATGACTTTACGTTTACACTCCAACCGACTCACTAAGAAATCTACAATTGAATGACTGACTATGACTGCAAATTCAATGCAAATAATGTGTTTGACATCGACGTGGCAGGATGGGCACGCGATAAACGGCGTCGATACACAAACACAAATACGATCACGTCATCACAAGAAAAAGACTTAAAGTGCAACAGTTTTAAGGGTAGGTACCTATGTAGTTGCTAATACACCAATTTGCTTCTCGTTAGTCGTCTGCTTTTGTTTCTCAATACCATTTTTTTTTTCTTAAATGCAATCTGTAATGAAGAATATGAGAATACATTAAGCGTTGTCGCTTTGCATGAGTGGATGTGCAGCTGTATCGAAGAGAAATTATTTTCTTAAAAGCTATCTTTGTTTCTATGTGTGAGAATTTTTTGCTTGGCAGAGGAAAATAAATAAAACAGATACTCTTAAAACTGTAACATGTGATGTATGTTTTTTATTGACTGCGTGTATAACGGTGCAACCACAGCACATCAGGTCAATAACAAAAAATTCGATTTTTATACAGTGGGGAGGAACAGTAGAAACATTTTCTTATATTTTGGTGCTACTGAAATTTAAGTGATGAAATATCGAAGATTTAATTATTTTAAGTTGAAAAAATTGCAATGGATCTAATGGAAGTAACTCCAAGCGATGATGATTTTGTAGGTCAAATATTTAATTTTACTAAAAATTATTCCTAGTATGATTTTGTATATAGGGGTATTTTTTCATAAAAAAATACGCTTTATGTAGAGGTATCTATCTACATAAAAAAAGATACATACGCGTAACAGCTGAACATAAGTGGCGAATTATCAATTGCTTGCGAAAACTATATTTGTTGCTGAGTTAGGTATACAATACAGGTAGTAATTGTAACAAACTTAGTTAATGGATGGCTTACTGTCAAAGTTCCTAGTGATTGGAATATTCACATCAAAACTTAATCTACGTAGCTAACTATAGTAAATGTAAAAATATTGTATTATACTTTACCTTCTTCTACGTGTAGTACGGGTAGATTGCCCAAGTTTCATAATTTATTGTACCTACCTATTGCTTATTTTAAATAGAATTCCATCAAAAATGTATACCGGTTCGTTTTTGTATCGGAGAATATATTCTTTATACCTAAATTGCATTAGGTATGTTTTCACAAAAATGCCGGTGGCTATGCTGCAATTAATATTTACCTCTTTGTTCAACTTAATAATATTATTCTCACTTAATTTTGTTTGACCATTTTCATTTGACAAAAAAGGCTTTAACTACAACTTCTGTTGATCGTACGTAAAAAAGTTGCTTAACATAATTTTTAGGAAATTTCCCAAGGATACAAATTTCATAAAAAAAAATTAAATTTATTAAGCAAACACTTTCAGAAAAAAACATTTTAAGTACAAAAATGTAACAACAAATTTTCAAAATTTTGAGTTTAAGGTGCCATAACTTTTTTGTAGCTGAACAGATGTACGCAAAGTGCTTAATACTTGTATGCGCTACTAAATTGTCTTTTCAAAATGTACAAAACAATTTTTGTTTTGAAGTTATAGCGTTTTAAGTGGTAACACTTCCAAATTAGAGATCACCTACTTTGATGGCCTATAACGGGAAATAGGGTGAGAAAAGACCACCCTGCCATACAATTTTTTGGTAGGCGGAACTTCAGGAATCACCCCTTAAGGGATTATGCTGCTTAACTGGGACACCCTGTATATTTACCCTTACCCTTATCAATGACTCCGTAACGCTCCTTACTTTTCGTATATTTGAATTTTCTCCTTACTTTTCCTACTTTAGCAGTTAAGAACTTCGCGGAGAGATAAATTTGAGTTTCCGCCTCGCGCACTGTACACTAGGCTGAAGCGTGCATTTTGGTTAAATACCCATATCTCTGAAGTATCGAACCACTTTTGCTATACACTGTATCGTACCAATGTCCACAACAACCGTAGTATATTTTCCTGCATGTAGATACAAAAAAGTACAATAGGCGCCAAATTTTATACAAACGAGAAACTGGGTTCTGTTATTGTGCATAGTTTCTGCATATAAGAATTTGTTACTTGGTATGATTGCCACAGTAAATATGATTCAAGTAAAAATGTCCAACCATTTCACCTTGAAATCGGATGTCTGTGTGCATGTCTGGTTTATGCTTGGTGTGGCGCCAGCGAACAAGAATTTCTTATTTGATTTGATTCTTAGTTTCTTATCTGGAGAGTATAAAGAAACACCACATTTTTTAATTTCCTTAAGACAATGAGAAACATGTTTCTTATATTCAGCCTTATTTTATGTCTACTAGAATGTGTTTCTTATATATAGAATGTAGCTTAAAAAGCAGCACCTTGCAAAATATTGTTGGTGCTGAAAGTAAAACAAAAGGAAAGGTAGAGAAATTGTTTTCTTTTATTGTGCATGTATTTCTTGATATTAGAATTTTTTTCTTGTATAGGTATATGGTGGGTATGAAAATACTATGGCATTGAAGGCATGTCGGTGTGTAGTTTCTGCTTGTGTGGCACTAGCGAACAAGAATTTCTTATTTGATTCCATAGTTTCTTGATGAAAAGCAATAAGAATCAGGTTTCTTATATTCTGCTTTAGTTTCTGTATACAAGTATTTGTTTCTTATAAAACTGCAGCAACAGTACCTACCTAACAACAACAAACATCTCTTTATCATTCGATCTGAAATATGATAGTATCAAATCCCATTTTCTTGAATAGTTTTAATAAAATTTTCTAAGTTACTGCAGCTGTTTTCTTGAAATTAGAAAATCTGTTCTAGTTGAAACTAAAGTCGAAAATTCAAAATATTAAGCAAATACTACTTAATTCTAGAATGTTTTTTCTAATTTTTCTATATAAAATGCGTTTCTTAAATTAAGAAATATTTGTTCGAACATCTAAAATGACATTTTTTTAACGCTTAGAATTATTTTCTTGATTTAAGAATTAACGATTTGATATGACTAAATTAAATTCGAATGAAGAATAATTTGTTAATTTTTTTAGTTTCTCGATTCAAGAAGCGAAATTTCTTTCTGTAGAAAATATTTTTTTTTCCGTGTAACCAACTTATCGTGCAAAACTGGAGACAGCTGGTCAAAGAACGTGCTGGCTGTATAACTTGTTGTTTGAGGCCCAGGTGCACCCCGGACTGTAGCGGCACCTTAAGTACGATAAATATCAGCTAATTAGTTAACTGGCAATTTATTGGGACGACGATTCCATATACAAACATATTTCGAGCCATCAACGGGTCCCAGGCTCCTTTCCAGGGAAAACACAAATTCCATCTTGAGGCTTTTTCGCCTTCTATCGTGAACGTTTGACAAACAGCCGAGAGTATAACTATCCTGAAAACCCTTCTCAATTGACCCGTTCGGACTTGGCAAAAATTGTAGGTCCGCTCCATTCGTCAAAAAAATAAAAATAAAAACTCACACAAAGGTATGGTTGTGAGGAGCTAGGGCTAGTTGTAGGCCTATACATATATATGGACCTGTTGCGCCAACTATATTTCTTTATTTATTTATTTTTATTGTATATCTAAAACGCAATCCATTGCGGTATACAAAGGTAGATATATTAACAACGGATACTTGTGTAGTAACAAGGATCTCTCTAGATCGTAGAATCACTGGGCATATCAAAATATGTATGTCTTCTGGACACTAGACTGGGTCTTACAATCTGGTGTCTTTTTTTTCAGTGACAACTTAACGCCCTTCCGATTCGATCGCACTTCCTAGATGGCGGTAATGTATCTGCCTTTTAGCAGTGTATAAGACTTCAGCTAGTTGTTCGGCTTAAGTTTAAGATAGCCCTTTTGAGGTCCAAACAGTCCCCATGCGAAGGTCTTTTTCCAGTTTTCAAGGTCTTCATCAGTTAATTTATCATATCCCAAAGCCCTTTGTTGCCTCATAACCGTTGTAGTTGTACATGTGTTTTTAATAAATCCCACTTACTGGATGTCCTAGTACAAACTCCAATATAATATGCGGGTTAAGGTACCTATCCCGCTTACTTGATGATCTCTCTTTCCTATTAGAAAAGAAAGGTCTAGAGTAATTTTCGTTTCTGCAGCATTAGGCCCGTATAGGACTTCAGTAACCCCATAAGCTTTTACTGTATTTAAAGCAAGGCCAATACCACCAAAATTGGCTTTCTGTAGATGCACGTTTTTTACAACCATTCAGTTCACAATGGAAAACCATTTAATACCATCTCTGTAATTGGGTTATAAAGTTATACTAAGATCAGCTATCATAAAACCGCTTCACTCTGCATTACTATTAAATTTCGAACAGTTCATCCACACAATAAATTCTTAATAATTTTGTCAATGTTAACAGAATGTCGGGCCCCTTCTCAACTATATATAATAGGTTATAGTTTAAGACATTCAAAAAAGAGATCACCATAAACATAACCATTTGACCATTGAAAAGGCAATCATTTTCCCATACCTCTATCCACCTTTCTCTATCTATAGTCTATACCCCTTCCATTATTCCTTCGTTCACAAAATTGAATTCCAATTGGAGTGTCGTTTGAGAGCAAACATTTGTCCTTGTCAATCGATTCAGTCTACAAGGCGTACCTAAATTGTAGGCATTAGAATAATCACCAATCTACCACCTATACTACTCACCATCGCCACCCGAAATGATTATTTGAATTCCATTCAATTAACTCTCAAACGAATGCCGTTATCATATAAAATAGAACGAGATAGAAACCATCAGGGACATTTTCAGTCCGGGATAGGTATCCTTGCTCTTTTTAGGGAGATCTTTGTTCCGCACTATATTCGTATCCTCTTCTTTGGGTGGGATACTTAAAAATCAACCAACCGATGGGTGAATTTGTTCAAAAACGACTTCATGTGTAAGGAAAACTCTCACAACTGGCAAACAACACAACCGAAAGGACTATTTCCTGGGACCATTTCAGATTAGGTGTCAATCGGTATTGTTGAATTTTTGCGTTAGAATATCAAATTTTATGGTTATTAAGTAAACTTTTCCATTTGAGGCCTATCGGCATCGGCTTAAGGATGCGAGAGTTTCATAGATGTTATACGCTCAAGGATTTGTAAATAAAATTAGCATAGACAGCACTTTAACTTGAAGAATGTTTATCGGCTTCAAAAAGAGATAATATGCGTTTAGGTATATGATGTACTTTTTGGGGTGGTGATCAAATTTATGGAAATCGATTCGAAATTTCTATCAATCATTTTGGCGGGAGATAAAATCAGTGGAAGGGTATTATGAGCAGGACAGCCTTTGGAGAAAGCCATAAATCGCGACTATATCTAAGCAAGGTATTGCGCACAGTTTGCATTGAATTGCTCTGAAGTGTGCCATCTACGACACTGGACATAGGTTTCATCCCCTTGATATATTTAGCAAGCAGCGAGTGCAGCCAATCGCCTTAAAGCTACGTCACAGTGGTCAAGAAAAGACTTTGTCCAAGCTTCTATTCTGAAGAACTTAGAAATCTGAACCGAAAATACTGACTTGACTAAACCACCCCATCTCTAAATTTTGACAAGAACGTTGTCGTCACCATTTCCTCCAGAGCAATCTGGAATGAGGATGCCTTTTCGGAAGATGAATCAATTCACTTCTTCACTGACGGCTCAAAAACCAAGGACAGATTTGGCGAGGGTGTTTTCTCCGAAAGTCTTAGCCTTAAGCTCTCCTTCCGTCTACCAAGTTATTACACCGTTGCTCAATCCGGAAATAATAAATAAAGAAAATAAATAAATAGTAGTTGGCGCAACAGGAGGCGTGAAGCTAGGCCTAGCTTCTCACAACCATCGTTTATGTTAGTTTATATTTTTGGGACTAATGAAAGGGACCAATGCCGAGTCAGAATCGGCAGAATTGAGAAGCTTTTTCAGGAAAGTTATACTCTTGGATGTTTGTCAGTGGAAAAAACCTTAAGATGTTATTTGTGATTTTGCGGGGATCGAACCTGGGACCCCTCGCACACAGTTCAGCACACTAACCACTGCGCCCCACGTTCAAGGCGCGAAAATAGTGGCAACAAAATAAGTCTTATCTTGGCTCAAGAAAAACGTGATATCCGTTAAAAATATCTTAAAGGACAGCCAAGCAGCTATCAAATCCTTGGTTGCGATCTCTATAGCTTCTCTAGAAGCCCTCGACTAGTCGAACAGTTCAACATACAGCTATTTTGGGTTCCGGGCATACCTACATTCCAGGGAGTTGTAAGGTCGATGAACTCGCCAGAATATTAATAACTCTGCCCATCCTGGATAAAGGCGGCCTTGGGTAGGTATACCAATCGCTACTTGTTAATAAAGAAAAATGAAAGCTGGATGCTATCGAGAGTGCAAATCTTTGGTGGATAGTGACACTACCTAAATGTCTAGGGACAAAACAAATTTGGCCTGAGCTGGATTTAAAACCATTACATCCTCACGTGAGGAGACTATGGAATGGATTACTACCTGATTAACTATGGGTTAAAACAATGCTTAACAGCAGTCTTAGAGACAGTACTATTGAGAGATCGGTTTAAAGGGACGCCACAAGGTGGTGTTTTACTTAACTTCTTAAATAACTCGTCAACGAGGGTATCAAGGTGGTCGCCTTCGCCTACGCAGATGACATATAGTTGTCCTAATCTCAGGAAAATGTCTTCCCACAATTAGTAAAGTCGTGGAATCTGCGTTATCAGAGCTTTCTAAGTGGACGGAGAACAACGGTCTATCGGTTAACCCTAACAAGACTGAACTCATCCTGTTCACCAGAAGATATAGGATACCAAAACACCAAAATTGAGAGGCATTTGTCTTAAACTCTCACCCGAAGCCAAATACTTGGGTATCGTATTCATCTCCAAATTAAACTGGAAACGGAATACGGAGGAGAGAATGAAGGAAGGACTAAAGAACTAAGGCTTTCGGGAAGAAATGGGAGCTTACAACCGAACAAAGTGCACTGGATGTACACCGCGATCGTTAGACCAATTCTGACCTATGACTCGGTTGTATGGTGGGAGGCTGTTAACACTAAATCCTACCCCAAGAACCTGAACAAGGTACAAAGAATTGCTTGCATAGGTATAACGGGTTCACTAAAATCTACACCACAACTGGGTCATCTAGAAACGTTGCTGAACCTACAACCCATCGAGGTATATACTAAGAAACGTAGCAGTCAAAGGTGCTCTCAGACTACTACGTATTGTCATAAAAAAAGTAGGTATACGTATACCCATCTTCACTGATGGCTCAAAGATGGAGAATGGAAAGGGAGCTGGAGTCTTCTCAGAAGAATTAAACATCAGCCATTCATACCGACTGGCAGACCACTGCAGCGTTTTCCAGGGGGAGATCTACGCAGTTAAGAAAGCAACTCAAACTGTCTTAGCGAGGGAACTACCAGCAATGGAAATCACCTTCTGCGTGGACAGTCAAGCATCACTTAAAGCGATTAACTCCAATATGGTAAACTCAAAATCCGTAAGCCAGTACCTCTCGGCATTCATAGCATTAAACCATCACACAGTAAGGCTGTGCTGGGTTCCTGGACATGTTGGTGTAGAAGGGAACGAGGCAGGAGAAAAACTGGCCAGATGCGGCTCTGAAATGGTCGTACTATCAGCTGACGGAGAAGTATTACCAGCTTTCAACGCAACGGGCTTCAATGACAATGTCACACTAAACTTGGCTAAGGAACGTTGGAATAACACTCCCGGTTGTACTATAACTCGTAGCTTGTGGCCCGCAATTGCTACTGAAAGGTCAAAGATCCTAACATCTTTTGATAGAAAAAAATCTGAGTACTCGACGGGGTAATAACCAGACACTGCATAATTGGGAACATGGCCAAAATACTAGGTATCTTCACAAAAGACTTCTGCAGAAGTTGTAGAGATGAAGAGGAAACATCTCCTGTGTCACTGCCCAGCCCTCCAAGAACTCCGATACTCTTGTATGGGAGCACGGTTCTTCGAAGGCTTGGAAAATCTAGCAACGATACCTCTATCAGATTTAAAAAGATTCATCAACATATCCGAATGGTTTTGTTGGATGCATGTCCTATCATGTACTACAAAAGGGTAATCACAATGGGCCTCAATGCAGGGGGCAGCATGTCCTCCCATAAAATTACGGTCTTTTGTTTTACGGGCATATGAATTACGGGCTTTTGTAATATGGGCTTTTGGATTGCAGGCAAACCCCCTTTCATATCGGAGCAATATTCCATTGAAGTCCGCCTCATGTCCAAAAAGTTTTCAATTCTAAATTCTGTCCATGTCTCGATCAAAGCCTATACTCCTGTCATGCCCCGTCAAAGTCGAAATTCCTTTCATGTCCGTATCAAAACCAATATTCCCTTTCATTGCGGAGGTCCAAATCCCAGATAAAATTTTTCTTTTCATTGTCTTACCTACTTAAAGCTGCTCCTTGTCCTCTTCCTTGACTTCTGAAGTTTAGAACTGTCACAAGATTTTCAGTATTTCAATATTTTTCCTATAAACCACCAGTTAAACCTACTTTCCCTAATGAAAAACAATAATTTTCCAAGAACTTTAAAAGGCCAACAGATTTCGAAAGTGTTTTGCTCCACTCCCTTTTTGCATACACTTTCTAATCTGCTTGAAACTTTGAAAGTAAACGACCATATCTACGATTTGTACGCCGATTCACTATCTTCAAGAAGTGTTTGAATAACAAAACTTTTTGCGGTAACTTTTCTCTCCACCACCACCATCACCTGAATTATATCCTCACTGATGGTGCTGGGAAAAACTAGCAGCGTTTGATTAAATCCTTTTGTTCACATTCAATTTCGCTCCATAGGCATACTAATACATTTGCAATGTATACCAATTTATATGATATAGAGTACAAAGTACCTTCAGACACCACCAAATGCTGGCAACGACTTAATCAATGTAAACTTTAAGGAAAAATTGTACAAAAACAACATCAGGATAAAGAACAAACAAACAACTTTACATATCGAACGCCTCGATATCCGGAAGAACGTTTGAGTTACCCGACCGCACATAAAAATGCAAATATACCCAAGGAAACTATCAGTGACGCAATGAAGAAGGAAATCACAGAGATTCCTTGTGGAGATCCTTAAGGAATTTCGAATTCAATAAAATGTATTCATATATTTGATGTTCATTCGGCGAACAAAAAGGACGAAAAATCGAAGATCCTTGCAAATTCCAATTCGATTGGTATGTAGATTGTAGATGTATAGACTGTCACAGTGGATGTAAACAAGAAAAGTTATAAGAGCGATGAACTTGTGATGAGCATTGGCATAGAGGTTAGGGATGGAAACGTTTAATTCGGTCAACAAGTCGAGGTGAAGTTGTGTCGAGAAATAGGCTATCAATGAGGGCATCGATTTGAGTTACAATTAAGTGAGCTGTTAAACAGCTAAAAAAATTGAGTTGGAAAATTGGTCAGCTAGCACGAAATAAAATCAAATATGTATCGTCCCGGATAGCTGGTTTACTGAGGACCATCTGATAAACTCTTCGAAGCCATGCAATGGCTATTGAATACCTTTTCAAAATGTTAGTCCTACTTAGCGCATTTCATTTAAAAGTAGCAGCCTTAAATGAAGGTTAATATTTTTGATACGTATGTATACCGAGCAATTGACCAAACAAGAAAACCATCTTGAGGTATCTGCTGGTGCTTACAAAAGCTGCAGAGAAAATATTCGAAAGTTCCACATAATGAGGCTAAAATAGAAAATATTTCCAAAGATACATTGAACGAACAGAAGCCTCCAAAGGAATATTAATTCACAATATTTGATCGGCTGAAGTTATGCCCAACTAACGCAACCTAAGGATAGAGTCCGTGCCGTGTGTCCCATCCAAAAGAAGAGAGTACACATAGAGAAGCAAGCTAAAATCTAGTATGATCAGGCTTGATTTTAGAATTTTTTATTCTTACGTGATAAATTTTAATATGACACCCATTGTTCTTAAAATAAGCCGAAACAATCGTAAAAGAAAACCAAATAAGTTTCAGGTATAAATTATACCGTATAATGTAAGCACCACATTCTTGAAATAATTTCGAAACAGGATTGAAGACAGATTCTTAAGCTTACCTACTAAAAATCTCAAAATAAGATTTTTTGGTCTTGTTTTAAGAATTTTCGAGCTTAATTTAAGTTGACAATGGTCCAAAACGTAGCCTTTGCATCCTTAAAATAAGAACGAACATTCTTAAAATAATCCCGAAACATGATTAGATTACTAAAAATATAAAAAGAAGATTTCTTGATCTTGAAAAAGAGCTCAAAATAAAATTTTTGTACTTGGAATAAGATTTTCCGAGTTTACCATACTTTCTTCAACGAATAGGCTTGAAATGACACTGAAATTCTTGATTTTAGCTCGTTTTTTTTTCTGAGTGTAGGTACTCTAAACTGAACGCCACGTTTCGACAGTAAATATGTCGCCCATATCAGTGTGAATTTAGGACAGCAAAAGCAAACATCGTGTGCAGTAGCGCAGTGGTTAGTGTGCTGGACTACTGTGCGGGGGATCTCGCTATCCAAGGTTCGATCCCCGGAAAAACCCAAATTACATCTTAAGGTTTTTTTTCTACTGCGCCACCTCTCGCGAACGTCTGACAAACATCCGAGAGTATAACTGTCATGAAAAAGCTTCTCAATTCAGCCGTTCGGACTCGGCATAAAATTGTAGGTCCCTTACATTCGTCTCAAAAATAGAAACTCACACAAACGAATGGTTGCGAGAAGCTAGGCCTAGGGTGTCTACCGCCTGTTGCGCCACCTATTTATTTTTAAAAGCAAACATCGACGCACTTTCCGTACTCCGCCAATAATCTTGAAAGAAATGCGTGCAGTTTAGATCGATAGGATCCACTTCTTTATTGATTTTACGAGTTATAAAAAGCCATGTCACGTTTCAAAACCCCTGCCAAAATCGTTCGTCTTATAGCGATGGAGAACATTATCGCTGCTATGTCCATAGTTGGCAGATACCATACTGACCCCTTTATATAGAAAAAGTTTAACATCATATCAGTCCTGATCCTGAAGCAGTTATATGAAACCCACAGGCCAACATCTCAAGTACAATTTTTCGAAAATCTGTTGCACTTCATATACAAGCTGACGCAAAAGTTGTCACTCGATGTTCTTTGGCTGGAGTTTTTTTTACAAATGAATATAAATGAAAAACTTCTGCTTTTGGGTTATGTTTATACGTATGAAGTCTTAAATTTTTTCATTAAGCCGAGAAAATTAACTAAGTGACCGCCGCCATCAGAATTGATGACCTATCCGGCCCTGCCCATGGCATTTTCCATCAATCTTGCCAGAACTACTGGCGATAGGTTCTCGTATTCTTGACGGATATTCTCTTTGAGGGAATCAAGAGCCTGAGGCTTGTTGATATAGACTCGTGGTTGTGACTTCCAAAACCTTGCTTATTCATATATCCACAGAGATCGAAATGAGCATAATCGCTCTAGTTGACTTTCGATGAAAAGTTGTCTCACTCGTGATCGAGATTCAGGATGGCTTGGGCGTAGGTTACACGCGCTTGCCGGTCTGTCAGCACCACTATCTGCACTTTGTAAGTGAACATCTAACAGTCTTTTACCAAAATTCACCAATTGCGTGGAACGTCGCCTGGTCGATACTTCGGGGTCATCTGTGACATGTTCAGCCTCAGCTGCGAACGTATGCTCCGATTCCGCTCCGAGGCCAAACGTGGGAGCGACCGCATAAACTTTATTGCTGTTTGCTCAAGTCTGGGGCGCCTCGTGTCGGACGACTGGGAAATCTGCGCCGAAATTCAGCCTGCTCTAGCACCACCGAAGAATTATTCCCCAAACATTATTCCGCGTTCATTAGGAGTATAGAGGTTCATGTATTGTCGACGTGTATTTTATATCTGTTTGTGCTTGTACTTGCATTATGTTGATGACATTGAACTCATCGAGCGAAGCGGCGACCTGATGGCTGTTAACGAGGATAAAATAGAGTTTATGCTGGGAAATTAATCTCAACTGGGAGCCAACAATCACCAACAAGGGCTGGGCATTCGCAAAGCAGATGACGAACAGTAATCACCCCTGTGACGCCCTTGCGGCTCAGTCCGATCATGAATCTGGATTTCGTTTTGCTCACTTCTGGGCAAAATTCTTTTGCGTATGCCTACATCTGTTGAGATTGTTTCAGCGTAGGTTTGTTCTACTCAAGGATTCAATGTCAATGTTCCTAGAAAGCGTGCTTAGTGGAGTTCTTACAGATTCTAGGGCCATTGATGTGTTCAGTCTCATCCGCCTGTTCGTTGCCCGGGATATCCATATGCCCTGGTACCCAGCATAGGGTCACCGTATTGGCTTGTGATAGTTCATCCAGGTATTTCTTGCAATTACCGCCCTCGACTTCACCACAACTGACTCCATGGGTTTTATGATCGCTTGGTTGTCAGAGCATATAGTGATTTGTTTGTCGGTAATGTGTCGTCTCTTTAGGTCCTTTGCCGCTAGGGTTATAGCAGCAATTACCGCTTGAAACACACTACAGCCATCATTAAATTGTGTGGTCAAAAATGAAATAGCAATCGGTTGCGTCAGTGTAAACAACGCTGTAGTGGTCCTGGAGCCGAACAGTAAAAATAGCTGGTACCTTTAGTCTATTGCAAAATTAAGTTTCTGTCATTCCTAAAGAAAGGCGTTTCAATTTTCCGATAAAGTCTCTCTTTGCGAATTGTAGGTATCCAGTATTTGTATACCAGTATCGATTTACCTGCATCTAACATTTCCTGTGACACAGACTATAAGAGCCACCAAATATGCTCATAAAATCCATTCGCATGCACACTTGTATGCCCTTAAAGGACAAGCGATGACTTTTCTGTCAATATGAGACTTCTTTTCACCTTAGAAGCGTCCCAGACTTGAGCAAACAGCAATAAACTAAGGAAATATCACCAAAAAGGATTCAAATATGTATACCTACCTACCCTGTGTGTGCTCACATATAGCTCTGATGACGGAGTCGTAAATCCGATCTAATGGCCAGACATTATGTTGCATGAAGTTTCATTCCCTTGCCTTACAAAAGGGCACCTGTTCTTGCGCTGAATTAATAAAATCCTCCTTCGCACCGCATGCAGTATCTACTGCCCTAACCTAACAACCCTCATGTTTACTTCAGTGTCTAGGATCAAGCGATTCTGCCCTTTCCTCACCATCCTGGACTCGATACACACAAGCACAACAATGTGCAACAGATGCGCACAAGGATGTATTGCTAAATGTACAAAAAATATGCACTGCACTCATGCTGTGCACTCAAACCGGACAGGATTTGTGTATCTTAATCGGATCGGGGCATCCGCATCTGATATACCTATAATTGCACGCAGCCAGTTGTTTATCAGACCATCCACCATCCACCATCACCATGTGCCAAAGGGATGCGGGAAGATTCAGCAGCAATAAATGTTCAAATTGAGTTTTATATCCTCATTACGTACTACAGTCGCACACACCCGCACTCTTGACTGGGATAATATGCGACTTGGTGTTCCTGGAATTGAATAGAAATAGGGTCATCGTCATCGGCAGCAAACATTCTTAAACCAGCAGAACTGGCCAAAGGTTCCAATGAATAGGAAAGAAACAGGACAAACATTGTTGTATACATCCTGGAAGGTAAAACGCCATTAACAACCACACACCACCACCACCACCATTTGGTCGAACAAGCGAGCACTAAACTAGTTGAGTTATATGGCATAGAGTCGGTCGGTCCGCACATTAAATTATGGCGTATGGATAGTTGGTGCGGTCCGCAGCAGGCCGTCAAGAGGATACAGAGAACGGTATCGCGCGGTTAGTCAAATTGCCTTATGGGGCAAAGCCTGGTGCCGATCCAGATCCAGAGATAAACAGATATAAAAGTTAAACGAGGGTGGCCAGCGGCAAGGAAACATATAATTGAATTAAATCTTCCATTTTTATTGGCACTAAGGTGCTTGCCTTTATTATCCTTCGTCGTCGTCGTCGACGGTTGAGTTATGTCAGGCGGTTGCGTTTAACGTTGGGTTTGTATTGCGCGGTATAGTACACATTTCGCATATTATATTGACTTCCTTTTGTTGGTTTACCACCCTCCTCCTGCTAGTCACTATCAGCATATAGTGTGTCGCTTGTTATCACCCTCGTATACACACGCAGGATGCTCTCTCGTGCGAGGACATAAAACACAATTAATGTGGATTATAGTTAACCATTAAAACGGCTGGGGCAGTTTGGGTTAATAAGGGTTTCTCGCTCCTTTTGTTACGACTGACCTTTGATATATAGAAATCCTTGTTTCGCCGAGATGGGGCGTAGGATTTGTTTTAAGTACATTGCGGACAATAAAGAATATTGCTATAAATTTGTGGAATTAAATTTGATTCCATTGTACGGATGGCGGGCAGATGCCAATCGGATATACGGTCCATCTAGGACGTGTGCGATTTTATTAATTTTGATTTGATTGCAACGCGTATTAGAATTTATGATTATTAGCGCGATTACGTTGGGTTTTATAGCAAAGTAGTAAGTATTAAAATCTGAAGGATATGCGATAAGAGTATGCATTAGCTGAGTGGATATAACTACTTGAATGGAAATGAAATTGATTTTACGGATACGAACTGATTGGGCGTTTAGTGGAGCGGATTTTGAAATTATTTTGAGAAAGATCCCCATAAAACCATATGGAGTGCAAAAGGTTTTATTAGAGGACTACCATTATGATTGCGAACCCCTAATTTTATGGAGTACATGCTGTAATATGGATAAGTCCTTTTAAGTAATTGTACGCGTGATTTTGAAATGCCAGGGCCCATAAATTTAAACCCAAGTGAATATTTGTCTTCAGATATGCACTGCAATCAAATGTGGGTATAGAATAGGACCATAGAGCTAGCTTGTCATTCTTAGAGCTCGCAAGCCAACATCAGAGATACAGTTTTTTTTTTAAAGTCCGTTCATATATTCATTTATTTTCTATTACACGCTTATACATTAAGCGGGTCGCGGGTGTTCTCGATTCTCCGCCATCGACTCGTAAGTCATCAGGGGAGATTCCCATACTGGTAAAGGATAAATTATGGACTTGATCTAACCATTTCATCCTGGGTCTACCTAGAGGATGCCTGCCTGATAGTACGGATTCCATAGCACGTCCTGGGATTCTGGTTGGGGGCATGACCAAACCACCGAAGCATGGATCGCTCTGTCCGGAGAGGTAGCTGCTCGATATTGAGTTCCTCATGTATTCTGCTATTCGGCAGCCTGTAAGACTATTCAGTAATTTAATATTCAACCGTGTTGCCCTGAGTTTTCCTATAGTTACTCCTTACAGCTCGTTGATGAATAGGGTCTGCAACCATCTTAATGTCCCCAGAAACCTGGTGAGGTTGTGGAGTGAAGCATTAGATTAGGTCTTGCAAGTCATGGAAGTAGTATCTTCGTAGTATGTACTATGTTCCTCTAGTGAAAAAATATTCACCTAAATAAAGCAGTAACACAATAGTGAGTGTGTTTTTTAGGAGATAATGGCCAACGAGTACTCCTAACAACATTAACAGCGATTTTTCTAAAATTTTCAAGAAGTTTATTGGTCTTAATGGGGTCTAATCGTTGCCAGACTTTCCTAGCTATATAATAGGCAGTTTTCTACCAAATGTCAGCTGTCACTAAGACCTTACGTTGCTTTCACTCCATAAGGCTATATAGAGAGTGTACGCTTGATCCATTGAAGGACTTGCGTTTTGTATATCAGCTTTAGCTACATCATTCCCGGTTATATTCTTGAAAACACGAACCCACCAGAGACAAAGAACCTTAAGTTCCTCTCGACATCGTTGGACTAGATTTCTGTACCAGGAATTGCCTTAATGGCCGCTTTACTACATATCAATAAAACTAATGGTCATAATCCTCTCATGGTATTGCCATGGCTGCTTTTGTCACTGATAAGACCTCCACTAGGAAGACACTGTTATAGTCAGAGAGTCTGCACGAGCTGTGTATCTTTAGCTCAAAGGAGACTATATACCATCCTCGACACGTCATCAAGTATGGTAACGTGTAGTCGCTTTTTCCATCATGCCAACGAATTTTTTAGGATCTGTATATGTACAATATGCCCTCCGAGGTTTGAGCTGAAGCTGTTTGATTGGCTGTTCCTCAAGACACTCTTGGCGGCACACTGCTTCATGTACAGAACTCGGGGTAGCATGCTAGACATTGGGCTAATTCTCAGTAGGTCATCGTCATTGCCTTAAGATTGTGTGTTTTTCCTGCAGCTTTCCACCAGACTACATACACTGAAGTATCCTCGGGTTTAAGAATTTGGAAAGCAAAATAAACTTCAGAACAAAACCGAGAGGTCTACACGAAGCCTTTCACATATATATAGAGTGCAACAAAAATAAAGCGCTCGGTCGGCATATAATAGAAACTATAGGTACATCTAAGAAAAAAACTGACTTGAGCCGATGTCACATCCACGAGAGCTACGGGGCATCGTTCTTTAAAACATCTTACCAGAACGTTATACCCACATTTTTCAACGTCAGCGCACTTGGCGAAGCTACACGACCAATAAAATCAGCAATACTTATCGCCTGTTAGCTAATAAAGTTTGACTGGGCCAAGTGTCATATTAGGATTCTAAACGCACACACAATCGAACACAACCTTCAAACCAGTTTTTCAATAAAAACTTAAAGAAACGATTTCATTTCATAAGCCCATAGCTATCAACACTTAAGCAAAATTAAGCCCGCCCAAATAAAAAATACTCGCTCCTCTATAATTAAAAGGCTTATGTGCCTACACCGGTCATAAACAGAAAACAACTTTAACACTCCCAAAAATAAATCCTCAAACATGACCTTATCTAATTTTCTTGGGTCAATTTGCATGTGTCGTCCCTAACATTGTTCCACACGCCAGCGTTAATGAAATATACCTTTTTCAGGTGTTTCGGTTACCCATAGAGCCCATTATAGGCAATAACAGGTAGAACAAAAAAAAATTGTTGCCAAATCACCTTTTGAACCTTTGGAAACTGGTTTGTAAACTTTTCACCATAACCGCCCGTATCTCTTACCGTAAACAAACACACTTTGATATTCATCGTTTGCATAACTATGTAAGCCCAGGGCTGAAAATTTTCTGTTTACCATTATGGCAGACTTCTAAAAGGTCTATTAAAAGTTTTCAATCTCTTTTTGTGGCCCTCTCCTTCGACCATCGAGCTTCTGACCAACCTCTTTGTGAAATATTTCATACCTCGATAAGTTTCCAGAAGAACATTTTGGAATTTGTTTTTTTTTTGTTTGTTTGTTGGAAGGGCCTTAGGGGTGGTCCTGATAAAAAGAGCCAACTAATTGGCTTACAAAGAGGTATTAAGTGAGGGTGATGGTAATATAAAATACGCCAACACAAAAATAAAAAATAAAAAAAAAGCCAACCAACCTGAAACACGGTTTCATTTTAAGATAAAAGGTTTCAGCGAGTTGTAGCCATTTTAGTTAAATTGAACAGAAAAAAAAATTAAATTATTTGTAAATTTTGTATACTGGTTTATTTATTGCAAAATATTTTTTTTTTTTTTTTGGTAGAACAGTGCGAGTGTAGTCAGAGGGAAAAAACAGGAAATGTTTTCGAATGGGATGCACGAAATTAAAATGTATCCAAACTCCATTACCTATTCATATACACACTTTAGACACACTACATGGAAATCCATGTAGGGATAGTATGGCCCGATTACAGCAGTGTTGAGCGAAAGTTATTTGTGGATATTATGTCCTTCATAGTTGTAGGTTTGTTTGAATTGATTTTGTTGTACAAATCCATGAGTACCACAGTACACACGGTACCGTAAATTCCATATTCTGACCATTTGACCTCAAAAAACGTTTGCAGAAAGTAAAAGATTGAATTGCAATCAATATGATGTCAAAGTCCCACATCCCACCTTTTAGTAGCTATCTAGGACAGAAAAATAATTTAACAATCGACCTGTTTGTTTCTCTGGGATCTCAACTCGTGGCAAGTCTCTGCTTAAGACATTTCAGCCCTTCACGTTAATTTCATTTATAAAACTTCATCTGGAACTTAGTGGCTGTAAGCGGCAAAGACGGCAAAATGCCAAACGCACTAGACTATAAGTTAAAAAAAATAACTATTTTTGTATTATATCTATGAAATATTTAGTCAATAAAATCTAAATCTAAATCTAGTGGCTGTGAAGATTTCACGATTCTCTAGTGAAATTTCAGTCATTCTGCATTTGTTTAAGAAGAAGATTTGCACAAGACGAAGACTACACAAATTACAGGTCATTTTTCTTTTAAAGGAGCGCAGTATCAGCTCTGATTTCCTCCCCATTGTCCAGTAGATACCAACTCCTGCCAATACATAAAACTTGGCAGGATGAAGGTGGTTGATGAATATCTGCTTGTTCAAATCAAATGATTTCCAAAAGTATTTTCTTTTTGTCTGGATCTTCATTAGGGTCTCATTCGTAGAGCTGATGTTAACAACGTCGTTAACAGAATAGCAGATGAACTGAAATGCTTAGCATGTACCAATAAGGCATACAATTTTAGGTTTCTTCCCAAGGCTTTCCGTGAATTGCAGTCAAACCCTTCGGAGCAAAAAAGATCTGAATTTATAATTCTTCGAAATAGATGCAACCAAATTATTGAATCGGCGAACACAACATACAGCGAAAGAGTCACTAACAATGTGATTGGATATGTCCTAGCGGCTCACGCGCATTCTGGTCCATGGCAAAGGCAATCAGTAATAACTTTAGTTGCTCTTCTTTTCCACCTCTAGTAATAGAAGACGGCACGCTAGCAACAACACCTAAAGAAAAGGCTGATCTTTTCGCTAGCATGTTTTCAGAGAATTCCACCCTAGATTCTGTACAACTAGAGCCAACTAGAGATGGCAGAAGTGAAATTTCGAATAACTCAACGTATCCTTAAAGAACTAGATTGCAGTAATGCAACGGGACCCGAGGGAATCCCGGCTATTGTACTCAAGACTCAAGAGCTGTGCACCAGAACTTGCACCTGTACTTTGTAAGCTGTTTAGCATGTCGTACTCACAGAAGACGTTTCCTTCTTGCTGGAAGACCGCTCGGATTCAACCTATTCCAAAGAAAGGGAGGAAATGTCTGCTTCAAAACTATCGTCTAATAGCGTTACTTTCAATGCTCTCAAAAGTAATGGAAAAGGCAATAAATGTCGAAATAATCAAATATCTAGAAGGTTAATAAGCGACAGGCAATACGGACTTCGGAGCCATCGTTCCACTGGAGACTTGTTAAGCTACGTAACGCACTTATGGACGCAAGCAATTGAACAACACGGCGAATCAAGAGCCGTAGCCTTGGACATATCAAAGGCATTTGACCGAGTCTGGCATAGAGCCTTATTAGGCAAGTTAGCGTCTTATGGATTACCACAACAACTCTGCGGATCGATGCAAAATTTTCTTCTGGGAAGATAGATCCAAGTTGTTGTAGATGGTGTATCATCTAATTCGTTTGCTATAAATGCAGGAGTGCTCCAAGGATCTATTCTATCTCCAACTCTATTTCTTCTCCACATCAACGATTTGCTTGGATCGACAAATAATAATATCTACAGCTTTGCTGATGACAGCACTCTTATATCCTCCATCTCGAATAGTGGGCCTGTGAATGCGGCTACATCACACAGTCAGAGATGTGAACAAATTAGTTCTCTAAATGATGATTTGAACAAAATCTTGAAGTGGGGAAAAGACAACTTGGTTGTATTTAATGCAAACAAGACACAGCTCACAACATTTTCTAGGAAAAATGCATCAACAGTTCCTCAGATCCAAATGGATGACCATCCAATCCATCCCAAAGACTCAATGCACCTTCTAGGAGTCACAGTCAATTCAGGAATAACATGGCAGGACCACATCTCCTATATCGCAAGATCGGCGTCCGCTAAGTTGAGCTACCTATTTAGAGCAAAGAGGTACTTTAGCCCCAAGCAACTTCTCCTTCTCTACAAAGCTCAGGTTAGACCAGACCTGGAATATTGTTCCCATATATGGAGCTCGGCGCCGAAACATTCACTTAACCTACTTGACAGCATACAGAGACGAGCAGTTCGACTTATTGGAAACCCTATACACTCACATCAAATCTTCAACCGTTGGTGCACAGAAGACAAGTCGCTGACTTATGCTTATTCTATAGGTACTTCCATGCTAGATGTTCCGAGGAACTCAAAGACATTATCCCTCGAAATGCAGCTTTTGGGCGTCCCACAAGACAGGCTGCTAATGCTCATGACCAATACAGTACACTTGACAACCGCGAGGACATCAAAACTCCAAAACTCCTTTTGTTACAGGACAAGCAAACTTTGGAACTCACTTCCTGGGGATATATTTCCAGAAGTATACAATTTGCAGCAATTTAAGTGCAAAACTAACATACATCTGCAAGCATCTCGGGGCGCTGTTGAAGCGTTATAGGTTCGCCTTTCCCGAGAGAAGTATTTAAAAAAAAACAAGTAAAAGTGTAATCAGGCCGATGCTTTGATACCCTCCACTGCATAAAAGTCATGCATAGTGTTTGTCATGCGAGTTAGTATGTACCTACTGTACATGCATTGGTCTAATATTGGTTTTGTATGGGAGGTACTAGAACTACTTGACCGACATAAACAATTTTCAATACCAACATGACGACGGTAAAAATAAGTCATCTCACAAAATTTCATTCATCTAAGGCAATTCGTTTGGTCGCTATCGTGTTTTCAACAGACATAGAGACACATGTGTCTAATATTGGCTTTGTATGGGAGGTAACAGAACTACTTGACCGACATGGACTATTTTCAATACCAACCTGACGATCATAAAAAGAAGTCGCCTTACAAAATTTCATTCGCCTAAGCCGATTCGTTTGGACGCTATCGTGATTTCAACAGACAGACGGACATGCGGAAGATGCGAAGTTGGCCTAGGGTCCTAGTGGAATTACTGGATAAATTCTGCAAGATTTCTGAATTCGTCCTGAAGACAAGAGTGACAAGTGAAAGTGAGCAGGTGGAGCTGATATTGCCCTACTGCTCTAACTTATATAAATTTGCTCTAGGTATATGAAGCTCGCATCTGCTTAATCACATCTACTAGTGCGTGGGCTTTGGTGACAAGTTCGTTTTCTGGTGGAACTCTATTCGTATCTCAGACTCTTTTCGATTCTGACACTCTTCACTATCGTTGTACTGGAAGGCTATGTAGGTATATGGTAGATGGGTGCCTATCAACTCCCTAGGTGTGTCCACGTTCCAATTTTTTTCTATTAGTCGGCTCGAAATTTATTCTCATTGTCAGAGCCTAATCATTGCTATCGGAACGTTTGATGCTTGGTTGGGATCACTTTGATTTTTTGAATTGGGGTTGTGAAGAGTGACGTGGAGGCTAAACCGCCAACTTTAGGAATACAATGGCAGAGCACTACTTTGATATCGTACACCGAACAAGCTCGTTAAGGACCACGTATAACTCATTCTCCATAAGGCGTTCAATTTCTTCTGTGGGGAAACCTGCAATCCAAAAGCCCGTTTTTCAAATGCCCGTATCCAAAACCCCGTATTATACAAAAGCCCGTAAAACCGGAATTGTATGGGGGCATGCTCCAATCCCAAACCAGAGGGACAACGCACTAGAGGAAGACCTCACGTAAGTTGGCGCTATAGGTACCCACGTCCTTAAGTATTCACCAGCCATTTTATGTAGAGGCCTACAATTTGTATTTTCATTTTTATTACATATTTCCAAATTACAGCTTTCATAAAGGACGAAGTTATTTGAGAGACCGTAGTGATACCAAATCGAGTAGGATATGGCTGTTTTCAGGATAGATATACCGTCGTGCCCTCATTCAGTATGAATTTAGTTACTTATTAAAGATGCTCAACAGCGGTGTGCCTCACCTCGCATAAACAAAACAGAATACTTTCATTTCCTGCTCGTTCAATTGGAACTCTCAAGTGACTACAAACTATCCATTCAGAGTGTTGTTCGGTTCCGTTTTATTTCATTTTCCACCTCACATCTATAGCTAGCTATGCCTCTTCTGAGGCCAAATAAACTCAATGTGGCTAATAAAATATTAATAAATAAGCGATTAAAATGTTTTCCTTTTCTTTTGTTTGTTGCTGCCCTACGTTAAGCCTGCCATATCAATGATATTTTTGTTTTTTTTTTTTTTCGCTGAGATCCTTTATCGTGCTGCGGATTTTATTTTTCGTTCTTTCTTTGCTTGCGTCGTCGTCCAATTCATCCAAGAAGAATACGAAATTATTTGAAATTCAATTTTCAACAATGGCACACAAAGGATTTGCCAGCAACAGCAAAAGAAGTAGAAATGTATTATACTACCAACAGCAACAACGTCGACGGAGCAAGGCGATATCAAAGCGAATAGCAGTGTGTAGGTGATAGCATAAGCATGAGTATAGTATAGTAGCTGTATCATCATCTCATGATCCACTCCTCGAAATGAACTCCCAAAGGTATCTCAATCTTTTCTTGCCATTGCAATTGAGAGTATAATAAAAGAAACGATGCGCAAGGAGTGCGGTGCGGAGCGAAGTAGAGTATAGCGCGGCTCAGAGAATGAGCATTTTCGGCGTACACAGGCAAAAGGATACGGAAGCGTAATGTAGGATACTTTATATCCTCTTTGAATCATAGCATATCAAAATATTTGCTTTAGAATTTAATTCTTTTTTTGCGGAAAATCTGCAGAAACGAGAAACGATTGCAAAAAAGTGTCTCACTCATCACATCTATCAATCAGATCTCACACCATTCAATAAAGGATTCATTCGAGTATATCCGTTTTCCAATTTTATCTGTGTGTGCGTGTGTTTGTGTGAATTTATGTTTGCCTGCCTGCTGCAGAATAAATTCAATTGTGTTGTTTGATGAATTTTGAAGCACAAAGTTGTCGATGCTGATGGTGAACGGATTTCCTAATAAAGGATAAGAAATTATCTCATCGATCCGCATGTATCGATACTGAGTTTTCTTGGTAACCATTGTTATCGGATTACAATGCGCCATCCAGTATAGGAGTGGTTTAAATAGATAAAGTGATTTACCACTAAGTGATTGTGTAAGTCTATTGTTCGGTGGAAGTCGATTGGAAAATGTGCATGTTGCGAATGTTTCTACTGTTTATACAATGTAACTGTTTAGGTTCAGTAGATTTCTATAGGTAGTTGATATACCACTTCAAAAGAAGGCTCAATATAGATAAAATGATAAAATTCGTGACTTCCTGTGAATTCCCACATGTTAGTGTCTTTGATTTGTATTTTTTTTTTTTTAATTTTATTCCTTAAAAATTAAGTTCATTACAACCAAATTATTCCCAATTCCCAAGAAATTGTCCATTCATAAGAAAGGAAGTATTGCCTATGGTAGGCTTTGACCTTTCCGTCTTTAATCAATTAAAAATTCAAATAAAAGTGAGACGACCTAAAAGTAGAAGGTTAAAAAGTGGATGGGTAGGGTAGTGAGGTATCGTATAGACTATAGAGGTATACATGGGTAGTCAAATGAGGCGGAAAATATTTTAGACGCTTTTCAGTAACTTGCTTTCACGAGCTTGCTTGGCATTTTTATATTTGGGCTTATCTAGGCAAAATTAACCTGTTATGTCTTTGTCAGCGAATTCTTTCAAAACTGGAAACATGTTGATTTATTTTATTTATCTTAGCTAATTGAAAAGCTACTGAACGGATGTCACATCTCGTAAGGTCCCAGTACCGGGCCTTCATAGTGCATAATCTACAAGCTGCTTTTCCATATGTATCTTCATTAAAAACTGGCTTTTGGCATAATTTTGTCAAAAACAGCTGGTTTTTCATTACTCGCCATTCGCAGCAGTGTCGGGTGTTGCAGTAAAAATGTTTCGACGACAACAATATTGTCATTTTACCATCTCTTACTGCCTTAATGACTCCATGTTAGATCTTTCCTATTTTCTAACTTCTCCTTTTGTAGGCAATATTATCTAGGATTAAAAGAGTCTCAATCTCAATACGAAAAAAAATGCAGCCTACTACCTTGGTACATTTTTGAGAACTAGAAGAAAATTTTAAGGAATTTGAAAACTTTAAAACATGTTATGGCTTTTTCTTCTAGTTACACTTTGCATATGACGTACCCTGCTCGTACAGAGCGTTCAGAGAAAAGCCACGTTAGACAAGATATGCCACTATACCACATTATACCCAATACCCGACTTCACTCCACACTTCACTCTTACTTACTTACTTAGGCGGCTCTACAGTTCGGGGTGAACCGAGGCCTCAGCTAACAAGCCTCTCCAGTTAGTCCGCTCCTTAGCTAACTGCCTCCAGTTGCACACTTCTAGTCGGTTGAGGTTGCCTTTGACTTGCGCACGCCACTTAAGGCGAGGTCTTCCTCTATACTGTCCTAGCTATCTTAAACGACTTACTCGCAGTTTTTTGACCATGATGAGTTGATGTCGCTGTACAGCTCGTCGTCGTTGAATCTCCTTCTCCAAAGGCCGTGAACGCAAACGGGACCGAACATTTTACGAAAAATCTTTCTCTTGAAGCGATCGAGGATATCTTCATCCGCTTTATATAGAGTCCAAGCCTCAGCGCCATAAAGCAGGACTGGAATGATCAAGGTCTCATAGAGAATATCCTTAGTTTTTCGGGATAGGGCTCTACTACTGACTACTCAATTGTCTTCTTAGCCCAAAGAAACAGCGGTTGGCAAGAGACATTCTTCGTTTAATTTCTTCTGAGATGTTGTTGTCAGAATTTATAGCAGAACCGAGGTAGACAAAGTACCTCAAACAAAGTTATAGCTGTCGATCGTGATGTTTTGTCCGATTCTACGATGTTGGGTGTCCCTTCTTGTTGAGAGCATACTTGGTTTTGCCCTCGTTGACCGCTAGATCCATTTTAGACGCTTTCATTTCTATACTAGCAAACCTACCAGTGACAGCTCGCTGTGTTCTATGTCAATATCATCGGCGTATGCAAGTAATAGGACGGACTTTTGAAAGATCGTACCTTGTGTGTTGGCCTGTGAGTTTCGGACAATTCTTTCAATTATGATGTTGAAAACGTCGCACGACAGCGCGTCAACTTGTCTAAATCCTCTTTTGACATCAAAGTTTTCGGTAAGGTCGCTACCGACCTTTATGCAGAGGCGAGCTTTCTCCATCGTCATTCTACACAATCGAACGAGTTTTGCAGGGATGCCAAAACCATTCATGGCTCTGTATAGTTCGTCTCTATAAATGCTGTCGTATTCGGCTTTGAAATCGATGAAAAGATAGTGGGTATCGGTATCGGTTTGGACTTCTTGGGTTTTTTCCAAGATCTGCATAAGTGTGAAACTTTGATCGACGGTGGACTTTTCTGGCCTAAAACCACACTAATAGGGACCAATCAGGATATTTACAAATGCTTTGCAAGACAGGATCTTGTATGCGATGTTAAGGAGACTGATACCTCTGTAGTTGGCGCAGTTGAAGAGTCTCCTTTCTTGTGGCCCTGCAGCTGCAGCTTTGTTGTTCTTTAGCTTGTAGCTTCACTCTACTTACTCAATATTTGTGAAAAACGAAGAAAGTTCTTAGTTAGTTCAAAGTGGCTGTACTGAGAGAAATTACGTAGGGCGTTAAGAACAGTTCTTAAATAGATATTTGAGTGAATATGGAGCTATAGCCTTGCTACCTAAAAATAAATAAATAAATAGGCGGCGCGACAGGCGGTAGACACCCAAGGCCTAGCTTCTCACAAGCATTCGTTTGTGTGAGTTTCTATTTTTGGAACGAATGGAAGGGACCTACAATTTTATGCCGAGTCCGATCGGCTGAATTGAGAAGCTTTTTCAGGACAGTCATACTCTCGAATGTTTGTCAGACGTTCACGAGAGGTGGCGCAGTAGAAAGATGTAATTTATGTTTTTCCGGGGATCGAACCTGGGATCCCCCGCACAGTAGTCCAGCACACTAACCACTGCGTTACTGCCCTCACTTGCTACCTGGTCATAGGAAATACGAGTTCTAGATTGTCTTCGCTGTGAATTTTTTTTTTTTTTTTTTTTGTTTTTGCACTTTTGCCCCTTTGAAAAATATTTGTCGTGAGAAAGAATCGCAGTTTCATCATTCATTTGAATTCGGCACTAAATAATAGGTCCGTCCACTGCTCGCCCCCAAAAATAAAAACTAACACAGATGGATTTTTGTGGAAATCTAGGCCGCGGATCCTGTATGTAACTGAGTGGAGAAGCGAGGAGTAACAACGTTTCTCCCTAGTTGGGATTCACCCTGACAATTTCTGTTGAAAAATGTTGTCGCATTTTTGAAATTGTTGCATCCAATGTTAGTTTAATTTTTTTATGACGCTTCCTAAGATTCTTGAAGAAAATAAGGGTTAATAAGTACTGCACCTATATTCTAATCTTTTGGTTATTATACGAGTATGTCTTAAAAAAGCGAGTTCTCAAATCTAGTTCTCATCTTTATTAAGGAAGTTTTGTATGATAACCTCGTCGATGTCGAGTGTTAGATGATGACCATCAAGGCACGGTCTTATTGGTGTTTGTGGAGAGCGTAAACTTGCTTGGGGCTGAAGTACCTCTTCTCTAAATAAGTAACTTAATTTCAACTTGCTGACCTTTAAAGTTTGAGATGTTGTTCTGTCATGTGAAAGTTTCGTAACCATCCGAAAATAAGCTGTTGGTAGTCCATAAGGTAGCAGCTTACTTAGTAGGGCTCTATATCAGACCGGTTTAAACGTCTTTTAGATCTCAAAAGCTAGTCTCTGGATTCGACATGTTGTTCGATTGAATATGCGCCTATAAGTAGATTACACAGCTCAATAGGGCTCTAGTGTAAAGCCGGCTACGTGATCAGTAGATATTGTTTGTCGTGGCAGTCGTCAGAAGAAACCCAGCATAGCCTGTTTCTGAATATCTACAACTGTTCTTGTAGCGGTTTATTAGGATTAAAGTCAAATATCTTCACAGTATTTCTGACTTGTAGAATAAGATCGGGATTTTTGGCAGATTAAGTGATGCGATGTCACTACTTTCACTTAATCTAGTTTTAGATTACATATGTCAGATCATATCGCTCAAAAGGATAACAAGATAAGAGCATTCGGAATACAGTCAAACCGAATGGAGGCCCTAAAGCGACCAGGACCACGGCATCGATGTAAAAACAATATTCAAGAGCGACTTCCATGAATCACTCTTAAAAGCGGTTAGTGGAATAAACTTGACAAATGTCTTACTAAATCGTCCGCGTACATGCATGACTAACAGATTCTCCCCAAATCTTCAGTGGTTTTCTGAAAGGGATACGTCAACAAATGCCCGCAGTGGGATTCATGCGCATGACTTCGCTAATTACTGACCACCACCTGCATTGCCTAAAGCAAATAGGTTCCGTCATTTGCAGAAAGAGAAATGTATGCCTACCCTACGGCCGCGGCCCTTGATGTGCTCACGAGTTACCCCAAAATAAATTTTCTAATTATTTCGAATCTCCCCTTCGAGTAAGTCACATTACCTTGGTACCTGCTACCACTTCATTTAATACGAATGAACACAATCTGCACTCATGCAGAAGTGTACTATACCATCTTCTAGATCTCTTTTATGCTCAATGTGAAGTATTTCATTATTGCCGCCGAGGAAAGCGTTTCGTTCACATCATTACCTGCCTACCTCAGGGGATGGTAATTTTTGCATCACCATGGTCAAGTATCTGGCTGGGACAAGGGCTCGAATTTCGACCTAATTTCAAAAACACTGCCAACACAACAAAAGTGAAATCAAAAAAAGAAACACCCTTATCCTTGGATGACTAAATCCTCCAAATGTTTATCTCCTCAAAATGAGAATGCACAATAAAAACAACTTGCCAGCAATTATACAAAATAGCCAGGTTAACAGAAAAAGGAAAACAAAAATATGCACAATAGGCAATTCATTTCAAATATCCTTACAACAACAATAGAATACAAGACAAAATGAAAGTAAAATTAAACAACGACTACTAAGGACAAGAAAAGGACCATAAATTCTTTCTTCCCTCGCCACACTGAGTTCTTGTAATTCATCGTAGTAGACAACTATATGTCATGGAGAAAAAAAAAATCTCTTTAAACAAACCACCCTAGGCAAAACGAGGGTGTTTTTCTTGAGATTCTAGAAGACCAAAAACCGAGATCCTGCGGTACGATTAAAGTGTGAGAGATATCAAGGCAGAAAATAGATTTCAAGAACGAAGCGATTTTTTTTTTCTTTTATTTTTCTCTTGTTGACGGGATTATTTTTTGTATTCCTTTTTGGAGACTCGATAGGATCCATGAAGTATCCTCGAAATAAATTGGAGAACCACAATTAATTGAATTGCGACACGGTACCGAAAAGCTGATGGAGGAAACGGGTCTTGGGTATTGAGCTTTTACATGTAGCAGATTATTTGTGGATGGTATTGTGATTTTGGCGATGGAATTTTGTACTCAATACCGATGCTGACAAATCCGTGGTGTGTCCTTGTTTTTATGTAATTGTAAGTCTTTAAGGCTTAGATTTATTTTTGTCGGATGTTTTTTTTTGTTATCATAGTGAGGTGACAATTAGGCATTCGTTCTTCGTTTTGGGTTTCTTCTTTTCGGCGAAATTAGGAGTGTCTTATTGAGAGAAGCATTCCAGGATAATGAGGGGATTGTGGTAAATTCGGTTAAGGACAGATGTTAAAAACGAAAAAAACACAGATTTACAGAAGGGAACAAAGAAAAACAAATGTTTGTTAAATGATGCGGATTTAGGATATTTTTTGGTTGACAGTTCGGAGTAGAAATGCTACGCAGTTGTAATTGAACGCAGAGGAAGGGACATAGGTATGTATGAATGAGTACGGATTTTAATGGAATAAGCATGAACCGAAAATGACAGTCCCTCAATTGGCTCTTTCTAGTGTACTCAATCATAATATGGGTTGAAAATAAATAAATAGTTGGCGCAACAGGTCCGTAAAGGCGTCATCGACACCCGGATTCGAACATCCTGAGGTCAACCCTGACAACGATGCATACTATACGAGTATGAATCTGAGAAAACAATCACAATTTATGTAAATCGAAGTAAATCGAAAAAAATTAATGTAAACCGTTAGACCCCTGTTGTTGAGCCAACACACAAAATATTAATTATTCATAACCATTTTGTAAACTAGCCTTAAGTCACTGTCCCCACAACCAAGTCCGTACTTAAAAGTGGAGGTGTTAAAAGAATTATTCTACAATAGGGACTGATAGTGATAGAGTTTGACAGTTCCTTGAGGAGCTATGCTGTTTTAGCTGTTGTTAATTTTCCTGTTTTTTTTTTTCAGAAACTAAAGACAAATCACCATTTTAAGTTACAGCAATACAAGTAATTTATAAAACTTTAGGTATTATCAAATTCAGTGTTTTCTTGTGGTAAAATCGTACATTGCCGTACATATGCTCGCAGGTGACTATTTAACATTGGGTTGCCAAATTCGAGACTATCGGTTCTATCAGTCAACTCTCGTACGTCAACAAATCGATTGATCTGCCGAAAACATCGTCGCCATCCGTCAGAGGAGTACCCGAGGCCGTGAATGCCGCAAAGGACACAAAAACTCGTCCTTTTGCAGACAACAACTTGCCGAAGTTTGCAATGGGACTTGTGTCTACATTCAATACAAATATTCAATACAATACAATGACCAGCTTTAGGAAAATGACCATAGATGACATATATTCACTGACTGGGTTCTCGAGCATCTTCATCAGGTACAAGACCCATTTTTGGATGGACGCCATCCATTTTTGGATGGACGCTCACCATCATCGACTACTGATCGATGATAACTAATTTATTTTCTCTCAAATTGGATCATGTGGATGTAATCGATACATTCCAACTAATATTTCAGCTTCTAACGCTTTGCAGTTTATACAAAGCTTTTAACAACTCTCGGTAAGTGTAAAGAGAAGCACATTTAAGCTTTAACATCTTGAAAGGTTCTGTAAAAGCTTATGTAAGGGCCAAACAGTAGGACGGACGACGGAGTGTTTCAATCAAGCTATTCTGCTCAGAACCAGTCTCTGTCATGTGGGACTGATTGTTAAAATGACATAAACAGGAGGCAGACTGCTACGGTTACCCCCATCCTTTTTCAACAGACAATCGATCTACTGACTTGTGGTCAAGCAGCAAAGCTGACTGGACCCACTTCTGGCACTCACTATAGTCTCCCTCCTTAGTGGTGGTCTGTCAGACACAATGGGCAGGGGACAGACGGTTACGGTCACCCTCCACCCTGACCCGAAGACTAAGCCGCAACTAGGAGGGCAAACTTATATAAGATCTGACTGATTCAGTCACCATCAAAACCTCTTAACGAGGTAAGAAACCCAAATTCACTGGTAGCAATAGAGTTCCCACTGACATGTCCAGCACATATTTTTTCTGGCCACTTCCGCTCTAGCTTCGGTATTTAAATGTTGATAGCAATAAATAGAAGATATACCAAAGCTTAAAAAAAAATACCTACAACAATTTGCTTTTAAAGGAGGTGGCTGTAGCGCTTAGTCCAGTACTCTACCCACTCGTCTGCAATCTGCAGTCTCCTGGTTGATAAATTAAAACGTAATCGCTTTATACTTGTATAAGCTTATAATAAGCTTCGTTAAAAACAAAATAAGCCTCTGTTAAACTTCTGTTGTGCCATTTTCGCAATGCGAATAGCTTTCATAACATTCAAAGTGCAAACTACTAACAATTGCAACGCTTTTATAATCAGCTAGAGTCTCTTCTTCTCCTCTTCTGTGTACCTTACAAATTTTATGCCTGAACGATTCAAAAAGAAGTAAAAATCAAAAAGCCATATAACAAAAATGTACTCAAACATGGTTTCAATAGGACGGCGCTATTCGCTACAGCTACACATACATAGATGATATGCCACAATGGACTGGACATTCTGAATGAGTGGATTGAGGGCATGCTTATCTCACGCAGAAGCAACGTCGACGTGAACTGCACACCGAGATCGTGCTATTTGATCCTGTTTGGCTTTTTCTTGTGAGGTTTTCTTAAGTCGCAGGTCTATGCCTATAACCCGCAAATGACCAATGCCCTCAAAGTCACAATAACCCGTGCCAAACTCAGACTGATCTATGCGCCTGAGTCATCAAAAATTGGGCCTCTCAGATGCGTGCCACCCAGCGGCGATGTCATATTCCATACAGATTGTGATTGAAGGGCCTTCCGAAGAACATTGATCGCACTCAACTTGTTTTAAGCAGTTTTATTAGATTTCCTATTGGAAGCTTCCATCCTTTGCGTATTAGAAAAAGTTTTATACCCACATCATCGCATCGCATTTCAATTAAATTGTTGTATATTTCTCTAAAGCCTGACTCCATCTAGAAACTGAAGTCATTGGGTATATACCGTATACAGTGTGACCACAGTGGAACATAATATTCCACTTGTGGAATATTTTTAAGCTGCAGAGAATATATTTTTTCCAAAAAATATTCGCATATAAAAGTGGAATATTTTGTTCTCCAAAAGGAATTTTTTGATAATAAAATATTCTCCGGAAATTAGAATTCAATTCTTAACTGAAGTGGAATTTATTACTTCTAAATCGCATGAAATGAAAATGAACAAATTGATTTTGCTCTTCAAAACTTTTAAAACGGTCGTTGTCGTTTACGACTGTAAAAAAAAACGTCACGATTGTTTGGTATTGACGACTAAAAATAAACGGCCTCTGTTGCGGCATATTTCGTCTTAAATGTCAAAAAATGTGGATTGTATTTTTCGACGACCATCGTTCGTATTGCGTGAGGTGAGGCGTTTTGTGACGACGTTTTTCGTGGAAATGATATATTTTTGTCGTCGATAATTTTGTGGACGACTGTGTGATAAAGTGTTAAAGAAAAGTATGTGTACTTAATTTTTAATTGACTAAAAGATAATTATAGCTATTTTTCAGAATGAAGATAACAAATAAAAGACAATTCCTACATTTAGTGAGCGAAATGTTGAAAAATATTCCTTTGGCAAAATCATTCACGATTGCCTAACACAAGTGGGGTTAATCGGTAATCGGACGACATAGCCTCTAATCTCTGAATTGTCTTGAACCACCTTTGGTAGTCTAAAATACATTTTAAATCTGCAAATAATTGTTACATATTAAAGCAATGTTTGCAATTTAAATTATTTTTACCACTGACTTAACGTTGGGCAAATTCAATGGATTGGATTTTGTTCGAATTTCCTTCCTTAATTTTACCAGCTCTTTTTGCTTGTTTTCTTCTTCATCACTGCTTTCAAAAAACATCTCAACGCTATTCATTTTTGATTTGTTTTATTAAATAATTCACCCAAGTCAAAAACAAAACAACAGACCAAAAAAATTCGTCGACTGAAATGTCAAACCACATGTGTCATAGTCTGTGTAAGTTATGTGGAATGTAAGGCGTGAGGGTTCAGAGAGTCGAGTCGTGTCAGTTATTCAATACCAAATTCCAAACGACTCGACGACAAATGTCGCCAGTCGTTTGTGACAGACGACAACGACAATAAGGGTGAATATTTTTTGTTTAAATTATGATTTTTAAGTTTTTTTTTAAGAGGGGTACCTACGCTTTTTGTTAACTTTGTTTGAAGTAAAAGTTTATTTGTTTTGTATTCATGTTTTAAGATTCGTTTTATTTATTTTATTTGTATTACAAAAAAAGTGGAATATAAATTTATATAAATATTCCACTTTTCAGAGTAAGTGGAATATTTTTGAGAGAAGCTGATGGTCACACTGACCGTATACCTATTCCGAGAATCGCTCAATTAAAATCAGTTACCAAAAGAGTGATTTTCCATTGGTACTTAGTCCCTCCTCCTGATCCTGATCCCAATATTACAGCAGTTGCAGTTCACTTCAATTTAATGTACACAAAAATGTACTTTCATATTTTTTTGTGCATGACTAAACCACACAGATACCGCACATTATGTGGTGTCGGAGGAAGGAATGAATTTAATTTTGATTTCATTGGTTCCTGAAACTTTTTTTTCAGTCTCCAATATACACTGTTGCAAACTCTTTTTATGTTGTCGCGGTGCAGTGGCAGTCAGCAGTCACCCTTTTGTTGTTGTTGCATCTGGTTTCGAATAACTCAGTTAAATAAAATATATACCCAGAGTCCTTGCGATAAATTTAATTGTGCCAATTTTACAATATCGAATTGAAAATAACCACAGACCTCGTAAAGCCCAACACCACCGCCACCATTATGTACACTCTCTTGCGGCGAACATCGACAAGAGTATCCTTTCTGTGTGTTTGCATGCGAACATCATGTGATTCTTGTATTTATTCGCATTAACACTATTATATGTGGATAATTTATTATTTGTGAATGATCTTAATTTTAAATAATGTGATTGTTAATAATTTACAAATGAATTCAATAATAATAAAAAAAAATGTGTCCACTCTTTCCAACCACAATATACCTATACAGAAATAATTTACAACTGGTGCACGTAAGCCTAAAAAAAAATGAGGGAGCAATGGAGCATATTATTAATAAGCATCAGGTTCAGGATGTGATTGCGAGATTAATCCACGGATGCAAGGGAAATCCTTGCTCAATTTGATACTGGAAAAAAAAATTATACGTAAATAATATACACTGTTTGTCTTTCTCGCTCTCTGGGCTGTTGGTTTTGGTTCCTCATCATTAATTTTTTGTGCGCCATTTAAATTCGCACTCAAGCGATGATTTTACAAATGATGATTAATTATTTAAATATTCAAGGAAAAAAATTGTTTTTTTTTTTCTCCAAGTATCTAGGTACGCTTTATTTGTAATTTTTTTTACGACCAGGTATTTTTCAATCGAATTTTTGCTATCATTATTACATAATACTTATACTATATCTACCTTGCTGCGAATATGGATTTTATCGAAAGTAGATACATAATATATTACCTACCTATAACGGCTGATGGATTTTTCTGAAATAATACAACAAATGAAAATTAAGGAGAATTATTATGCAGAGTATTGTTTTCAGTATATTTGTATTATTATGAGTAGGTATTATTTTATTCAAACAACAGTTAATGAGATTGAAGAAAAAAAAGATTGATATTTTTAAAAGTCAAATGTTAGCCCACATTTATATTCAAAATTCAAGAACCGAGACAATAACAAATTTTAAACTCTGCGAAATAAAATATATGTAAATGAGCAAGTGCGGCAAATATGGTCCACCCTTAACATTTTTTAGAATAAAAGCATGAAGTCGAATTCATTTCTGTTTTTTTTAAACAGTTTTACAAAACATTTGTACTTCAGTCTTTAATATCTAAAATAATAAAAAAAAAAACCGTAACACAGAGATAAAAACAAAATCGTAAAGGAACTCCATTTTTTAAATTTTAAAAAAGTGCGGGTAATATGGCCCAACAAAAATCAAGCTTCTTGAATACCATAGTGTTAAATATGACCCACCATGGGGGCATGGGCTTATAGTAGATAGCCACCCTGGGCCATATTCAACACTATGGTTTTCAAGAAACTGGATTTTTGTTTGCTCGCATTCGTTCTTTTTTGACCTTTGTCTGTTGTTGTTTTGTGCTCTTGTTAGAGATAGAAGCCATTTTATCTGTCAAGAGTTCAAAACACACGGTGATTTTTCAACTCATTTTTATTTTTAAAGCAACTGATGATAAACTCTTTTTAACATCTGATGTCACACAAAATAAGACAACATTCAAAATTCAAGACAACGTCCAAATTGACACTAAAGCTAAAGCTCAAGTTGAGATTTGATTTTTCAGCTGGTTTCTTCTGTCTTCACAAAAAAAAAATTGCAGGCAGTAAATTAGTTTGTAAAATGATAAATGACGAGAAGAGGTAGCTATAGCAGACATATGAAAATAGTTCACAAATGAGAAGAAATACATTTAGTTTCAGATGGTTCATTTATTATTGGTAAGATCTGCAGCAACAGCAAGTTCCAGCCGTAATAGCAATTTGCAGGATGTACTGGATGTGTTTGCACTTTTATCGGATGACTCAAGGTACAGCAGCGAATCAGCGGCAGTGCACAAACTCCTTACGTGCACTGTACCATTTCAGCAGTCACAGTCTGGTCCCAGTGTCTCTTCCTAAGTCCAAATTTTGAGTTACAATTGCAATCTGTTTCGTCCATATTTTGATTGTTGATGTTTGTATCTTTTTTTTTTTCTTTGGGGGAAACAGGGGCACCTTGGATACTTTTTGCTTTGAAGGCTCATAAGATTCTATGTGTTTAAATTTAAATTGTTAGCCTGTAAATTAAACTAAACCAAAGTTTAGGTACCTACTTGCATTTTTCAAAGTGAGAATAATTTACAGGCTAACAATTTAAATTTAAACACATAGAATCTTATGAGACTTCAAAGCACTTATTTTTAAATGAAGTATAGGTCATTATGTTCAAATATCCCCATGCTGAGCAGTTTTGAACTAGGCTGGGCACTTTTGAACGGCAGTTTTTGAAATTACTTTCTATTTTTTTAATAAAATAAATTAACTTTATTTTTTCAATAAAAAAAAACGACCTAACAGAAGCAAACTGAAATTCACAAATTACAAAATATTTTACAAATGACTGGAAAAACTTTACAAAAACAAAAATGAGTTAGCTGTACCCGAAATTCGGTGTTCTCGAGCCGCTAGTGATATAGTCAATGGAACGCGGCCATTGGCTGTTACGGATGTTTTCAATTAGTTTTATTTCATTTTGACATCCCTGCCTCTCTTGTACGGAATTCAATAACTAAACTCAGCGAAAATAATTCCTTCGCTAAGTCAACCATTTTGAGGAAGTAGGTACTGCCAACCTTAAAACTGATCTCACACTCTGTCGAAGCCACTTGCTGAAAACTCGATCTTTCCCTCGTGAGCTTTCATACAAGCAGGAACTGTCCCGGAGATCTTCGCACGATTCTATTAAGAATTCTAAATGAAAATCGTTAACAAAAACCCAAAAAAATCCGAAAAGTAAGCTTTAATCATCAAAAAGTATATAATTATATACCGAAATCTGAGGTCCTTTAATCCACTTGAGGTTTTTTCGGAGTTACCCCGTAAGCCCTCCAATTTGGTAGAACCAAGAGCTTTCGCTCTAATCCACGCGTGCATGTGTGTGAACATAATTTGAATTTCACTACCATTCGTCCTACCCGCCAGCATTCGAACGAACACTCTTCTGGTTCTGCATCGACCAAGCGACCGCTTAATCAAAGCCGACGCGATCCAATCTTCCCACCGCGCACCGAGTACGTACCGAGTCATCAGGCAATAATTCTTGCTAAGTGCACTCGTAACTTTCTACAGTAGCACAGGCAGCAGGAACACGAAAATCATCGTCCATCGTCGTCGCCACCTGACCCCTGCCACCCTGTGCCTACACAACCAGTGGAGACTTTTCGCCTTCACGCTACTGCATCCTACCTAACCAAACAAGAGCTCGATCTCACAGCTACATTGTCAGCGAGAGAGGGAAAAAACCGATAGCTCCCAATCAAGGAGCGAATCAATCGGTTCACCGACAAATCCACGGTTCTTTTGGTGCTGATTGTGGAAAAACGGTTGTGTGCCAGCAAGTGTGCGCCCATCATCTTGTCAGTGGTACCGGGAATTGATCGCTACATGGCCGTGCGGAAAAGTGTTTTTATTTGTGTTTTGTGATTGTTTTGTTTATTCTAATAGTTTTTTTTTTTATGAATAGTTTATGTTATAAGTGCCATAAGAAAGGTAAAAGTTCCTGAATTAAAATCCATAAAATTTCTTAAATATTGAGTTAATGCCTAAAACTTAAAAGGAAACAATAGAGAAAAGTAAAAAGTATACCCAAAAATACATAACAAAAATTATCTACCTATCATTCTAAATTTGCTAAATTGAACTACCTAATTCTAAGTGAAATTTGTTTAAGTACCTAACGAAAAAGTGCCTAAGATTGAAAGGGTTTTAATTTGATAACCTAGTGCTAGTGATAGTTTGGCCGAATTATTTTTATGTCCTTGAAGCAGCAACATCTATAAGCAGCAACAATAACCCTTCGGATATTGTGCACAATCTCTGGATAATCTGGATAGATCGCCAAGCTAGATCTATATATTTTTTTGTATATATATAAAACAATTTTTCTATTATCCTAGTTTTTTTTTTTTATTATCCTAACGTAAATTATATTTGATTTTGATTTTTTTGATAAGAATAGCGATTGATTGAGAAACCGAATTACATTAAATTTTTTTGAGTATTATATCCCTTGAACAAGTATAAATACCTAAATTGAAGTAAGATAATGGAACCTACCTAAAAGCTATAATATGGCCACTTTAATATTAGTTTTATGTTGAATAAATGAATTTATATATATAATTTAAAATGTTTTGAGTTAGTAATTTGATGGGGTTAAATGTGGTTGTGTTCGATTCGTGTAAATATGGTCTTTTAGAGTAAATAGTTGAGTCTTTTGAATTAGGGACAGTTTCTTCTGAACATCCAGAGTACGGGATCTGTCATGGCGTTCGCGAATTTCGTGAGTAGGGAGGGAATACAACGTACTCAAGGCAACACAACACCTCTTGCCCGCGAGCTATCTGTGAGGCAAAATAGTAGGGTCCGTCCGTTTTGATAGGAGAGTTGTTTTGGCTTCCAAATCTTGGCATGAAAACAAAAATGTTGTTTGCTGCGTCTGGCTACCTTAGGACAAGAACCATGCCCCATCCGACTTTACCTAGCTGTGCATATGCAAGCATGCCAAGTGCTAGTCCATCCAGGTAGTATCCAGGTCATCCCTTTCGTAACATCGCAACATGGCGACGAAATATATTTCGTAGCTTACAAAAAATATATTGTGCTATAAACTACGTGCATTTTGGCATTCACGGATTCTCAAAATATGTATTGGAAAAAATTACCCTGCCGCATTAAACAACACAAACCAAAACAAATAAAATATATATATTTTCGGCGGATTTTTGACGTCTTCGAAATATTGTTTTAGGGTAGCAAACATAAGCAAAGCAAACGTGCGTCATTCCGGATGAAGAGAAAACCATCTCCTTTTTGAATGGTATAAAAGTGCCAGGTATTGACTTCAATAGGTAAGATCGCATAAGATATTGAGTACTGTGATGTGGTGGCCATAGTCATTACTTATTAGTCATTTTTTCATTGAGTCCTTTCGAATCTTTCTTTTGCCGATTACCAAAATTGGTATTACAAAATACATGTTTTTTGAAACCTCGCCAGCCAGCCGTTCACTTGGACAGTTGCCAGCAAGATGAAGCCAGCCGAATGACTTGGTAGAAATATATGATAAATTCTGACATTTTTCTCTTGAATGTTGTTTGCATGAGATAAGAACGTCATATGATTTAAGCAAATTGTACGGAAATTCTAAGATACTTGTTGCTTTCAGCGCCACCTGTTTGTTCATTGTGGATTGAATATAGCCAGCTGCCAGCCAGCCGCTTTCCAACTGGGGAGGAAATTAAGAGTTGTTGCCAGCAGATTGTTGTTTTAATTAGCATGTGAAATGTGCCTTAACTGGCAACTACTGGCTACCACTGGCTGGGGAGGTTTCATAAAAACGTAACTAATGATAGAATTCAGAAGTAATAAGTAATGATTTAAAATCGCTACCAAAAAGCGGAATAAAATTAATTTACAATCTACAAAAACTATCCCAGACGTTCACCGCACAGACGAAAAAGAGGGCATGTACGGGAAAACCCGGATGAATGGCAACTCTAGACATATAGGACTTAAGCAAGTAAGACGACTTCGTCAAACACTTATGAAAAATATTTTCTTTAACATTTTGTCCAGACTGTATGACTTAAGTCAAAGTACGATTTTCGATAGGAGTCGGAGGTCTGACAATGTTGCTATTCCGACCGAATTAACGTTTTAATGATAGGTATATGCAAATTAAACCCATGCATCCCTGGGTACCCCACCAGTAAAAACTCCAATCACCTTTAAGAAATCGATGCTTAAGCTTAGCCCAAAATCTAGATGTCCAGTCCATAAACACATTATGAAGGGAATCCTTGATAAGATCAAGTCACAGAAACTTCATAGTACATACAGTTGCGTTCACGAAAATAGTAGTGCTGTTCTACACAAAACTTGATCCAAATGAAACGGTACTTTTTCCGTTGAAAAATATAAGGATATCTACAAACTTTTTGTTTAGAATGCAAAGAAGAGAATACAAATTTCAAAATTCCATTACTTTCGGTTAACATTTATTTACTTTTGACTATTCTAGAGAGATGCACTACTATTTTCATGAACACAGCTGTACATATTCTCCAGAGTTCTTATTGAAAATCTGAGCTTTTTATAAATAGATGGTCTTTGTGTGCTTCGTTGAACTAGGCCCTTAGTAAATAACTGAATGGGTGCAATAAACTGCAAGTGAGCCGTCACGACTATCACCAGTGCATCCATTTTCACATCACAAGACAGACTTTTGCATTTGTTGAAGTAATAAATCCACTATTTTTTTATGGTTTCACTGTTTCCTTCTTCAAATATCGGTCTATGCATGTTAGGTACAATCTTCAGATTCAGTATAGTAAATATTGTTCTTAATTGTGATTTTTTAATAATTCTTCTTGGTTAACCTGAGTTAGTTTACTAAAATGCTCTCTTATCGTATACTAGAGTTTACTTTCTATATGTCAGCATACCTGTATTAAATTTTCCTTAATTTATAAAGTTCGTTTCTAATTCCGAAAAACAAAATAACAATGACTTCTTTTTTTTGTACTTGTTTGTTTTGTGACTAACTATGATGACCCCATTTCAACGTCAGCACTAATCCTCATAATTATCAAAACATCATCCTGCACTTATCTTTTTTTTAGTTGGACCACAAGTCTTAACATCATAATTCCTGACATGATTGCCTAATTATGAAACTTTTAGCGCATACATCCATCTGAAATTTGTCTCCTTCTATACTCATACTCACTGGAGTATGTTCACAAGTTTTGTGACTCACTACTGTATGCATGAGTATGCCAGTTAATTTTCTCAGTTTTTTTTTTTTTTTTCTCGGTAACAAAACGTATCTCATGCAATATGCTGTCTTATACTCATCGCCTATGCTATGCCATGGTACTTTCTACTCCGCCAAAAATTGTTTTGATAAAAAATTCATCTCTGTCTCTTCCAAGGCAGCAATTTCTGGCAAATTCCTGCATACGTGTAACAACAAAAGGGAAATATTTTGCTTTCTCCAGCCGAATATTCCAACTATCATACTCGCACATTCCAGAAGCCGAAGCCTTTAAAAGTCTTCCACCGCGCCGCGTCGGCATCATCATCATCATCACAAGTCATCTCTTGTTGGAAAGTTTCGTTCGTTAATTTAGAATTTCGCCCAACTCTAAGTAGCGAAATGGGGGATGACGAAACAATGATGAACGGTACGACGAATATGGAATGGATGGTGGTGCTGATGCTGAAATAACATCAAAGAACAGCCGGGTAAATGTTTGCATTAGATGTCAAAAAACCATGACGTCTTGAGTACATATTCGATGAGCATATATATGTATATTGTTTTCGGAAAGACGAACCAAAGATAAAAGGCGGCATTCTACACCAGGAATTCATTTTAGAAGCCAACTTTGAGTGATGAGTCCTGAGACTTCAGGGCCGATCCCAAAATCACTGAATTTAAATTTGGGAGTAGTTCTCATGTCCGAGGGGACCCATCAAACTGTTGAAAGGAAATTACTTTCAGACCGCAAAGATTGCAGGAAACTTGCATAGAAATCGCTGCGCCAAAAATTGGTATTTCAAAGTTGAATTTCATTAGCTAAAGAAGGGAATTTATTAATAGAAGACTCCGCACTGAAGTGCAACAACTTCTTGTCAGGAAGGCAGATGAATCAACGCCTCGAATATAATAACGGATGAGCCGTTTCTTAGCAGGCAAAAGTTTGAAGTTTCTTTAAATTCTTTAACATTGTTTGGGGAACTATATAGAAGAGTTTAACGTTTGGATACTAAATTCAGACAACATTTAGGCTGATACTACTCATAACTATTTAAGTTCTACATAAGTAACTAAGTTCTAATGGTTGGCACCAAACTCAAAGTCTGTCATAAATGATACTAAGTATGTAGAACTTATTTTATGATGGGGAAGAAATAGTAGAGCATAATGTCCTTAAATTGTACGTAGAAAATTTATAAGGTTAGGTATGTTCTTAGATGGTATTTCAGTAAATTATTGTGCAAACATCTTGCTTCAAATTAAAAACCAATTAAAAATATGGAAACGGAACCTTAAAAATGATATTCGAATTGATTGATTTCTTGGAAGATGACATTGTGGTTCTCGAACTGATTGAAGTTGGTGTTCCTCGCCGGGTTTACGATAGAAATGAGTATTTTTTTTTTTTAGCTAGATTTTTACAACAGATTTCAGCTAACTACAAATATGACTATCCACGTTTTAGAACAAATCGAAAAAGAGTTGGAACCACCACCAGGTTTGATACATTCAATTCTATAACAAATTGTTGAAAAAAATGATCCTTCTTTTTTGAACCGAACACAAAACGTTTAAAAATGTATTTTCCTTTTCACGAAACACAATTCAATGTACCTACCGTTTTTAAATTTTCGCGACTAGCTACATCGACGTTTGTTTGAAGTCTGTTTGACATTTTAAAATGAAATGAAGTTAGATGCGTTTCAATTTAGTTAAGTGTATCTTAAAAATTTTCTGAAAACCAAAAATAAATTCAGTTCTACTTCGAATTTAAGATGTACTTAGGTTAGGTTAAGTTAGGTTGAATAGAGTGTGAGTTCATCACATTGGACAAGCACCATATTGGGCCCATCGCCATCCCTGGGGATCCTTAATGGTCAAAAACCTAAACCACTTCGCCCAAACAATTAATTTCCCTACAAAACCTGAAAATTTTTTCAATTTTGCTTGCGAGGCCAACGCCAACCTCCTCCATAAATTGTCGAAAAAGTACCTTCCAAGGTATTTCCTCCTGTACCGAGCAGTAGCTTGACATTCATACAGAGGAGAGATGAGTTATATCTTCAGCGACATGTAAGTCTTCGCAATACCGCATCTGTTAAACCTAATCTCATAGCCTGCTTCCTTAGAAGACAGTGCCCGGAGAGTATCCCTGAGCTTTAGTAATTCTACAGATTTTGTCCGATCTAGCTTAGGCCACAGAGCCTTTGAGACCATGTGCCCTACTATATCCAACCATCTCTGATCTGCCCTATTTTTAATTTTCTCGATAATAATTCTCTTGGCTACGGCTATTGGTGGTCGTATGCCCTCAATAGTTTCATTAAGTGGAAGCTCTGCTCCGGTTTTGGCCAGAACACCAGCCCTTTCGTTACCCTCATATATTACAGTGACTTGGTTCTGCGCGCATAATGCTCTGAGCATTGTGCGGTAGCTCCTGAGTCCTGACTATTTCAGATTTGATAATGAAGGACTCTAGCGCCTTTAGCGCAGCCTGACTATCAATGTAGATAGCGATATTCTTGTTGGATATTGGTCCCATATCAAGTAGATCCGCAGCTTTGACCACGACCAGAATCTCTGCCTGGAACACACTGCATGTATCCGGAAGTCTTAATGACACGTGTAGGTCTATATCCCTAGAGTATATACCTGACCCTGTACCCTCCTTAGTTTTGGAACCATCCGTATAAATCGAAATTTCATTATCATTCGAAACCTCACTCTTTTGCCAGTCCTCCGTATCTGGGACGTACTTCGTATCGTACGGTGTGTCGAAGTCAATTTCACTCAAACATTCATCCGTTTTATCGGGGATGTTGGAGAAGAATTAAGTCCTACCTGTCTGGTTTTTAAGAACCCTGCGTTAGTTAGCCGAAGCGCACTATTACCTGCTTGAAGTTTTATTTGTAGGTCCAATGGTAAAATATACATGAAATTTCGAGTTCCAAACTTTTTGCCGCGAACGAAAACACCCGCGAGAATTATCAAAGTTTATTCGCAATCCACATCATTTAATATGCGTTCCACAAACTAGCGAATTAAACATTCGTTCGAACTTAACCTCAAACTAGACATTGTGGGTAGAAACTGATGGCTGAAATTCGCGAACTGCCGCGACCTATAAAAGTGTTCATGTGAACGGACTGTCAAAGCTTGCGAATAGTCGTTCGATCGTAGGTAGTTGGTCGCTCTTATGTGAATGGTCTTTTAGGTATTAGCCCAGGGGTGTTCCTGTTAAGATTGGTCAAAATTGGTCAAAGGGGCGCGGCGCCAACCATACAAAAAACATCTTCTATGGAGTGAAACTCGTTGACGTTAGATATAACTCGATAACCACTGGGCCGATTTTCATGATTTCTATACATTCGGCAGGTTCCTGATATAAGTCGGCATTTCAATGAAAGTCACCCCCCACGGCTCAAACCCTCGCTACGCCCCTGAAAGCCCCCTCAATGTCTAAGAAGGCAGCTAATGAAATTTCCTTGTGGTGTAGGCTGTTTAAGATGTACTTATTTATGGCACAGATTTAACCCTAGAATGCGTTTCAAAATTAAAACGGTTATATTTTTTAAAATAAAAGTAGTTATTTTTGAAGAGTGTCGTGACTTTTATTTATTTCGTTATTACTTTATTCCTGAAAGCATTGCAAGGATATTTTATTAAGAGAACCTCAAAAGAAGATTCCAAAGCAGGGAAGGTGCTTTTTATATCCTAGGACACGTGAAAAAAGACAAAAATGGCGTGCAGTACTTGCCAAAGGCACATTTGCCCAGACCGCCGCTGCGAATCGGTGCGAAGTATGGCATACTGTACATACATAGCTGTCTTTATTATGTTGAAAAAAAGGATTAAAAATATGCGGGTAGGACTTACAAAATCAAAACTTTTTACATATGCTTATGTTGCCATATATGTCTCCTTTCAGAAACAAAAAAAAAAACAAAGATTCAAGCTTAAAAATCTACATTTTCTTGCATTTTTAAAAACACTATATGGTCACACCACGTAATAACCACTATCATTATTTTTTTTTTAATTACTAAGGCTGTGTATGAAATGTAATTTTTTTTTGTTAATTTAGTCAATAAATACATTACTTTAAAATAAAATAAATAAATTTTATAAGATGTATTATAAGTTGCTGGTATTTTGAACTCAAAGTGCTGGGGTGCTCAGGAACCACATATGTGTTAAGGTTATTCAAAAACCCTTATGCATTCTAGGGTTAAGAGGAGTATCAGGAAACGGGCCTTAAACATGCAAATGTCACTGAGATGTATTATGTCACATGTCAAAATCAATATTCATAACTAAATAAATTATGACAACTGAGACTTGTGCTCAAATTCATTCAATCACTATTATCAATTTACTAAATCAATGCTAAAATGTTTATTCAATTTCCATGTTATTTTATTAACAAATGAATAGCTACATGTTTCACTTTTTGACAGCAAACACCACAAATCGGTTTTTATATTTGCCTACAAAATAATAGTATTGGACAGTTAAAATTTGACGCTAATTATAATAAATTTACGCAAACAAATTATACAAGCATCAAGTTATTTGCTGTATTTGTAACTGTAAAAAAAAAATAACCTATTATATATAAATCTATCTACTATAATAATTAATAGCATATCCTGATCCTAATTATGTCAGAAATTAGGAATCGATTGGTTGATTTCAAGTGCCAGTATCAACAAATTGCAGATTGTCCATCATTATCGGTATCCGAAAAGCCAACGCATTAACGCGCATCAATCGCTCGCCCAGAATAAATTGATTTGGTGGTAATTTACGACCAACAACGAGTTTTGCATATAAAGTAGCTATGCTATGGGCCGTCAATCATGGTCACTCATTAAATTAAAGCGAGTGGTAGTGCAGCGAGAGGGATCTTGTTGAAAAGAACGCGATTTTTATTTTTAATGAGGACTCAAACTCTCTGACAACACAAGTCATCGGTTCATATAGTTGCCACCTACAGTTCATATTATACGTCTGCATTTAATTAGGTCCTGGTGAAACGAAACAGCTTTCCTCACTCACTTATGGTTAAAGCAGAAGTCGGCATAATTTGCTCGTTTATCGATTTATAAGTAGGTGGGTGTGTGCGCACAGATTATTTGTGCTGCTAACCAACCTCATATATCCCAACGACAATCGAACCCACAGAGGACTACGACTACGAGTATTTCTGCTTAACCATTGCAACGCGAAATTTGAATTTCGTAGATATCGGCTGAATGGCCTTTCAAGTCAAAAAGTTATGAAATAACCAAACACCAGGATGTGCTGGCTGGTACATGGCAATAAAAAAAGAGTGCGCTCTTGATATACCCATTATCTATTATCCTTGCCAGCTCTAAGTACATTCAAGTGTACTCTTGCTAATCAAAGCTTTAACGCTGATACGCTCTTTGCATACGAAATTAAAATAAATTTTAAATAAAGTCCTTATGCGAGAGCTACTACAACGAAACGATTGTAGAATACTTAATAACAAAAAAAAAGGATACCTATATATATAGTACTCGTAAAAGTTTGCCCCCAAGCCGGGCGTATTTGCGCCGCAAGTCAGTAATAAAGGACATTCGAATGGAGGGGGCGATTTACCATCCCACACAGTTCCTATCTGCTTTTACTCGAAGGCATAATTTAGCGTTTGTTTTATGCAGAGTTGTATGTCTATGTGTTTGTATGTATGAATGGGTGCGTTTTATTTTTCATTACTCCTGATAATAATTAGATGACTGCTTCAATATGCATAGGACGACAGTAGACTAAGTATAGTTATATGTACAACTCCACCAGTGCCAGCGGCAAGGACGACAAATATACACCACGATGCGGGTAGCAGTTCATGGTATTGCGGTAGTGGCCAATCCAATGTGTTCTTCTAAGTTTTGCATTAACTACAGCATGGTATAGAATTGCTGTACTGCCCTCATAGTGTCCTCATGGAATAGAAAATACAATTGCGCTTAATTAGGTCATTCCGTGGAAAACTTATGGATAATTTTATTATGCCCGAAAGGGAAATGCACTCACCACCACCACTGTGGGTATTGCTTGCACAGGTCTGCGCTGAAAGCACACAATTATTTAAAATATTAATTAGGATCATTAATTCATGCTGAGTTGGCCGATAGAAAAAGGATGCTTCGGCTTCTATTCCTAGCGGTACAATGAAAACGCAATGGGCGTAGGTTGTACATAGTTAGCTATCTATTTGAAGAATATTTCACTCATACAATCATTTTATGGGGGATTGCATAACGAGGATTGAATGAAGGATCCATCCACAGTATGCTAGCTTATACAGTTTGGTTAATGAGGCTGTAGGATCTTTTTATTTTATTTAAAAGTCTTTCATCATATTTTTGATGTAGCTACTTGGGACTTGAAAAAATTTAACAAATGCTTATTGGCAGAATTTAATTTTTTCCTAAATTATGTAAGTCACAATTTTTTTAAACATTAAAAGCTTGAACTACATAAATCGATGGAAATACAGGCTATTATGAACTATTCCCTAATAAATGAACTTTGTTAAATATTTATAGAAGTACAGAGATAAAAGCAATTACTTCATCCAGGCAGATTTTTTTTACGCTTCCTTTTGCACTACAGATATTTAGATACATATATTAGTTTCCGATACATATTTTTTATAAACTTTTCAGTTATATGAACTGGACCAAAAATCTTATAGCTACATATATAAAAAAGTTGGTACTGACTGATTGCTGATCAACTCCCAGTTCAAACAGTAAGATCTAGGTAGCTAATATTTTGAAACAAATTTCCGTCTTTGGCTAAAGTGAGCACTAAGAACCGATTTGGGGAACTCCAAAATTGGGAAAAATTAGGGAGTTAAAATTTTGTATGGGAAAATTCGTATTTTTGATCCGGTCGACTTCAAAATCGGTTTGTGTACGTACTATCTTTATAAGAAAGAGAGAAAACTAATTTTTTTAGAAATTTTACTTGGAGCCTGATTAGCGACTGGAAAAGGTGCATTCAGTTTGTGTACCTAAGTGTAAAGTCCTATGAATGCACAATGTTATTTCTATTTTATTATTAATTTGACTAAAACTTTTTATTTCATCCTAACCAGCTCCTGACAAAGCAAACTAGCTATACGTCCGTTACGGGACCGATGCTGCGGATAAATGCAAGTTAGTTCATATAAGTCAGAATTCACTGACTGTAGGAATCATGGAGGTGAGGTTTAATCTAGGAAGCCTTAAAAAAGTTATTTACAATAAACGTTGCGTTTTGCACGCTTCTATGCCATTCCCAAAAAGTTTTCTATAACTTTGACTTTTGTTTGAGTTTACTAATCTAAATTGACAGTAAAGTGATATCTCGAAAAAAAAAATCTCGAAAGCAAAAACCTGGAATGTATAAATCTCGAAAAAAAAATCTCAAATTTAAAAAATCTCGAAAGCATAATCTGGAATAACAAAAATTTTCAAAAAAAAAAAAATTTCGATATGTAACCCCTCTGGCTTAGTTATGGGCTGGGTGCAAAAAAAAAAAATCTCGAATTTACTTTTTATTTTCGAGATTTTTTTCGAGATAGTCTTTCGAGATTTTTGTACTTTCTAGATTTCGACCCATTCGAGATTTTTGCATTCGAGATTTATCAAATTCATTTTCGAGATTTCGACCATTCTAGATTTTTGTCGTTCTAGTTAACGTTATTATCCCAAGGCGAATAAATAATATCAATGGATCCATTTCTCAAGAATCATCCATTGGGAATACGAGTACGAGTTTGCCAATACATAATTATGTACGAGTGCCAGTACTCGAGTTAAACACAACCATTGAAACTACACACATTGTGGCGAAGCATCACACTTTTAACCCCGCCATTCCATCAACGATAAGAAGCACGTTTGCTAGTCACTGCTACCACTCAATACTACGTCCATTTTTTAAACACAAAATGCTGATTTTGTAAAGTTTTATCTAGTAACGTTGTTTACAAATTCAATGTACAGCAACAACAAAAGAACTCTGTAAAAGAACTCTGAGTATAGGAAAATGTCCGTAGCAGAAGTTATCTTTAAAAGAATTTGATTTTAAGATTTTGATTTTCCACGCAATTTAAAAGTTTATTTTACTTTTACTTTTCGGGGCGCTTACAGTCCGGGTTGGACCACGGCCTCAACCAACAAGCCCCTCCAGCCAGTTTGGTCCCTATAGCTGCCTCCAGTTACGCACACTAAGTTGGTTGAAGTCGCCCTCGTCCTCCAATTGTGCGCACCACCTAAGGTTGGGTCTTCGTCTGCTACGTTGTCCCTCAGAGGTGGAATCAAAGACTCGTCGGGCTGGAGCTTTGCTGTTCATACGCTCCACGTGCCCCACGTGCCGTTGTATCTTCATCTTCAGCATTTTGACCAGGTCAACGTCGCTGTATAGCCCCTAAAAATCGTCGTTAAATTTTCTACTCCACACTCCATCGATACCTACAAACTGGACCGAACATCGTCCGAAGAATCTTTCTCTCAAAAGCATCCCATAAAGCAGGGCAGAAACAGCGATTGGCAAGAGTGATTCTTCGTTTGATCTCTACGCTGATGTCATTTTGAGAGGTGATAGTGGTGCCCGAGGTGTACAAAGTCTTTAACTACTTCGAAGTTGTATCTGTCCATTGTGACGTTTTGTTCGAGTCGTTGCTGAGACTCCTTTCTCGTGGACAGCATATATTTCGTTTTGTCCTCATTTACAGCCAGACCCATCTTCGCCGCCTCCGTTTCAATACTTGCATAATGTACTACTGACAGGTCCCTGCGTTCTTCCGATAGTGTCAATATAGTCAGCATATGCAAGCAGTTGAAAAGACTTCTGAAAATGTTAACCTCTGATGTTGGCTTGTGAGTTTCGTACAATTGCTTCAAGGATGATGTTATAAAAACGTTACACGATAGCGCATCGCCATGTCTTAAACCTTTTTCGACATCAAATGGCTCGATAATGTTTTTGCCGATTTTGACGGAGCAGCGACATTTCTCCATCGTCATCCTGCGACATTCAGGAGACTTATTCCTCTGTAGTTGGCGCAGTTCAGAGTATCTCCGTTCTTGTGGATGGCTATTTAAAACTAGTGATTCTAAAATGTTCCTTGCCAGCTGTCGATATGATGTGTCAATCTGTTTGTCGCATTTCTTTTGGAAATATAGCGCCAAATTATACCCAAGTCTTAGACAAAAACACATCACAAAAATAACAAAGAATTTATTTTTACTTAGCATAATTTTATTTCGCTCTAGTGGAGTGTTTTCTAATACCCCCAAAAAAAACCGCATTCTCAGCTTTTAATTAAAAACAAATAACAAGCGAAACACAAAAACCCCATATACGAGCACAAATGTCCTGAGACAAGAGAACTACAGTAAAACTACTCCAAACTCCAATCAAATCAATTTCAAATAATGATAAAATAAACACTTTTCCGAATGAGAGCATTCTCTTTGTTTCTCATCATTACTTAGGGAGTGTAGAGCAAAGGAGTATCCTAGTTCCTAGGTTCAGTTGTACATTCTGCAGACAATGCCATGGCACACGCCGAACTTAGTCTATTCTACTGTTGTACACACATAACCACAGCAATGGGACCATTAGACAGAATGTGACCAAGAGTCCATCTATTTCTTATTCTTCTGTGAACGAGTATATATTTTGAGTAAATATTTTCCCAGCACCAAAGGACTACGAATGACTACATTTTAATTGAAATTCAGAATACGCTCTAGATACACATATTTCTACATCATAAACATAACGTAGGTAAATAGTTGATGATCCTTTTGTAAATAAATATTTTGCAGTTGCATGGAAATAACTATCAAAGAAATTGAGACAAGTGTTTGCCTTTAGTGTCAGCCTTTGGTAATGAAACTGCAGGATATGAGACGGGATTTCACTTATCGTACAAATGTGATGACTGCTGACCTTTGCTTTTACTAAACGGAACCAAATAGATAACGCCAACTCCAGAACAACTTGCAATCGAATTGAAAATAGAAATGCACTTGTTTTAGGCAGCAGTCCGACATGTTGTTATTATTGACTACACTTTACTCATGAACTTCTTCTTCTTCTTCTTATCGGGCTCCCGACCCGTGAAGAGTCTCTGCCTGAGACACTGCAGCCTTCCATCCTCTACGATCCCGGGCACGCTGCTTCCAGTTGTCCAGACCAAGCGCTCTGGCATCCGCGATGGCTTGGTCTTTGAAACGGAGGTTCGGTCATCCTTGTCTTCTCGAACCTGGGGGCTGGGATTCGAAGATCCTCTTAGCAGGAGCATTATTGTCCATTCGCTCGATGTGGCCGAGCCAATGTAGTCGACGTGTTTTGGCTTTTTGTACTACATCCACATCCTGGTAGAGCTCATAGAGTTCGCGGTTATATCTTCTTCTCCATTCGCCCTCCTCGCACACAGGACCAAAAATCCGCCGAAGTATTTTTCTTTCGAAGGAGCCCAGTATCAGCTATCCCTTCTTGCTTATCGTCCAGCACTCGGCGCCATAAAGCAGAACTGGCAGGATAAGGGTTTTGTAGAGCACACATTTCGTCCTTCGAGTTAGGAGTTTTGAACCCAGTTGTTTTGCCAAACCGAAGTAGCAACGGTTTCCTAGGGTAATTCTTCGCCGGATCTCCACTAGGGTGTCGTTCGTGGAGTTCATATTTACTCCGAGGTAGGTGAACTCCTTAACTACCTCAAAGTTGTTGCTATCAATAGTGACGTTTTGTCCTAGGCGGTGGACAGATGCTTGTTTGTTTGTTGATAGCATGTATTTAGTCTTGTCCTCATTTACTTCAGGGCCAACGGATTTCGCCTGTTCTTCAATCGCCGTAAACGCTTCTATCACGGCACGCTGGGAGCGACCGATGATGTCAATATCGTCCGCATAGCCCAGCAGCTGGACGGATCTGTTGAAGATAGTGCCTTCCGTGTTGACATCTGCCCTGCGCACTATCTGCTCCAGTACGAGATTGAAGAAATCGCATGACAGCGCGTCTCCTTGCCGAAATCCGGTGCAAGTTTGAAATAGATCGGAGGAGCTGTTTCCAAACTCCACGTTGCATCGCGTGTTTTCCAGCGTCACGCGACACAGCTGAATCAGTTTTGTCGGGATTCCGAATTCGGCCATCGCCATATAGAGCTCCTGACGATGTATGCGCTGTCATACGCGGCTTTGAAGTCGATGAATAGGTGGTGAGTTTCGACTTGAAATTCGTTGGTCTTTTCCAGGATTTGCCTCAGTGTGAAAATTTGGTCTATAGTCGATCTGCCGGGCCGGAAGCCACACTGGTACGTGCCGATTAGTGTGTTGCAGAACGGTTTAAGACGCTCACACAGTACGTTGGATAGGATTTTGTATGCGACATTAAGCAGGGATATGCCTCGATAGTTCTTGCAAGACATAGGATCGCCCTTTTTGTAGATAGGGCATATGGAGCTGATAGTCCAGTCATCGGGCATGTTTTCTTCCTCCCATACTTGGTTGATGATTCGGTGCATGCTCCCTACCAAAACATCACCACCGTATTTAAAGAGCTCCGCTGGTAAACCATCAGAGCCTGCGGCCTTGTTTTTCTTAAGCTTTTTTATAGCTAGGCCAACTTCTTCTTCTTCTTTCTGCCCTTGTTTTGCGCTGCAGCGCTTTCTTGTGTGCATCTTCTGTCACCTTTTTTCTGTACACGCATTCATCATCATACCACGGGCTCTTTCTCTGGGGTGGCTGGTACCCTACAGTGGTTTCGGATACCTCCTTGATGATGTTGCGATACTGGCACCACTGATTATTGACGTTTGTGGTAGGTGAGTGCACAGAGGAGAGTCTCATACTCAGGCGCTCGCTGTAGGCTCTGGCTACTCCAGGTGTGCTAAGGCGTCCAACGTCGAAATTCTTCTTCTGGGCGGTTCGCAGCTTCTTCTCGTTGGACAGTCGATCTCTGAATTTAGTCGCGACAAGGAAATGGTCAGAGTCGACGTTTGCCCCTCGGAATATGTGCACGTCGAGGATGTTGGATGCGTGCCTCGCATCGATTAGCACATGGTCGATTTGGTTGGCGGTTCGACCGTCTGGAGAGCGCCAGGTTGCTGTGTGGATCCTTAGCCTTGGAAACCTAGTGCTACTTATCACCGTATTACGAGCTGCTGTCTGTAGCCGTTGTCTGTTGTCGTTTCGTGGATTCTGTGCTTACCAACTTACCCGCCGAAGATGTTTTCCTTTCCGACTTTAGCATTGAAGTCCCTGAGTACAACTTTTACATCGTACTCCGGACAGGCTCGTAGGCTCCATCCAGGAGGTCATAAAACTCCTCCTTGATGGGATCTTCAGCCTCGTCGGTAGGGGCGTGTGCACATATTAGGCTTATGTTTTGGAAAGTAGCTTTGATGCGGATCACAGAAAGGCGATCACTTATCGGCTTGAAGTCAATAACTTTTGTCCTAAGCCGATTTCCCACGACGAATCCCCATCCTAATACCTGCAGTCTTTTGTTGCAGCTGTAATAACTGTCGCAATCTTTTCTTTTCATCATACTTGATCCTATCCACCGTATCTCCTGGATCGAGGTTATGTCTGCCTTGTACCGCGTGAGGACAGACTCAAGTTTTTGAGTAGCACCTGGGGTGTAGAGCATTCGTACATTCCAGGTACATACTCTTAGATCGTAGTCCATAGACGTTCCGGGTCTTGTTGCCATTTGAGGAGTTCCATTATCCGAGGCTGGTTGCGTCTCTGTCATAACTAGTGTTTTTTTTTTCCATGGTACTAGTTGCGAAAGATATAAAATTCTCTCCCATTCCAGGTTCCATTACCAAAGATCTGGTGGCGGTCCTTTTAGAAAGACACAACGGCCGAGAGCCGCAAAAAATTGTATGCGCATCTGCGTACTTTGCTGGAGATGACGAAACACCACCTCGAGCAGTACAGGAACTCGTCCAATACTGCCAGACTCAGCAACTACAACTAATCATCGGTTGCGACGCCAACGCGCACAACGAAGTTTGGGGCAGCCGAGATATAAATAAAAAAGGTGAGTCTTTATTAGAATACCTGTATAGCAATAATTTAGTTGTACTAAATAAGGGAAATAAACCCACTTTTAAAAACGTCTTAAGAGAGGACGTTTTAGACCTTACCCTCTCCACTCGTTTTGTACAAAACATCGTTGAAAATTGGCACGTGTCCGGTGACGGTGAGGCATCTTCATCGGATCATATGCACATAAGATTCCAATTAAGATGCAACACCGAAGATGCGCCGATCAGAGACGATAACAAACTTACAAACTGGAGAACCTATCGCGAAAACCTAGCGATCAAATGTGACATGCTTCCAGAACAACCTTCATGCATAAGTAAGCGGAAGTCGCACAATGTCAACTAAATGACATTATCATCTCATCTTTTACAAATAGCTTAGAGGCCGCAGTAGCGCAGTGGTTTGTGTGCTGGACTACTGTGCGAGGGATCCCAGGTTCGATCCCCAGAAAAACACAAATTATATCTTAAGGTTTTTTCTACTGCGTCACCTGTCGCGAACGTCTGACAAACATCCGAGAGTATGACTGTCCTAAAAAAGCTTCTCAATTCAGCCGTTAGGACTCGGCATAAAATTGTAGGTCCCCTTCCATTCGTCACAAAAATAAAAACTCACACAAACGAATGGTTGCGAGAAGCTAGGCCTAGGGTGTCACCAGCCTGTTGCGCCATTTAATAATTTTTTTTTTTTAGAAAAGATGGCGAGCAGCGACTCGAACTATGACCTGCAATAAATATGAGCAAAGTTTCTGTCATCGGCGAACTGGATTAGAAGTTGCAGACTGAAGATAATTATTTATAAAGTAACAAGAAGAGAGTCGGCAAAAATAACTGGGCCTTAAGGAAAACCATCTGAAGCCATCCAAAACGACTTCAATTGAACGGCCGCAAAGGCTGTTCCAATCTATTGAATAGGACACGCCTCCATCCCATAACCACGCATTTTCGACAAAAGAGCTTCCGACGTCAAACTCTGTTAATTGCGCTTGAAATATCAATCTTCGATTCCGTTTCGGAGTACCTAAAGCAGAGATTGGTTACACTTCTCAACGAGATAAGTCGTCAGATCATCAGTGAATTTAAACGCGCAGGATTTTCTGGCTCAAATGGCAAAAGAAAAAAGGGTCGATTTTGTGCAACTACATAATTTTTCTCAGCTTTCTAAAAAATCCAGGCCGCGTGAAAGATAATGAGCTTTCGTCAGCAGAATATTTAAAATTAGTTTGTCAGATCTTGGGAATAATGAAGAACTTGCATCCATCATTCACAGTAGTCCCTCCCACTATTTTAGCACAGCCTAAGATATCTAACTCCGATGCAGCTTCTATCTTGGGGAATGTAGATGCGATGCACTAAATCAGAAGACGAGCGAGGAGCGAGTGTAGTAGGACAAGAGCATGATGATCAAAAACACACTAATCGGCAGCGAAGCCGCAGATAAATTCCTGTATATTATAAAATGGGGGATGTAGTATGCAAATATTTTCAAATCCATTCGCTTGTACAAGTATAGATAGTCCGTATAACAAGCAACTGCAGACTATTTCCTACTTCCAACAACTGAATTGTATTCGACTTTACCGCATAATTTGTCACACATGCATTACCTGCATAATTCCCATTGTCTATCCTTAAACAATTGCCAAAAGATTTATCTCCAGACATCATCGTTCGCCCACACTCTTTCGAACAGAACCCTAATGTAGCTTTGATCATACAAAGGACCCCTCCATATACGATATAAGCAACAATTTTCTTTCGTCTTCCATCTCTGTATGCTATTTGCATTGCCGTAATACATTACCCCCGCCATCGTGGTTCGATGACGACTGCAGGATAACAATCCACTCTATATACTCTCCAGCCTGGCAATTCTTCCTTTTTCCTCTTCCTCTATCGGAAATCACAAAACGAAACAGGAAAACCCATCAAGCGGCATCTGATTGCATCGATTGGGTTCACTGAACCGAATAACTACTGAAGCAATAATGCGGGATCCTTCTAAAAATCCAAACACACACACACACTCTCATATACATTCTCGCAAAAGCCGCCCACAACTTAACATCCTTTTCAGCCAGTGGGCGCGAAATAATCGAAGCAACATTTGGACGCCATCATGAATAATCTAAAGGATTTTTCTTCCTTTTCTTGCAATTGAAAAATAAGCAAAATTGCTTTGTCCTACAGCAAGAGTGACGGGGAGCCGCTTAAACTATATTTCGCACGATGAAACGCCAAGCAAAAAGGGCAATCGCTTGCCACAGTTGCTATATAGTTGCCATATACTCATAGTTGCAGCAGTATTTTTTTCTATGCCTTCATTCATCTATCCAGGTGGCAGGAGAAGAAAAACATCCAAGAAGCACATTTTTAAACAAAGTCCTTGGAAAAATAAAGAAACAAAAGCGAGATACTCAACTCACAGCAGCGGCAAGGAAGAAAACATAGCGTATCTTCTATTAAACATAAACTCCTAAGGAAAATACCTAAGCAGGAGAACTACAAAGTGCAAGAGGCAAATATTAAACCAGATAGAACTGTAATAAAAAAAAGGAACGCTATGAATGGGCGCACGATGGTGCGGTGAATGATCAGGGAAAAAAAAAGACATCATCCCCAAATGGCGGGCAGCAGGCTTTTGCGGACCAAGTGACTGCAATGGAGGGCGTTTTTGAATGCATTCCATTAGGGATATATCGTAGCTGGTTGTAAAAGATCCTTTCTCATTCCTCCGCTGCGGACCATTTTTAGTGCTCATCAGTCGTTTCTATATTATCCTTGTTCGGTGTCTCTTTTCGGCTGCCATTCAAATCGGATTGAGACCGAAAATCTAGGAGAACAGGACTTGTTTCTTCTGGTCTTGGCTTTTTTCACGTTTTGGTTTGGAAGGCTGCAGAAGCAGAGTGAGTGTGACGATGGATGAAATTGGTCGCCATCGTAAAAATGAAGTGCAAACGAAATGTTAGTTCTTCTTGTTTGCATTGCTTCGTGTCGATGTCCTTTTTTTTTTTTCTTCTTTTTTTGGGCGCACAAATTTTCTACCCACCAGCTGGATTCATCGTTTAGACATTTCTGTCGAAAGGGCCGACATTTAACCATTTAACGAGAGCGCACCATATACATACGAGTATATGTCTACCTTAGCTGCTTCCTTGCTTAGGCAAGTCACCAAAAATCCTTATAAAGTGCAAAAACTTTAATTAAAACAAAAATGTGAGAGGATTTTTCACACACCGTTCACTTGTCGTTCACATAAATAGACTTGGAGGATACGAAAAGAAAAAACGAAATGAAAGACACTGAATGAACAAGGATAACACTGGAAGAATAACACTCCTCGGTTGACGAGAGGTGCATAATGATGTCCTTCGACCGATGTTGCCAAAGAAGAATGAATAATTTTGCTCTCTATGTGCGGTTGGTTAATTAAATCCCCTCCTCACCGGATTGTCTCTACAAACAGGATGAATAGCATAACGAGGACACTAGACCGAAACCAAAAAGGACTTTTTCTCTAGATGACAACCAAACAGAGAAAAAATAAAAATCTACTACTGGCATCTCTAAAAGCATCGACTCTGCGTTTATAGCATTTAGCCAGAGTTGAAGAGCTTCCTAACAAGAACCCCGCAAGCTGACGACAGGATTCAATTAAATTGTGGCAAGAAGAACTGCGAAAGAATAAAAAAAAAAAAACTGGTTCACCCAGATGCAGTTTTATGTTAGGGTCCAATGACGCGGGTTACGTCGAAACCAGCCACCGACGCCACAACCGCTGGGAACATACCAGCTAAGCAACCTGAAACATCAGCAATACGTGCTGGGAACATACCAGCTAAGCAACCTGAAACATCAGCAATACGTGCTGGGAACATACCGGCGAAAACACCTGCAACGTCAGCAACACGAGCAGAGGCAAATGTACCTCTGTTCAACGTCTCGTGGGAAAGACAAAATTAGCATCCACAACGAAGCCAACATGGAAAATCGGAATCATTATGACAATTAGAATTAATCGGGCTCCCCTGTAGTAAGGTTGTAATTATAAATGTTCTTGTAATCCAAAAATAAATAAAGTTTGTGTTTCTTTTTTTAACGCTCCACGGTAACGGTTGTTTATAATTGGCGCAGTCGAACGGTCTAAAGTCTAAAGACATTAGTCGAACCAACACCTAAGTGTATAATCTAAAAGTGAAAAAGTGAAGTGAAATTGCAAGGCAAAAAGCCGAGAGAAATTTATTTTTGTTCAAACAATACAAATCCAAATAAATTCAGTGCAACGTCTAAAGACAATTTATCTTCAAAATAAAATAAAAACACAGTCAATATGGCAAACGAAAACCAAGCTCAAGCTGCAGTGCAACAAATAAATTTATCTATGGACGAAATCCTAAAGGAATCCAACAAGATAAAAGAATTTTGGGGAAACCAGGACGATTATTCTCTGTCATCATTTATAAGGGAAGTAGAAATATTCCTACCGTGCTATCAAAATGGACCTCTGGAAATGTATTTTCTCCAACGACACGTTTTAAATAAAATACAAGGACCAGCTTTAAAGACGATAAGGACTCTAGGACCCAACCCTTCATGGACACAAATAAAAACCGAGCTGATAAAGAACTATGGAATTCGGGAAAGTTACTACTCACTCTACCACAAAGCCATCGCAGCGAAAAACTTTAATGTAAGTGATTATTTCCATATTCTTAAGAATATCTTAGATAAATTAAATTGTAAATTTGAATTCGATTCGGAAAAACCAATTGAGTTCTGTCATAGTAGTAATGAGAAGATGATTCTTAAAACTTTTCTAAGCGGAATCGACGCAAATTTAGCAAGTATCGTTATTAGTAGGGATATCAGTAATCTTAGAGAGGCCTACCATATTCTAGAAGAATCAAATTTAATTAACAAATCGAGACAAGGCAACTCAGAATTTAACAATAACCCAGGACAATTTAGAAACGTTAATAGGCAAGCCCAGGAACAACCTAGAAACAATAACCGACCCGACCAAGGACAATTCAGGGAATTTAATAGGCAAAACCAAGGACAATTCAAGGAATTTAATAGACAAAATCAAGCACAATTTAGGGATTTTAACAGAGCAACTTCTGGACAAATGAGACAAAACAACAATAATTCAGGACAGTATAGACAGCAAAGATACAACTTTAACAATTCTGCTCAAATGAGATACAACAATAATAACAGGTATAATAATAACGATGTACCCATGGAGGTTGACCATATAGATGAAAACGAAGAAGTAAATTTTCAATTAGCACCAAGAGACAGGATTTACCGATAGTAGAACTTAATATCAACAATGATAAACTCCTGTGCCTCATAGACACCGGATCTTCCACAACACTTCTCGATCAAACAAAACTAAAATCTTACAAGAGAATGCCATTACAAAAATCTATTTCATTTAACACTCTCTCTGGACAAACCTTTTCCGATACGGAAATTATAACAAAACTTCCTAACGAATTTAACGAAAATTCATATATGGCATGGAAATTAACTGCTTTTAAAAACAAAAACTTCGACGCTATTATAGGTCAAAACATACTAAAACCCTTACATGCAGTAATAAATTTAGGCGAAGAATTCTTAGAAATTAACGGTAACAAAATAAAATTTATCAATTCGTGCCCATACGAATATAACGAAATAAATATTCTCGAAAATTCAAATCAACCATTGAATGTGCTTTTAAAAGACAATCTAAACGACGAAGAAAAAATAAAGTTAGAAACCCTTCTTGGTAGAAATAGTGACTTATTCTATAGGGATGGACAACAACTAACACATACAGATAAAATAAATCATGAAATCGTTACAACAACTGATAAGCCAATATATTCCAAGATTTATCGGTACCCTCAAGTACACGAGGAAGAAATTAATAAACAGATAAAAGAAATGTTAGAGCAACAGATCATTACTGAAAGTAATTCACCCTACAATAGTCCTCTTTGGATCGTACCAAAGAAAATGGACAATTCGGGAATCAAAAAATTCCGCATCGTTGTGGATTACAGAAAATTAAATGAAGTCACAACTGATGATAAATTTCCTATTCCCAATATCGACAGTATACTGGAGAAATTAGGAAGATCACAGTACTTCACAACTTTGGACCTTGCAAAAGGATTCCATCAAATACTTGTCAAACCTGAAGACAGAAAAAAAACTGCGTTTTCAACACCTTTCGGGCATTTTGAGTACATAAGAATGCCTTTTGGGCTCAAGAATGCCCCAGCCACTTTTCAAAGGCTTATCAATACAATCCTAAGAGAATATATCAACAAGATATGCGTTGTATATCTTGACGATATTTTAATCTTCAGCACCACACTAGAAGAACATCTAGAAAATCTTCAAAAAATTATGAATGTCCTTAGAGAACATCGCCTAAAAATTCAGTTAGATAAATGTAATTTTCTCGCTAGAGAAACAGAATACTTAGGTCATATCCTAACAACAGAAGGCGTAAAACCCAATATGAATAAAATCAAAACAATATTACAACTTAAATTGCCACAAACTCCTAGGCAAATCAAATCCTTTTTAGGAATAACCGGCTTTTACCGAAAGTTTATCAAAGATTACGCAAAGATTGCGCAACCACTTATAAAATACCTCAAAAAGAATGCAAAAGTTAATATAAAAGACCCTTTATACATAAATGCCTTCGAAAAACTTAAACTAATTCTCACAGACCCACCCGTTCTTAAATATCCAGACTTTCAAAAAAAATTCAAACTAGTAACCGACGCTAGCGACCAAGCCCTAGGTGCAGTTCTGACACAGGACGGACACCCTATTTGCTATTCAAGCAGAACTCTAAATGACACAGAAAAAAATTATTCTGCTACGGAGAAAGAGCTCCTCGCGATAGTTTGGGCAGTCAGCTACTTCAGGCCGTACATTTATGGTAGGCCCTTTGATCTTATGACTGATCATCAGCCACTCAAATGGCTACAGGCAAAACATAAAGGAAAGGACATAAATCCGAGATTACAAAGGTGGTTATTAAAGCTAGGCGAATATAATATTAATATAGATTATATAAAAGGCAAAGAAAATGTAACAGCGGACTTCCTAAGTAGAATAAATACAAGCACTGGCGAAATAAATGTAGCCGAAACAGCTTCAGAATCAGAAGAAGAAAATATTCCATTACCACAAGACAATGTAGAAATTGACAACGCTAGTTTAGCCAATACAATTCATTCTCAAGAAGAGGAACATGATGATCATTTTCCAATTCTCGACACAGTTGTAAACCGATTCTACACACAAATAATACTTTCTAACAATAAATCTAGAGAAATAGAAGTTATTAACAACAAAAGGAAAATATATGTAAACTCTGACGATATAGAACAAAATAGGTTAGCAGATATTTTCAGAAGATTAATAAGAAGAAAAGGAAAAGTAGGTATATATTCTGAATTAAGCGAACATGAATACAACCTAGTTCAACAAAAGCTAATTGACCTATTTATCCCAAATAAAGGCATTAAATTTTATAAATGTGCGTATCAAGCAAGGGACATGCGAAATGAAGACGAAGCATTAAAACAAATAGCAAGATATCATAAAAAGGAAACCGGACACTCAGGCATATCAGAAAATTATGAGGGACTTAAGAAATTCATATACTTTAAAAACCTTAAAGAACTTATCCAAAAATATATAAATAACTGTGACACTTGCAATAGAGCAAAATACGATAGAAATCCCATTAAACCCAAGTTCAAGTCCACAGATACACCCACAGATACGAACCAAATAATACACGTAGATATATACACAAACAGCCAAAACAATTTTATTACATTCATTGATAAGTTTTCTAAACATGCTACCATTTTCCATTTAGAAGACAAAAGCAGTCTTACAATCAAAGAAAAAATTAGACTATACTTTTCTATAAAAGGGAGACCAAATAAAATAGTCTTAGATAATGAATTCAGTAATGTTAATATAAAGGACTTCTTAAGAGAAGAACAAATCGAGGCACACTTCACAAAACCAAACAGCCACACGGGCAATTCTGACATAGAAAGACTCCATAGCTCAATCGGAGAAAAGATGAGAGTTCTTTCGGCAGAAAATTCAAGACTAACAGTACAGGAAAAAATATTCCAAAGTGTTGAATGGTACAACAAATCAGTACATTCTACAACAAAATGTAAACCACTACAAATAGAAGAGGATAGAGTAAACAAGGAGGTAATTAGAAGTAATATTCAAACAAAAAAGGATAGGGTTATTCTAAAAAGAAATCAGAGCAGAGAAGAATACGAAGAAGAAAGAAATGAAGGATATATAAAAAATTATAGGGCACTTAGACATAAAGCTCAACCAAAATTTAGGAAACAACAGCTTTCCAACATACACCCCATCAATATTAAAAGACCTTATAAATTTGCAGATCAAATGGATACTGATAATATTGCTTATGACACTAACAACGACCGAAACGACCCTGACAATTGAAAAAATTGACGCATACAACGGGTTTACAGAAGTTAAATTAGGAAATATTCAGATTGTTAAATCATACGACATAATCCTACACATAATTAAACCAACAGAAATTTTAGAAATAGTTAAACGTTTAGAGGACAACTTATCTAACATACGACTTAAAAAAGGAAAAGACATTTTAATTAATGAACTAGAATCACTAAAATATAAGGTACATACAATCATACCACACAGACATAAAAGAGGACTAATCAACATCATTGGTACCGGCATGAAATGGCTATATGGTACTATGGACGATGACGACAGACAAAATATTGAGGACCACCTACGAACGACGGACGAAAACAATCATAATATTATTACGCAGAGTAACAATCAAATTATAGTTAACAATCATTTTAATCAAACATTTTTAACACTTAAGCGAATTATCGAAGAAGATAGGGTTCATATTTTAAACAAATTTAACGCTGTAGAAAAACAAAGTTACACATTATCCAGCAAACTGATATACCTAGAAACATTAATAAAAATTAGAATTATCAAAGACAAAATTGAACATATACAATCAAATATAGCCTCCAGTAGAATAGGAATAATGACTAGTAATATACTCAACAAAGAAGAAATAAACAAATACAACATCGACTTCGAGAAACTAAGGTTATTAAAAATAGGGACAGCTAGCTACAGTAATGATACTATTATTTTTGCAATTAAAATACCAACAAAATTCATTGAAACAGCTAAATATTTCGTTACCGCAATGACAGATAGTAAATCACAAGAGTTATTTATAGAAAACGAAGACATAATCAAAATAAACAATACAATTTATAATTATAAAGAAGATGTAGAATTCAAAAATCTCAAACTTTCAAACTCATGTATCTATACGAATAATTGTAAGAAAATAAAGAACAATCAAAGTAAACTGTTAGAAATCGAAAAGGGATTAATATTGTTAAAAAATTATAAAAACATTAATTTATCAAGTACATGCGATGAACGAGTAATCAAAATAAACGGAAACTACTTAATTAATTTCAACAATTGTAAAATCCATATTGGCAATGAATCATTTAACAATAAAAAAGAGGTATTTGTAGAAAAATTTGTCATGCCTTATGAGATTACATTAAATACCACTAGAAACCAGATAACTTTTGATGAAATTGTAATTAATCAATTAGAAAACATTGAAGAAATTAAAGAACTAAAGTTTTTCAAAAATAACCATGTAACATATAACCTTTGTATTGCAATAATTATATCTATCATAATAATTTTAATCCTTATTTACCTATATATCAAATATTATAAGTTTCGAAATATGTTATTCATAACTCAGGGGAGTTCTAGTTTAAAGGGGGGAGAGGTTACGTCGAAACCAGCCACCGACGCCACAACCGCTGGGAACATACCAGCTAAGCAACCTGAAACATCAGCAATACGTGCTGGGAACATACCAGCTAAGCAACCTGAAACATCAGCAATACGTGCTGGGAACATACCGGCGAAAACACCTGCAACGTCAGCAACACGAGCAGAGGCAAATGTACCTCTGTTCAACGTCTCGTGGGAAAGACAAAATTAGCATCCACAACGAAGCCAACATGGAAAATCGGAATCATTATGACAATTAGAATTAATCGGGCTCCCCTGTAGTAAGGTTGTAATTATAAATGTTCTTGTAATCCAAAAATAAATAAAGTTTGTGTTTCTTTTTTTAACGCTCCACGGTAACGGTTGTTTATAATTCGCGTGCTGCATAATAATTTATATTAGACGGTGTGGTTAGATGGGGGAGGGGGTGGAACATTTAAATTTATTTGCGAACTGTATTGGTGGGGACCTCTGGGGTCGTGATTCACAAATCGCCTGCAAATTGAGGACATCCCATTGCTAAGTACGGAGGATTATTGATTTTACCGTCGTCGTCGATGTTGCCCAGGCAAGAGGGTGCGTGAAAGAGCGATCACGGATTTATTAGATAATACGGACTTGTTCGGTTGTTGGGTAAAAAAAGAAAAATAAGTAGCCCGCTACGTGACTTTGGTGCAAAGACACAAATATTTTCTTTAAAAATGACTAAGAGTGTTGCCTTTTATTGCGGGTGGACATGGGCCACGGGTTTCCATTTGAGGATATTGCTTTTTATGCTGATATACGATTTATAGGAAGATTCACAATATGCGTGCCAAAGAATATGTTATTGGGGCTGGGGATACATTTTAATGGATCTATACGGATGTGGATTATTAATGACTAACTAGTAAAATTGGGGTCGACAGTAAAATAAATTAATGAGGATAATAGTGTCCTTTGTCCAACGTTGGTTCGTGACATTTCAAATGTCTTTCGCTTTAAATTTTATAAATCGGTAGATAATAATCATTAAAATCCTTTGTAACAACTCCTTTTTTTTTCGTCCAAATATTGATATTGTTGTTGTCCTAAACATTCCAAAGCTTGAAAGTACTTTTTGTTAGTATTTGACGGAAGCTCGGCTTTCTATCGCATGCGTTGTTCCGCAAGACTTTCTTTTTGTTTTAAGGTTGCATGTCAAAATCCGCGCACGGGTTCTACATTATATTGCAGCCCATTTGAAGCAAAGTTTGAAAAATAATCTTCAGAAAAGTCAATTGCCTTACCTATACCTACAAAATTTACAAAAAACAGTAATAGTCTATTCACATAGCACGGAAAACTGAATTTTCGACAAAAAGTTTACGAAAACTCGAGGGGAATGGTTCATTTCCTCATGCAAGCCATTTGCTGCCATTAGGGTTGCCAGAAATGATTTGAAGAAAGTAGTTATTGAGCATGAAAATCCCGGACTTTGTCGGTCAAAATGCAATCTTAAAAAGAGTTCAAAACTAGGACCAAAATGCGGGTACTATGTATTTGTAACAAAAACATTTTTTTATTGCTGTAGGTACTTAATGTATTAAGGCTGTGTGTCAATTGCGCTGAATAATAATTAAATTATTCTCGACTAATTTTCTAACACATATGAAAGTGTTGAAAAAAGAACTTCACTAAACTCAAATCTTAAAATAGAGATAGGTCCATTATCGGATAATCAAAATTTGCCCAACTACCAATTGTGTGGAAAGGAGTAAGAGATATAAAGAATCAACTTCTGTAAAGAGCAAGCCATCTCCTTTTTGAATGGTATAAAAGTGCTTGGTATTCTATATTCATTGTTGAGCAATTTAGCAAAATATTTTATATTTTTAAAGTGATTACATCAACTTCAATGGCTAAGATCGCATTAGATATTGAGTACTGTAGGTGGACATACTACTACAAATCATTGTCAAAAAGCAGGAATAAAATTCATTTTTTCAAGCTCCTGTTAATTTCGAATTTCGTTTTCTCTTCTTAATACCGAAAAATGAAAAACACGGAAAATCTAGAAAAACTATCCCGGACGTTCGGAAGATGGAAGGAGAGACCCAGATATAGGTTTTCTAAGAAGACTCCAGCACCAACTTCCTCTGGAGTCTTGGAACCTTCCCAGAATATTGACAGTGATCCGTCGTGTATATGACATTTCGTGAATCACATTGATTCCTGTCCGGTATTTCATGTGTGAAGCCATTTTCGAAGTTGATTTTCGTGGGCAGGTAATTATCAGTAGTACTGGGAAAGGAGCTTGTTTGTAGAAGGATGCTGGAATGTCCATTAACATCATTTAACCTTACTATTCAACATGTGTAACTAGAAAGAATAGAAAATGTTTCGAACCCCTCTGTTTTGGCAAATTAAAAATACTGTTGTTTCCTAGCATAATTCGTTACCTGTTTGACTCTATAACTACCTCGAAGTTACTACTATTGACTATACTTCTAGACCAACTAACATTGACTGTTCTTCAATAGACGAGCAGAACGAATAACGTTACGATACGAAACGCCGATGATATCGATATTAGAGTGCCTTCATTTCGAAAATTCTGTGCACGTGTTTTCAAGCACCGCAACATAACTGGAACATTTTTCGTGATCCGTGATGCGGCTCTGAAGTCGATTCTGAACTCAGTGGAAAAAACGGTTTAAGACGTTCATACAGCTTACTTAAATGCGACACTAAGCAGGGATTAGCCTCAAAAGTTAGCAGCTAGGACTACGGTTCTACATTTACCTATTGCGCAAAATATTTCTACTAATTTCCATATACCTCAATGCTCGATAATTCTTGGAAATATTGCTCTTCTCTAGATGCAGCGATGTGTCAAGTATTTTTGGTTGATGGTGTGGTGCATGCGCCCTACCCTTACTTCAACTTTGTATTCCACCACCAACAGAGGTCTTGTTGTTCTAACTAAACAAACCTCTTTCATATTGGGTGATAGCTTTTAGCTAAAACTACTATTCCCTGCACTTGTTTGGCTATATTACCTTCGCTCAATCTCAATCACAGCAACTTAGGTTCATTTAAGAACTTGATATTTTTCCATCGCAAAACTCTTCGATCTCCTTGATCTGCGACGCAAAGTGGGACCTCATCTAATATTTCCTTCTCCTGGCTCGATGGACTTTTTTCTTATTTTTGGTTTTGCACAACATCGTTCTGTCGTCTGCATCATCTTCTGTCAACTTTGTTCAGACTAATTCGAACCAGTAGGCCCGCATCGACTGAGGAAAGGTCAAAGCATATATCCATTTAGAACTTGCTAATATTCTATCGTAGGTATATCCTTTGTGGCAACACGCAACCTCAAAAACGTGTAGGTACATTTTGATCCCAAAATAAACACCACCACCAATGAAAAGAGCAATAAAAAAATACCGAAATCGTTTTTCACCTTGATAGTTCAGCGACAAACCTTCAAACAAAGTTGCTAAGTGCGGCGTCGACGTCTTTATAGCATCCCACATCAATGTAGGTCACCACAGATGAAAGAAAAAAATGTCTAAAAGCCGGATTTACAACTTTTTGTCGTAATACATATTCACTTGAGTGTGCTTCCATCCCGCACCCACCCACTCTACTAACCCGCGTGAAGCAACCACTTTATCTGATGAAATTGAACGACATGACATCTTATGATTATGGCCGCAGTCTAACAGATTGTCCTGCAGCAAGATATGAGTTATGTCGGAAATATTTTAATTTAATTTCATTCCAGTTGTATTGCTTTGACGGTCTAAAGCGGTCCTTCGGTCGGTCTGCAAGCGGCTCTAATGGCGCTCTCTGGCTGTGGCTAAAAGCCCACAAATCATGAAATTTCGTTTAATTTGGTTTCCCATCCGGCCGCCAATGTCAATGCCGACTTCCGACACACCATTGTCTGCCACTCTCGAGAGTATTAAATCTGCTTGCGCCAATGTGACCAGCAGTGCTAAGAGCAACGACGACGCGAAGACATTACACTGCAAGGACATTTTCATTCTCACCAGATGTCATAAATGAATGGCTCACTGTGGCACTTTATTCCAGATCGCTCCTTGTGACCTTGTCCAAGTTTATTAATTCAACTTCTTACCGTTAAAGTGTTTTTTGCTGGAACTGTATAGGTAGTGATTTGTCCTTTTTTTACGCCGCGCAAAGCGAAACATTTTCGCTGGTTTTTTGTGGAGCGTTTTATTTTTTCGGTTCCTTATGTGTGCAGGATTTGTTATTTGTCTGTGCTCTGAGGCGGAGGGTTTTATAAATACAAATTTTTTATGGGCCGGCAAGGAATAAAATTGCTTTTGTACATAAATATTAATAAAAGTCATTATGCCTGTAAGTGGAAAATGGCGAATGAATGGGGGGACCGGGGATATTTTATTATTTTCCGGCTGTTTTTTTTTCTTTGGTCCCCTTCCGTCTTCTTTATGTCCTTATGTGTGGGATGTAGGGGGAGGATGGTATTGTACCCCTTGGGGGTTTATATAGTGGGTATATGGGGTAAGTAGGACATATGTGCAATTTAGAAAGCCTTGCTTTGCGGGGAAATACCATTTTTGCCTTTCTTTTTTTCTGCCATAAAATGTACCAGACATTAAAAGAGGACATAATTAAGACTCGGTCCCAGTCGATATAATTACGGGTGAAAAATATTTAATGAGCTAGGAGAAGTTTCCTGTGTGCCACACCGCCTGTGGTAAGATTTTCCAATTTAAATATTAAATATTTGAATGCATCTAATTAAGGTTTAAGTGGTTGGTAGGCAGCTTGTGAACTTTGGTTCAGAGTGCTAAACGCACGGGCCATAATTAGATGAAATTTAAGGTCTAGAATGTTCATCTATTGGTGAAGTTCTAGTTTGTATCGATATGGATTCGGTTTTAATTTTTCTCTGTCTTATGAATAAATGAATTGCCAACGCAGCATAAAATCTAATTTTGAGGTAGAGACTACAAGGTATGTGTGAATAATAAAAAAGACGCACGCGTCCTGGTAGTAAACACATCATTAAAACTTTTTACACAACGTTTTTGGGTTTTATTTTAATAGTTAACATTTGGGGCGAAAAAGGGTAACTTTTATTACAAAGGATCTGAATTTTCCATGTTTAAAGTTAATGACCACTATATCCGGCACGTACGAGCCTACTGGCAAGTGGATCGCAATTATTTTATGACAGCAAATAAATTTTGTAAGTATGTAACAAAAATTAAAAATCTGAAACGGGAAAGTCATACGCAAATTCTACTTTTATGTGCGGTAGTGTTGTGGGCTTACATAATGTTTAGAATACGACCAAAGGACCAACAAAGGTTTGCAGTATTAAATAAAATATCTTAAACTTTTGCATTTTATAAATTTAACGTTACCAGCAAGAGTTGTGTCAGAATCGCAGGCGGATTTATAAACATGAGCCATAGAATTGGAAAAAAGTGTAAATTTATAAATTTTAGAACAGTAAGATTGGCCAGAAAGCAAATGATTGGTAAGGTATATGAGACCATCATTATCTCAGTCTTTATAGAACAGAAGCATGAACGTTATCAAAGGCGGATCACTTCGAACGCAAAATTCTTCGAGTGATTTTCGGTCCCGTTTGCGTTGACGGGCTTTGGGGGAGGAGATTTAACAGCGAACTCTACGAGATGTACCTACAGCGACATCAAAAGCTTAATAAGTACTAAATATTTCGGTGACCTGAGAGGTGTATTCGTCTACCTTGATGATCTGATTGTGGGGGGCAAAACTGTCATTAAGCTTGACGAAAATTCAACCGCAGTTGTTGAACGGATTAGGCAATTCAATATTAAGTTTAAATAACGTAAGCTGCAGTATAAAATGGAACAGGTGGAGTTCCTAGGACACATGTTTTCTGTAAAACCAGACCCTTAAAGAGTTTAAGAAATCCAAAGTATTCCGTCTCCCACCAACCAAAAAGAACTACAAGCAATCCTCGGTACTATAAATTATCTTAGGGACTTTATTCCAAAAAGCAATATTTTAATCGAAATGTCATACGAAATGCGACAAATAAATCCATTAACCTAGTTCTAAACTAATTATAACCATTTAGGTCTGCGAAATATAAATTAGGTTGGTACTATCAGAACTTGCAAACAATGAACTCATGTTCTCTTCCTCATTTCCTAAAGGTTTTTTAAACTTTTATTTCATCCTCCATGGACCATTTGTGTATTCCCCTTAAAAAGGTCAATTAAATGTAAAATTGCAACTCTTTGACTGCAATTTGAGCGAACTTAGTAAGTACACACTCCCTTACCAAAGTCCTGTGTTGCACTGAGGTTAGATTCCCTTTTCAGATGGTATAAAATTGCTGGTCAATAGATTTTGCTCAATTTCAATTTCGTTCTGACTGGCATTTGAACCGAACAAAATTAATAATAAAATGAAAATGAAAGAAGTAATATACAATCATTAATAAATACACAAAATCGTATACATTTAGCTACCAACCGTATCCATATATGAACTGAACTCTGTGGCTAGGAATTTTTTTTTTTTGTCTGTATTTTCGTTTAACCAGAAAAGCAACCAACAACTCTTTGAATTAACGTACAACAACTAAATGCACAAAGGGATTTTTGCTTGTTTTTATTTTTTAAATGTTTTGCGTTGGTAAAATATTTTAGCGAAATTATATTTGCTCAGCGAGACGGGGTTTGTTGTAAAATTTAGTATCCCCCAGTGTTGGAAAATAAATTAAAAATATTTTCAACTATGTATTGTGTATGTATATGGAATATAATATTCGAGTTTGCCATTATGTGGTTTTTGTGGACAGGAAAAAAAACCAACTCAAACGAGCTAGCTGTAGGTAGGTATAGACGTATAGATAAAGGAACATAATCATGTTCACGCAGAGTGGAACAATTTGTAGAGTTAATACAATATTTGCATGAAATCAATATTAATAAATAGAAAAAAACCGGTTGGCAGATTAAAATACTATTACATTTCGTTTTCGTCATTATTTTGCAGCACAAAACAAAAGCCAATTAAGCGTTTTTGTGTGTAGATTACTACTTTGACTGTTTTATAGGTATTTTTTCCCCCCAATATCAAATGAGCTAAAAATATATAAGGCCATTTGGTGTGTTCCAATAAGCTGGTTTTATAATACACATTATATCTAAGTACAGAAAAAATAAATGAATGTAAATGAATATTGTCTGCCAAAAATATTTTCATGGATTTTAAAAAGCCATAACTTCGAAACAGTGACACAAAATTATAGGAAGACTAGTAGGTGGTATATAACACACTAAGTTACAGCATAATAATTTTAAACTTTTATCTACATAATTTTGTGATCTATCTATCGATTATATAAATTTATAGGAAGGTAACTACTTACAACTCGTACCAACATTCAGGCCCGGATTTAGGGGATAGCATCCAAGGCTAGCACCCCGGGCCTACACAAAAAAGGGGCCCCACAATAGGGACTTCGAAAAGAAAAATCTTCTAAATTCCAACGAGTAAACACTAGTAAAAAACGTTCCCTTTGACATTTTTTTTCGCTAATGTTTGAATTCTTTTTCCGTAAGTATTGAGTGTACGGAGACTTTTTTGACTGACCGTATATTTTTTCACTTCAATCAGTAAAATATAAATATTTCAAAATGAGAATGTATTTGGTTTTAATGGTATCGAATTGCACCGGAGGTCGCTCATTTTCAAAAGTTCCGCGTGGCGCCCAGGGTTGTCAGGTTTTAAAAACCGGAATCGCCAAACGTTACATATAAAACGCCAAAAAATTCAACATTTTCAACTCTCTAAATTCAAAAACCATAAAAATCTAATGAATTCGTGCAACTCGTACTTTTTACGTAAAAAATCTTAATACAAATTCCTCATTTGTCATTTTGTACACCTTGTTCCAAAACTTCAAAATGTCCTCTTCGGGTGCACTTTCTAGATAAAATTCATTTTACCAATTGACAGAATTTTATTTTTCCCAATGAGCCTCAGTAAGTTGGAGCCTTTTGGGTGGAATCAAGCTTAAAATAGGGTCGCAGTTGGTTTAACCTTTAGAGTACCGAGTGGGGGACTTTGGGTCCCTTGGTCCCTTGGTTCTTCTTTTAGGTAGTCGAGTTTTTTGGCGTGTTTAATACAAAATCAACGTGAATATTAATTTTCGGCAACATTTCATTAACAAAAATGTAATTTTAAAGTAAGGGGGACCTAATTTACCCCACTTCGTACTTTAGGCAATTTCTTTTTACAGGTAAAAATGGAAAATAGTCGAAGATTTCTTCATCAAACTGTTAGTAGATAAGTTTTTTTTTCAATTGAAAGTCAATAGAAGATATGTATCTGTACCTATTTATATTTATAAAATATATAAAAAATTATATAGGTATGTGTTGTGACCTTTTTCTTTGTATATTGTTGTTTTATATTGGGTTTAGGTCAAATGAAAATAAAAACAATTTTTATTTTTCACGACGTTTCGCCCATGTCTATGGACTTCATCAGGTGTAATGAATGAATATTACATTTATATTTTACAAGGAACAAACATATACTTGCATATATGTGCCAGTTTCACTTTTTAAGTGGTCTTTTACAATCCTGTGTTACATCGATGTAAAATATTTGTAATATTTATTCATTACGCCTGATGATGTCCAAAGACATGGACGAAACGTTGTGAAAAATAAAAACTGTTTTTATTTCCATTTGACTTAAAGCCCAATATACCACAAAATAATATAAAAAATGTTCCTATACGTATATGTACCTACCTACAATTTTTTTTTAAATTCATTTTATTATTAATTTTTATGAAATGAAACGAAATTTATTAAAAAAAACTTAGAAAATTTAATTTGTTTATATATTTAGTCTATAACTAATAATTAAACACAATAAAATGCAATTAAAAGTTGAGTTTTATTAGGGGGACCCAAAGTACCCCACTCCGTCTTTTAGGACTGAAAATTTGCTCGGTACTCTAAAGGTTAAACAAACGTCTGGTGAAAAATATCCCAAAGAAACAAAAGGTGTGTTGCAGTCAGACAATGTTTTTCGCATTTCTCTTAGTAAACAAGAATTAAATCGTTAACTTCTTTCTTAACTTCATTCAAATGGTTTGTGCTATCACTGTTTTCTATCGCGACTCTTTCAAAATCCGACCCTAAATCAATATCTTTCTAAGCTTTAAAGTTGTCTTCATTCTTTACTAATTTAAATATTTAGTCACAGTCATCACAGATGTAAGGTTTGAGTGAAAATTATTAAAAAGAAAAAATATGAGGATTTTGGTTAAACAAATTTAAATCGCCAAAATCTAAACATATCGCCTTTTTTGGGGTGCGTCGCCAAACCGATTTTCGTGTCGCCAAATGAAATTTCAAATCGCCCGTTTGGCGATAAATCGCCACATCTGACAACCCTGGTGGCGCCTCCCAAACATTCAAATTCTTATACTCTCTCGAAAACCATACTGAACCGATTGAACTAAAATTTTCAGGCAATCTTAGGTATTGGCCCGTGAGAAACATCTTTTATATTTTTTTATACCTGGTACCACACTGTGGTGAGGGTATATTCACTTTGTCATTACATTTGTAACGCCCATAAGGAGGCGTTGTAGGTATGACAAACTATATATATTATTGATCAGCATCACTTTCTTAGTCGATCTAACGATGTCCGTCTGTCTATCCGTCTGTCTGTCCGTCTGTCCGTATGTCCGTCTGTCTGTCTGTCCGCACGATTACGGCCGTAATTTAAGAGCTATCGACTTGAAATTTGGTACGTAAGCTTTTATCCACTAGACTGAGGCTAAATTCGAAGATGAGCAAGATCGGATGAAAACTACTACTACCTTCCATACAAAAATATCAGATTTATATAGCTTTTTATGTTAAAAATTAAATTTAAATAGCTACAGTAAAGATAGCAAGTTTAAACTTTGCACATATTGTTTTAATAATATTTAAAAATGTTTGACAAAAAATGAGCTTGGTCGAATAAAAAGTACCCATACCTCCCATACAAATATATAATTTTTTAATACTAAAATATTTTTTTTATTTTACAATAATATAGTACCGGGTATTTGAGCTTCGGCATAGTCGAAGATAATTGTCTTACTGGTTTTTGTTCGTATTGCTGTAATTCAGGTTTAGGCAAAAAGAAAATTCCAGAAAATCGATTTATTCTCATTTTTCGCATTTTACGAAAGAACATCCTATTATCTAAGACTTATGGCGTTAGGCAATAACGCCCAAGGAAATAGCGCCCAAGGAAATAGCGCCCAAATCGATTTGCAAATAACGCCCAAAAAAATGAAAAAAAAAAAAAAAAAATGCATAGCGCCCAAAAATAAACAAGAAGATGGAAATAAAGCCCAAAAATAATTTGCAGTTTAATACGTATGCAACCCCCATGCTTGGGGTTAGTGTCAGATTTGGAGTATGTACAAAATTGGATACATTGAAGGCTTTTTTACAGTACGAACTCCCGCACCTACTCCAAAATCCAGCAGAAAACCCATGTCCCCCCATTCTTATTACACTGTTTATGCATTTCCACTTACTATTTTTGGCTTTACTGCTTGTCAAAAAAAAGAACCCTGGAAAGGAAATAACACCCAAAATGACGAAATATTTTGCAACAACAAATTGTACGAGTTTTTTTTGGGCGTTATTTGCAAATCGATTTGGGCGCTATTTCCTGGGGCGTTATTGCCTAACGCCAAGACTTATCTATCTTATAAATTATCTAAGCAATACTATTCCTGTACACGGGCAAAGCTGGGCGGGTACAGCTAGTTTTGCATAATTCTTGTTTTTGATTATATATTTATATATTAGTTATGTTTGTTAAAAGAATTTACTTTACTTTACTTAATGCTTTATTGAAAAACTAAAAAAAAAAATTGTTTTGGAAAATTATTGGGGTTCCAGGGGCCTCCAGTCTATTGTTGATTTTTTTTAAAACATGTCATAATATGTGCCATTTTTAAGAATTATCTGCCCGAAAATAATAGATCTTAATGCTTAGCTGAGTGAGAAAACTGATTAGGTACCCAAGTTCTTTACCATAGGTCAGCGAGTTGGACGAAACGGGATAGAGTGAATCAAATTTATTGAAAAAAAAGAGAAGATGCTGTACGCAAAACTGCTTTTTATACTATCTCCAGAATGTCACTGCTATTTAACCCATCAGCGATGGACCAATCATCATAAATATTCATAGTCTAGGAGCAACTTCTTGGAAATGCTTCTGCTGCGTTGCGTATTATGGCAAATTAAAATCATTATTGCAAAATATGGTATTTCACAAGGCTGTGTTCTCAGTCCTTTAGCTTCGTCTCTTTTTATAGAGGATGAGGGCTACTCCGACAGTTCCGGTTGGGATTAAGCTAAGGAGTGTAGAAATCTACTGCTTGATGCGGATGATCTTATCAGCCTTTCTGACTAAACCTATATAGGGTGGGCTAAATACAAGTTTCTTTTTAAAAATGCAATAAAATGAACAGAATTAAATTTCCATGTATTATGGCTTTATTAGTTAGAGCAAATAATCCCATTAATTATGGAACACAACGTCGTTCAAGTGGCTGTCTCGGCTGGCTTCGCTTTCGCTGTAGCGCATTCTATCACTCCAATTTTCCAAGACTTTATTAATGGTTTCGGGCTGTAGCTGACGGATTGCTTAGATGATATTGGCTTTAAGTGCTCCGAGGCAGCCAATTGACATTGCCAAGATGGCTTATAACACGATTTGAGAATTTGGTGCCTAAAAGATCGATTGTGGCATAGCGCGCCATCCTCCATGAACTAGAGGTCATCCAAATCCATGTCTTCAATTTCAGTAAAAAAAAGTCAGTTAAAATATCTCTGTAATGCCCACCGTTAACCGGAACGTTGTTCCCAGCCTTGAGATCGATGGCGAGTTGATGTTCGTGAATTGAGTCTCATCACTATACTCTGTAACACAAAGTTACAATTTCAATGCTGATCTTAAGATCAAGTGTGGACAAATCCAACAATTCAACAGGCACTCGCAAGTCTTGTCGACTTATTATCGTTGTGCTATAGGCCCCTTAGAGATCTAAAATCTGAAAATCACACCAAAAATCTTGCATTGAAAATTACCAAGGGCATTTCTATCCGCCTTCGTAAAAATCCATGCTTCTGTTCAGTAAAGTTTGACTAGTATGATCTACGACACTGATAGACTACCATTAGTATTTCTTTATAATACGATAGTGCATCGCGGAGCGGCTAGGTAAACTTTTCGAATGCCCACCCCTTAAAACAACAAATTGACCGTTCTCAAAATTTCTTCTTTTGACGGAATGGAGAATCTGGATTAACTGGATATTAAATCGCTCCTGTGATTCATATAGCTAATACTCAAATCTGATATAGCTCTAATTGATAAAAGGACTTCATCTCCTCAGTTACTTCTTTGCCAAATTGGAGGATCACAGAGCTTTAAGAATTTCTGCGATTTATTCATAAATGGTTCAAAGAGAAAATTATGTAGAAGCTCTAAAAATGGCAGTTCCATTTTGGTTTCAATAGGTATTCTATGAAGCTAGAATCTGGCAACTATAATAAGAACACCCGGACCCGTACCTATACCTAGAGGGTAAAGAAACAGCGATTGGGAAGCGTAATTCTTCGCTTGATTTCTGATGCGATTGAAGTAGATACTGCCAAAAAGTAATAGCTGTCTATTTTGACATTTCATCCAATTCGTCGATGTTGTAAGTCCTTTCTTGGTCATGACATAGATATACTTGTAGGTACTTCGTCGTGACTTTAAAACCTACTTTTTTAATTATAGCGAGAGTAGTGTACCTACTTAAGTGGACCCCCCGTAAATCTAGATCTTCCGCCAACAACTATAAAATTGAAAGAGCAATCCACATACGGGTAGATGGGAAATATTGTAGGTACTTAATCAACTCATAGATGATAGTGAGTCCTGACGTAACCGAGTTATGGACATGCATTTAGACCGACCAAATGACCGATGCATTAACAGCTCTGGTGCGAAGAAGTAGCTGTTGAGCATATTCTCGTATTTCACGTATTCTGCCGTTCCTTAGAACCGGTGCACACTTGCGTTTTTTTCCCGCGAGGGCCCGCAGCTTGTCGCGTAATACCGCCTGCCCTCCTATCGAACAACATAAACCGACCAACAGATATTTAAAAACTGCCAACCTACAGAGCTGGCTCCAAATGGCACCCTTATTTAACAAGTTAGCAATATGCAAAGTTAGACCTATAACTCTAGTCATCATGTACGTGTCCTTCATTTTCATTTGCCACATCTCCATCAGTTGAAATCCGTGGAATAGTAGCTATAGATTTGAGTTATATAAAAACTAAAAAAAGACGGACCTGTTATCACTTTCGGAACTTCTCCAAATATTTCATTTTACATTTACATCGAAATAAACTAATTTTCCCCAGAAGCAATTGGCTTCATTAAAATTGTCCCGTGATTACAATAATTGTAGTAAATGCAACAGTCACAGATCCTCTGCATAATACTCATCCAGTGTCAGAAGTTTAGTTTCAAAAAGTTGTGTTATTCAAAAATAAATTTTCATCTCAATTCAATTTAAAAGTTGTCACCTTTCGGCCAAAGCAATTACCAAGTTATGATGTAAATCCTCAATACACTAGTACTACCTGGTATATCCTGTACCATAATGACAAAAATCATTTCATATTCGCGCCATCAAAGGGACTTTGGTTAACTGAACTCTCAAAATGTCAGATATCATTTTTACTGGGTGTCTGTCGGGTTTTCGCCTATCTCGTCATAACTTTGTCGTCATCATGAAAATATAAAAAAAAACGAAGGATATCAAATTAACTTGAAGGGTTGCAGGCCTTAGTGACACCTTGATTTCGGACGACGACGATGACGAAGCGACCCACATTTATGAAGGCACCTAAAGGATGACCCATAAATGAAATTACAGCACTGTTACCTATACCTACACCCTTCGCTCATTTTCATGATGAGCGATGAAGAGCTTCATATTTCATGAGCTGACGATTGAAGTGACAAAGTTTCATTTCAATTTGATATTCTGTGACGATGTTCCGCTCCCTAAGTGTCCCTGTCCATGAAACTTTTCCAATGGAGATTCCAAATGAAAACTTATTTTCCTCTTACCTCGTCCTTTTCCTCGGTCGCAGCCGTCGTCATCGTCATCGTCTTGTCCTTGGTCTTTGTCTTTGTCTTTATCGTCATCATTTTGTCTAAGTTACAAAGTGAATGAATTGGATTTGAGGCAAAAGGATAAACTGGGTACACTTGAAATCCAATGATGGGATCAAGTGAATGATAAAGTTGCTGAGAGAGATGTTCAGATGTTCGGTTGTCCTGATGACGGTAGTACAGTGGTTGCTAGCATTGGTGTTGATGAGGAGCGAACGAAAACTGATGCCACAGAAGACAATCTCCTTTGGTGATATATAAATCATTGAAGTTGGAAATTGCCTGTGATCCTTTTATGTCGAATGTTGAATGCTTTGAGTTTCCGTTTCTTCCTTTTTAGGTTTAACATATCAAAGATTTCCCTCAGTTTCTACATTCGGTGGTGCTGGGTGGACTAAAGCCGGCAGCAGCAGCAACGACGACAGGATATAGAAACTCATTCTTGAACACTTAAAAGTTTTGCCAAGTGTCGGAGACCTTCTCAGATTTTGATTGTGACTTTCACTTCAAAAGACTTTTGCCGCTCATTCGATTTTGTTATTCTGTGGGCCATTGTCGGAATAAGATAACAAGTTGTGTTAGTTTTTAAACTACTAAGGCCAAATCGTTTTATGTGATTTGAGTCGTTTGAAATTCAAGAGATTATTATTTGTTTCAAATAAAATGGAATCTTTAGATTAGATTTCCCTTAAGGACGAAAAGTGGTAGAGAGAGTTGAATGGCTTTGTATATTAAATACCTAGTACTACTACCACATGGAGCTACTAGTTCAATATATTTCTGGCGTGTGTTTCAAATATAGCTTTGCAGAAGACGAACATGAATCTTTCATCGTTGATGTCATTAAACTGACCAATTAACTTGGTAATGTCGAAAGGCATGCCTTTTGTATATTGTTATTGATTTTTGCTTATCCTTTCTGATGAATGGCCTCTTGATATTGCTCTAATGGAACACATTTTATGACGATGGCGAGGCATGAAGTGATGCTTCAGTTACTGACGCAATACATTTTGATGTCGTTGACGAATGTAGTTCCGGAAATATTCACAACATATGCGTCAGTACACAAAGAGTGGGCAAATTACTCATAGTTATCAAAACCAAGCGCATCCTTCATGGATTGGTCGAAGTCTGCAATCAGCGCAGTACTGGCCATGTTAAAGAATGGTGTCGTATCCGATGTTTTTGAATCATTTTTGTTGTTATTGTGCAAGTAAATCTAAGCAATAAATTTAATATGCCAGTAAAATCATTCTATCATTATCAGCTAATATGTACATAGCAAATTTAAAAAATGAAATTAATTTTTAATTTAGGCTTTGTGTTTATTTAATTTGTCGTTTTATTTATCAATCTAAATCGATCCAAAAAAGCTCAAAGCCGTTTTTAAGCAGAACTTCGCCGAGTATTTTGAGCTATCATACATCTTACTGCTCCGTCCAGAGACTGAGCTACAATAAATTTAAAACTGTTTTTATTTGACAAGATGCGAACAGAATATAAAAACTATTGTTTTCGATTGTAGCCTTGACTTGAGGGAGGTGGAAGCACATCGAAAGGAAACACATTTCGATTCTGAAACAGCTATCAGAACGAACGAAAATAAGTGTGATGTGTCCTGTGCGTGCGTAGGGTTCACATTGCAGACCGCTGCTGCGGCTGGGCAAATTGAAAGGGATGTGGTTGATGTTGGTGAATCGTTTTAATATTTTTTGTTGGCCCAGGAGTATTCCTGTGAATATTGGCCAAAATTAGACAAAGGGGCGTGGCACCGCCCATACAAAAAAACAATCAAAATCTTATATCTCGAAAACCGCCGAATCGATTGAGTTGAAACTTAAAGACAATCTTACGAAAGAACATTATTATCTAAGATCTAAGATATACAATTTCTGTGCACGGGCAAAGCCGGGCGAGTACATCTAGTTTAAAATAGCTTTGTAGTATGCGACGCTCCGTTTTCCAACACAGCTACAAATCTACAATGTTCTTGAAATGTTTTTCTTTTGTATAAAAACACATAGACCATCTATTAAAAAAATATAGTATACAAAAAACACAAACTGTCACTTTAGAAGTAAATGCATGTCATTTTGGGGTAGGAAAATCAAACAAATACAATGATCCAATGCATCACCAAACCCATCCCAAAGGTGACAATTAATGTTAGCCTTAGCCCCAAACTCTGACTTTGAAATTAATTTTAAACATGAGCGGGTATGTCAAACATTAACAACTACATCAGCCAGTAAACAGCTATCCAACAAATACCTGAAATTCACTTTAAAAAAAGGATAAAATCGATGCAAATGGTTGGCGGGAGGTGGGACTTTGCAACCAGCATGCAACAGCCGGCCATTTGTAATTATTTCTGATTCCATTTTTTATTACACTTTTAATTACACCCCCAGACTGCTGTCATTAAAGTCTGTTTTTTATATATAGTTTTTTTTTTTTTTGCGAAACAAAATAAAAATAAAGACACATTCGAATTAATGTCCCTTTTTGTGCCGTTGTTACGCTTTTCACTTCATTCTCGGATTTTTCTATTTTCAAGTTTCCTTTTTTCAACTTGGTCAAGCTTTAATTTTCAAACAGACTCCCTTCTCATTAGTGATGAATTTAACCCTTAAAAGGTATCCGAAGATGTTTTTTCTCCTTTTGTCAGTCACTTTTTTTTTTTTGTTCTTCGTTTGACAATTATTATAGCCTTAGTCCTTTCGACAGAAGGAGAGTGCAAACAAAAAGCCATGTTCTTTTCAACGGATTTGTTGATTCGAATTGCTTTTTTTCTAACGCCTCGCATCGCCTGATTGTTTCAAGAAGGATCTGTGCGCTTTTTGATTTGAACTGCTGAAGGCTGGATTACCCACTTTTGTGAAGCACAATGAAATGAAAACCAGAGGACCGTGGATAATCCGTGTGCAATTGTGACGGCAGTAAAACGGAAATTAAATTTTCCTTTCAATATTGTTTTGTAAAAGCCGGATGGGGACAATTTTTCGCCCATGGCTGAGCATATGTATTGGTGTCGATAAAGAGTGTTTACGGTGGTGCCTATGGGTATGTGTGCAATAATCCTTAAATTCGGCGGAAAGGGAAATTTGTTTTACTTTTTCCTTTTGGCTGGGAGATTTTGTTTTTAATATGACTATTAAGCATTGATGTGTATTTAAGAGAAGGTTGACACCATGATTATGTATAGGCGCTTTTTGTATTGAACAAAAATTGCTCTCGCCTTATGCTGTTGACACGTGGTGGTCCGTGGTCCTGAAAAAGTTGCATATGAGTGAACAAATCTGTTTTTAGCGTAATGTTTCTGATTTCTCTCTTTCTCTACTTCGCCGAATAAAGATGTCACTGATTCGGTGGTGTGGTCAGGTTAAAGTTAAACCCATGTCTCTAACGCTGATTCCAGGCATTCTCTAGGTGCATGCATGGTGAGAACGTTCGATCAAATTCGGCACCTCTTCGACACATGTATAGATTCCTGGTGATGATATAGAGTCGAATCATGTATATGTATAATGGACAGACTTTTAAAAATGATGATGGTGATAAACAAACTATACAAGCCTCTTATAGAGATGGTTTTACTGATCTGGGACCTGAAAATTAAACAAGGACCCTGTCCGCACGTAGGATGAATGCACCATTAAAAGGCCGAGGGCAGCCCTAACATAATTGCTATAAAGCACATTATAAAGTACCGCCTTACAAAGAGATAAAGAGCTGGGACTATTGCGATGTGTTTCTTATTTCTTCCCAAAAAAAAGAAACGTAATGTGAAGAGCTAGCTATACCTTCGGTCCTATATGGAACTGCTACTGCTGGACATATAATTATTAATTTTCAACGAGATTCTAGAAAGACCCGCATTCATTGCAATGGATGTTAAAAACAATTAAAAAGTCGCAACATCAATAAATGGACTACCTATAATTGACTTTAAAACGTCTCACAGTGAAAATAGCATGTTTTAATCTTATTGTTTAAAATTTGACATGGCAGTTTTCTAAACATTAAACTGACAAAAAAATGACCATCGATCAACCCGTGCTTCAATATTCTGTACGTCCGATCCTTTTCAGTGATTTGTTAGAAAGCAAAGTACATACTTGTATTAACCGACACTACAAAGCGAACTCGGACATACGTGTATCGTGGCCGTGCACCGATATTGAACTTAACAATCTCGAATACACTACTCATATGCCCGAGCTGCCAATGACAGTCCTACAGTGCTACCAACTACTTAAGAAAGGGATATGTTCTACTGAACTCTAGGAGGCGTATCATACTTTCGCTTACACTTGTTGGAATAGCCCACCAAAACAGAGACATATTGTGCGAAAATTGTGCATCAAGAACCTCTATCCCTATTCTGACTCCAACATTACCCACTTGGCATCAGAAACGCCGTAAATAAGAACTAAGTCTACCTGGGTATCAAAAACTTCCCCTGACCCGAGCTAGAGCGCCGTCAAGCACTAGCAGTCAAATATGTATAAGTCATACAAGGCCGCGCTGCTTACAAGTAGAATAGTATAATTGCTCATAACCTTTAAGAACCTAAAACCCCAGGAAGAGTAGCTATTTCACCTTCGAAAAGAAGAAGAGAAAGCAGGACAAGCGCCAAATTGAAGCCACTATAGCAACTATCTATACATATCTATACATATAATAAAACTGTAGGGCTTTTCTTTGTCAGCTAAAAACTCGAAAACGACTGGACAGATTTCGATGAAACTTTTTTTTAAAATGTTCCTTAAGACTGTAAGACTGCTATAGGCTATGTCGTTTATAGCCACTTCCTTAGGAATAGTTTTTAGCCAATATGTATTTTCTGAAGTGAAAATATATACATGCACATAATTATACCTTGCTACAAATGGATGTTTATTATTTTACGATCGTCAAACAAAAACAATACGTATACTACACATTCGAAAAGGGTTGATTTGTTTTCGCAGTGAGTGCTATGGTCAGCTGTATATGTAATGTAGGTATGTATATTATGATCGTATGTCCGATGCATGGAGGATGGGGATTGGGTGCGTCGTGCGTGCTGCAGTATGGCATGGGGTATATTAATAATCTTCATAAGAGAAGAGACGTACCTATAATACAAAACAGGTTTCATTTCAGAATTTCATTCGATAAGTGATGGTAGGTAACAGTGTAGGGTTGGGGTAGGTAGTTGTTTGGATTCCATCGGAAGAGGGAAACAAAGGAAAGGAAAGGAAAAGCAGTATTATAAACAAGTAGCAAGATCATGGAGAGGGAGGGCGATGCAGAGGGTGCACATTATATATCCAATATATTACATCCCTTATCGCATATCGCCACGTAACGCAGTAGGAATTTCATTCTGATATGACGTATGTATTTTTTGAAGTGAAAAAATATACATACACATATACCTTGCTACAAATGGATGTTTATACTTTTGCGATCGTGCGACACGATAAACAAAAACAAAACCACACTAGCAACGCATACCTCGCATTCAAAAAGGGTTGATTTGTTTTCGCAGTGAGTGCTATGGTCAGTTGTATAATGTAGGTATGTATATTATGGCATGGGGTATATTAATAATCTTCAGAAGAGAAGATACGTACAGACGTTCATTCTGATATGGTATGGGGTATGGTAACAGTGTAGGGTTGGGGTAGGTAGTTGTTCGGATTCCATAGGAAGAGGGAAACAGAGGAAAGGAAATACAGCATTACAAACAAGTAGCAGTAAACCATTATACATATATCCAATACATTAGATCCATTATCGATATCGCCACGCCAAAATTGGAAAAACGGGGTGACGCCTCGCATTCAAAAAACATCTTCTATGATTTTCATGATTCTTTTTTTGTTTTCTTCGTATTGCTCTGTATTTCAGGTTTAGGCAGAAAGAAAATTCCAGAAAATAGATTTATTCTCATTTTACGAAAGAACATTATTATCTAAGACCTAAGCAATACAATTCCTGTGCACGGGCAAAGCTGGGCGGGTACAGCTAGTTTATGAATAAGCACCATAGAAAGTCTGAATCATGTTTTCTACATAGCTAAACCGTACGTCCATTATGATCGTTGACAGCGGTATTCAATATAGTAACCCATAATGAGGCTTCTGGGTCTGACGATTTACCACCGAAAGCCATATAGGTGAAGCAACTCCCAGTAATTTCTGACTTCAATTCGTATATGGCCGTAAATTGGTGGAAAGGTTTTAAATTTGTTATCTTCAAAAGGATGTTAAGTCCCATGAATGTGAAGGTCAATTGAGAGCAAATCTCTGAAAATTGGTATCTAGCTAATAGCTGTTGGGCGACACTACATTGCATTTACCAACTAGTGCAGTCCTTTCAAACTTAAAGTGGTTTATCAACCCGTGGAAGGTCACTAACTGCTCTTGCTGCCAATGTGCCTGAATACGTCTCACCTTGCCCTGACTAGAGTGGATTGTGGAGTACCACCTCAAAGTAAGCCTATATAAGACACTATAGCATCTATATGCGGCTTCGATGCCGTTAGAGAAGTACATATTTTGTTTTGCTATGCACTCCATAAAATGTCAAAAAAATCGACCCCATACAAATTTAGTCCTAAACTCGGGCCCAACAAATTTCTAAAATCAGCGAAATTGAATTTCTTTATTTTTTTATATACAGTGGCAGTGGGTACACCAACCGAGTTTAAAGACGACGTATAAAAAAATAAGAATTTTCCCATACAAACTTCGACCCTCCTTTTCCCTCACTTTGAAGTCGAATTTTCCCAAATTGCTTCTAAGTGCTCACTTTGGCAATAAAAGTAAATATTTTTTTTGCCAAATATCAGCTTCCTAGCTCGTACCGTTTGCCCTGCACATGTACTCTATCACGAATCAGATCTGGCCCATACTCGATCTCAAGCGCTTCAACAGTCTGATCATTAGGTGGTATGCCCTCAGATTGGGTCTCCCTGTAATTGATTTCAGAAGCTCTATAGACGAGGAGAGAGAGCAGACCACATTCTTCACCTCCTAAAGGGTGGGCCATCTAGTGGGTTATTTTTAAATCATAGGTTATTTTGACACTGACAGCTGTTTCTCGCTCGAAATCTTGACAGAAAGACAGTATCATATACCTCCGCGGAACGAAATGAGTCGCTTTAAGCTTGAACAACGTTGGGACATATTGAAAACATATTTCCAAAGTGAGTGCTGTGTAGTCTAAACAATGAATTTTTTTAAAAAAAGGTTTTGGCCATAAAGCACCCAAGTTCGTGAGACTGGTATGCTAGTGGACAACACTAATGGTCCCCGTCGTCATACAGTCGAGAATGTGGCCGCTGTAGGCGAGAATGTGAGACTCAATTCGCGAACATCAACTCGCCATCGATCTCAAGGCTGGGAACAACGTTTCGGTCAACGGTAGGCCTTACAGAGACATGTTAATCGATTTTTTTTTCATCCAATCAATCCGTGAGCTACAGCGCGAAACCATCACCAAGGTCTTTAATTAATGGGAATGTTTGCTCTAATGCTCTTACTAATAAAGCCATAATGCATTACATGGACAAAATTTATTTTTATTGCATTTTTAAAAAGAAACTTGTATATGGCCCATCCTGTATACTAGCCTGACCAGCTCTCTCAACTTGAGGAGACTACATCTTTGACAATTTTGCCGAACTCGCTAAAATATCAGCCACATCACATCCAGCGCTTTATGTTAAGCCTCTAGTTCAAAGGGTAGTTTTGAGATTTTTAGATTCTATTGTATTACATGGGCCTACTCAGGCCTAAATGTTACTCCACTCGATTTAGCCTGCCACCCGAGTCTAACCTAACTTAACCTAGATGAAGGAAATGTACACTTCTTATCATGTTCAGATCCCATCCATCAACTTAATTAAACAAAAACATTTGTCCCGAATAGCTTCTCGCATTCAAAAGTAATTAAGAAACATTTTAAGAGCTCTCAAGCGCGAAAATGAAAAAAGGACCCTTCTGGTTGCATTGTTTCCAATCTTTTATTCCACGAAGCGCTTGAAAAACTCTTCAACAATTATTCTGTTTCTGTTTATCACACTTTCCCTTAAGAAGCATCCTTCGATAGTCTCCACGCCTCGTCAGAATCCATACGTGCGCATATCAATCAGGCACAGATTTCAATTTCATTCTTTCTCTCTAGCTGGTATTTGACATAAAGGACACCCTGACGGCTGAATGTCAAAACCAGTTTTCTTTTTTACAAGTGCCTTAGCGCAAAAGTAGTACTCCTAAAAACACATCCGCCTAAAACGCGCTCCGTGCAGATAGAAATATAAACATTCTCCGTGATTTGTCGCTTTGGATGTGAGTTAACTTACTATATTGTTAAGAATTATTTGCGCGTAAATATGTCCCATCCGAGTGACATTAAGGAATGTCACCACATCAATCTAAATAATTATGGCTGAGTGTATACCTCTGGAAAAAAATATGACTTCTCCTAGTGGAAAGAATTTATTTATATTTTTTTTTCTCCAACCGCTCTTTGATTTATATGCTTTAAGGACGAAATAAACTTTTAATTTGTTGCCTTTTCTTGTAGAAATAGAGACACACAATTTTTCGAAATATCTCCACGCTAACGGTAGGTAAACATAATTTGAATGCGAAAACTTTGCAGTGTCACTTTTTCCAACGTTCATTTTTAAGTAAAGATATATAAATATTTTTCAACTGGCAGTTTTTGTTGTTGTTGTCATCCTGTATCCGGATTTCCAAGAATCACCACTGGAATAAGTTATTAAAAGGATGGTGGCATCAGAGTCTCGCAAAATGCAAGAGTATAAGACAATTGATTTAACATCTAAAGTCAACAACAATTCCTTTGATGCGGGGTAGGTATACCCACCTAAGATGAGAAAAATATCCTGCACACTGATGTTGCAAAAAGCAAAAAGGAAAAAGATGAAAAAAATAAAAATAAAAATAGTAGAAAATTCTCCACAATGAGGAGGATGGTACTAGGGATTAATGTCCATGCTTATCGCAATCGCAACTAGAAAGTGGGTCAAGAGCAAATGAAGTGATGTAATAGCTTTGGAGGGATTAAAAGCTGGACCAGAATCATCACAAGAAAATGGCTATTTGAGTTGGATTCTATTTATTTACGAGACGTGTTTGGACGTGAGTATGGTTTTGTTGGTCAGTTGGAGTGATGCGACTTTAAATTGGGTGGTGATGTGTTTTAAATGACTTTTGTAATGGAAAATAGGATTGGTTTCTCTACTGGGAAATTGCAGTAATTAGGAGAGGGTTTTCTGTGCGGTTTTCGAATGAAACTGAAACAAAAATACTTCATTAATGGTGCATGTACGATACGTAGATATGGTGTACACGTTTTTCCTTTAGAATATGCAAGAGCTTAGGTAGTTTTTCATTCAATATAGATTTTTTTTAGAAAATGATCATTATGAAGCGAGTTTTAGTTTACACAAATGAAGCCCCGCAAGAGGACAATTATTATTTTGTTCAGCAAACTTATCTATCTATGTTCTACCTATATATATAAAAATGGATCCTGATTTGTGTTCGGATACGTATAACTTGAGAACCACCGACTCGATTGAGTTCAAATTTACAGATAATCTTAGGTGTTGGCCAAGGGGTGCACTGAAAGAGATTAGTCAATATTGGACAAAGGGCGTGACACCGCCCATACAAAAAAAAAAACATTCAAAATCTTATATCTCGAAAACCGCCGAATCGATTGAGTTGAAACTTACAGACAATCCTAGGTATTGGCCCAGGAGTATTGCTGTGAAGATTGGTCAAAATTGGACAAAGGGGCATGGCGCGACCAAATTGGATACTTTCTTTTACGGGTTTGTTAATAATTGCTACCCGAAGGTTTGGAAAAAAAAAACGTAAAAGTAATCGATTTGTTTTGTTTCACAAATTGTTTTCCAAATTTCAATTTTATCTTTTTCGTTCGGTAACTTTCTTCACTGGCTATTTCAAAGGTAAAATTATTGATAGTGAACAATTTATGTGCGATTTATACAAAGTGATGATCATTTACAGTTCGATATTTGTTATGATGCCAAGAAGAGACAATGGTAACAGTAGCCGGCGTTCTCAGAATGGCCGCTGAGCCAGTGAAGCTATCCGCCTTCATTTTCTATTAAAAAAAAAATAATTAAACAGAAAATTTCGATCTTGAAATATTTAAAATAACTATTTTAGGCAGAATAACGTTTGCTGGGTAAGCTAGTTCTTAATAAATAAAGAAAAATATTTAAAGGAGCAAACGCCTCCTTAAATATTTTATGAAAAGCAACCAGCCTCCTGCATTACAGATTAAAATCAAACACAATCAACTAAAATCACATCGAAAAATATCACCAACGATTAGGTATTCCTGTTCCTGGAGATCACAATTTTGTCCAAAATAAGTGCTGACAAAACCGAATTTACTGAGCACAATATTTTCACAACAACTACCAGTCCTTATAATCAACCATGGTTAAAAACAAATTTATTTTATACCTTTTACTCCCAACAGAGTAAGCACACTTGATCTGTTGTACTATTTGTGTGCTTCATCCTTCATTAGTCAACTTAATGAAATTATTCCATGGAACGCATATTTTGTACGAAATTTATTTCAACATCTACTACTCCACTGTAATATTGTGGTGACTAGATTACACCATTATATGCGTTGTGACTAACAAAAAACATTTTTTTTGTTTGCAATTTACCTGGCACGTTAGTCCTCTGATCCAATTATGTTGCCTGAATCCCAAAAAGGATTCGTCGAAATGAGACCGACCAAACCTCACTGCCACGTTTTCTGAAATGGGAAAATATTGTTGGAATTAATTAATCGCCAAGCTTAATTATTATTTTGCTAATATTAGTTGTGCGGTATAGTTGTTGTGAACAAACACACACCAGTAGAGTGTATTGTAATGAAGATAACCGTCTGGATACTGGCGATGGATTTATGTTTATCAACATAAATAAGCAGACTAATTTAATAGAAATTGGGGATTATGCATGCCGGATGGTGTACTTTGGTGGATTAGTGCCTGATTTTATGCGATGGTATATTTTAATCATCACACAAATGCACAGAGTAGGTATGCCCAGGCCCACCTCATCTGTGAGAAGATTAGTTAAGAAACACCTGGAAAATTGTTTGCTGATGATGCTACTTCCGCGTTGGTATACGGATATAAGATGGGGATTTCCGAGGATTACGAAGGCATTCGCTAAACGGCTTAATCTCTTATCTGAGTTGTTTTCTTTCGCACAAAATGGACGAGGTCGTGCTATGGTTCGCGAATAAAAGCCCATCGAGGATGCACTTAAGTTTCGAAATTTACCCGGCAGTGGTTAAGATAGTAGAATAATTTAAATTAGCATCGGTAGTGGAGAATGGCAAAAAAATAAATAAGTTTGACTATGCAGCAGAAACAGAATGCCTGCGGTATGTTGTTTTTACATTAGCTAAAAAGACTAATGCCCAATTTCACAGTGGAGTTTGAACTTTCGTTTTGGTTAAAACCCTCGTTCACCAAATTTTTGGTTTCACAGTGCTCGTTTAAATCGAAAGTTGATTTCAACTTGTGGTTTAAGTTAGATGCCCAAATTTTGTGCTGTAAGCTTTTTAGCGATTTTAGGTCTATTTTGATAGGTGACATTTCATATAGTGGCAGACGAGTGCAACGTACAAACATTTTTTTGGAGCAAATTTAATAGAAAATTGAAAATACAACTGATTGGTATGAAACATGAAAAAAATAGGGCATCATACCCTTGCCTTCAAACATATCTTTCTCGATCGATGATTAAGGCAAGACGCAAGAGTCGATTGATGTCCACTCACCGACAGCACAGTATCGTCATTGGCAGATGCTACGGATACACATTTACTCACCCTTAAAAAAAGAGAAATTGGCTAATATACTACTACATATAATAAAGAGGTAAGCTCTGGAACCACTGAACCGATTTCAAAAATTATTTCACTAAAAAAAAGCTACGGGATAATTTACTGTGATAGGAAACTTTTTTTTATTTTGATTGGCAGGGGAGCGTGGCACCTACCATACAAAAAAAAAACATTCAAAAACTTATATCTCGAAAACCACTCAATGGGTTGAGTTAACATTTCAGGCAATCTTAAGCAAGCCGTGCAGTGAAGTGGCGTTGCAGTGACGTGGTGACCAACTGGCAGGTGCAATCGCTACGGCCTATGTAAACAAATAAGGACATGCGCGTCAAAGGGGAGTGGGGCGACGTGGTATGCCACTTGCCTCGAACAAGTTTAATATTCGAGTGGCATACGTCTGGTGACATCGTAGACTTGTAGGTTGTAGAGGTATATCGTATATCTCTTGTAGAGGCATATCATATTGTAGAAGCTGGTGAGGACGTCGATTTTGGCATTGCAACTGTATTTTTGTTTAACCGGAAAGTAAAACAATGCGAGATGACCAAGGATGACACTTTAAGTACAGATGAATAGGTGACACCATACGTTGTTTGCAACTTCATCGCCGCTACTTCGTCGCCACACGAAATGTTCACCAGTTTTAAGCCACCTGAGACTTGGTCACCACGCCACTGCCACGCCGCTTGCTTACTACTTTAATGCGCGCCTCTCTTTAGATACTGTAAAAACATTGCAAAAGTTTTCTTTCTAAGTAGTCGGTCGATTGAGCTAAAAATTTACGCTATAGGTATATTTGTTACAAAGTGGAAAGTGCACATAAATCAAAAGCTTTATAGTTTTCCGATAGATGTCGCTAAACACCCAAATCTTAAATTTATATGGCAGCTATAGTCTTGAAATTTAATAAATAGAAGTTCATTCCCTGCTGAGAGCATTGAATAAAATATGGGCGGGATCGAACAAAGGGGCTTGGCACTTCCCATAAAAACGAAAAACACTGCGACGCTTATGAGAACTAAAGTTGTAAAATTTCAAATTACTTACTTATTTAGGCGGCTCTACAGTTCGGGGTGAATCGAGGCCTTAGCTAATTGCCTCCAGTTGCGCACTCCTAGTCGGTTGACCTTGTCACTTAACGCAAGGTCTTCCACTACTGTCTATCCGGTCTAGACTCGAAGACTCTACGGGCCGGAGCATTTGTTTCCATCCGCTCTACATGTCCTAGCCGTCTTAAACGACTTACTCGCAGTTTTTTTACCAGGTCGATGTCGCTGTACAGCTCGCATAGTTCTTCGTTGAATCTCCTTCTCCAAAGCCCGTCAACGCAAACGGGACCGAACATTTTACGAAGAATCTTTTTCTCGAAGCGACCAATAATATCTTCATCCGCTTTAGATAGAGTCCAAGCTTCAGCGCCATAATGCAGGACTGGAATGATTAAGGTCTTATACAGAATCTCCTTAGTTGTTCGGGATAGGGCTCTACTACTCAGTTGCCTTCTTAGTCCAAAGAAACAGCGGTTGGCAAGAGTTATATATCGTTTAATTTCTTTTAAAATATTGTTGTCTGAACTTATAGCCGAGCAGAGGTAGACAAAGTCTCTTACTACCTTAAAGTTATAGCTGTCGATCGAGACGGTTTCACCGATTCTACGATGTTGGGTGTCCTTTTCCTTTCTTGTTGACAGCATACTAGGTTTTTCCCTCATTGACCGCTAGAACCATTTTAGCCGCTTCCGTTTTTATACGGAAACGTACCAGTGACAGCTAGCTGTGTTCTACCATTTATGTCAATATCATCGGAGTAAGCAAGTAATTCTGCTTACTTTTGTAAGATCGTGCCTTGTATTGGCCTGAGAGTTTCGGACGATTCTTTCAAATATAATGTTGAAAAAGTTGCACGACAGCGCATCGCTTTGTCTAAATCCTCTTTTGACATCAAAGGTTGCGGTAATGCAACGGCGAGCTTTCCCCATCGTCATTCTACATAATCGAATGAGTTTTGGATGCCAAGCTATAAATGGCTCTGTATAGCTCATCTCAATAGATTCTATCATACGCGGCGTTGAAATTGATGAAAAGATGGTGGGTATCGATTTCAACTTCCTGGGTTTTTTCCAGGATCTGTCTAAGTATGCAAATTTGATCGACGTGGATTTTTTATTTCAGCAATAGGTACAATTCCTTGGCACAGGCACAGCCGGGCGGGTAAAACTCTTAAATATTTATAAAAATGAGTACTAATATTTTGAGTTTTCTTCAGCATTTGCAGCATTTCTTTTGTCCGTTTCTTTCTATATAAATATATACGATGAGTTAAACTCCAGCTTTTTTCAAAAAGCACATCACAAGCTAAAATGTATGTACCTGGTAAGACATATTATTGTCTTTGGCCGATACAGTAAGTAATTTAGGTAACTCATTATAAATGTTAGCTATCAAGTCAAGTGTTACTTTTAATTTTTCATCAAGCTTATAGCTGCCCCAGACCACCGACGGACGTTACATTCACTTAGCGTGGCATATTATTACAAACCCTTTTGTCGTTATATTTATAAAGCATACGTTCATGGCAGTCGCGTGGAAATACTTCATAAGAAGGAAATCGTAGCAAAAGTCCATTATGCCCCCTCTAGCCCCACTGGGTTGGGTAGGGAGTTTCAGAGCAAAATAAGTCATCAACATTCCTTCGAGGGTGTTGGAAATTAGTTGCTAAGTTATGGACTAAAGTCACGAATTTTTGTTATTCCGCCGCCGGCAGCATTGACTATTCAAGTCAATCCGCTTAACATTGAATCGCTAAACGCTCCCTGTAAAGTGTAAAATAAAACACAGTTTCTTAAAACGTTATAAACTGGCTACTTTATTCGACGGTTGGATGATTAATGAATCAATTTCAACTTTGTGTTCTTCGATAGATCTTTGACAATTACAATTTGACAATAGAATGACTGACATTAACAATTGACATAAGCATAGGTATAATGAGCAAGTTGCATAGGTAATGTATAACAGTTACAAATAATATAGTTAACAATAATTATGTTGGTTAAAGTTGTAACATTCTCCCCGCCTGTGAACGATATGTTCGCAATTCTTCAGTTACGTCACGTTACGTTGCTCGCCTCAATGCCAGTCCTGGTTTTATCTTCAGCATATTATTTCGTCTTGTAGGCTCTTGTTTACTTGCTCCAACTCACATGGAAATAGAGAAAAACATTATAATACAGTACAGACATTGAAACATGTAAATCAATGGACTACGCAGATAGTGTACAAAATAACAAAACAATAAGTTCATCTCCTTCTCTCCTCAAGTTAATAATCGCTGAATAAAGTGAATTTCTCTTGCCCTTGCTGTAAAATGAGTATTTTCATAGTACATACATCTACGTTGCGTTGTTGATACTCTTGTCTTGGTCGCGTCGGTTCGGTGCATTTATTGAATTTTTATTATTGTTTAAAGTGCGGGTAACTTATGTTATATTTATTAAAATTAGTAATTCGTGTGTGCAAAATGTGATTCAGGTAAGTTCTTATCATTATATTAAGATTTTCTACGAAAAAATCGTGTTTAATTTTCGCGAAACTTGTTCCATTAGAATAGCATTGGTTTGTGTGTGTGTTCATTGCTATCAATGGATTTTCATTTTGTTGTGTCTTCTTCTTCTCTTGGTGATTGATTGTAGGTAGCTGTTGCTGCATTGAATATAGTTGTTGTGCTTGTGCGGGGTGCGTGGTGCGGGGTGCGGGGTGCGGTGTGCGGGGTGCGGTGTGCGGTGTGCTCTCGATCTTTGGTTAGCGGACTGTATTAGTGGTGTTATTTTATATTTTTTTTTTTATTTATTTACGACAATCAGTTGGTGATACATGTTGCCAGGTAATTCGATGTTGCTGGGCAAATGTTGTTTCGTAATTGGGTGTAGGGTAAATCAACGTTTGTGATTTAATTTTATTTTTTTTGTTTTTTTTTTTTTTGTTTTTAGTGTTGATTAGTGCTTTAAGAATATGAGTTAAATGTTGCATGATGTTATAGATGCGAGTATGTTTGCCTTTGTAGTACAGCATATAAATAAGAATTTAATTTTGAATGTGTTTGAATGAATGTGGCATCTTGTTATATATTTTAATATTTTAGGTGTGAAAGGCCATATATGTATGTTTTTAGTTGTTTGTCATTTAAGTGCCTTGAGTGAGTGTTTATGATGAGTGTTTTGAGTGAGTGAGTGCCTTTATGTGAGTGATTAATGTGATATCATAATGATTGTGTTCAATGCGTTGAATTGGAATGAGTGTGATGTCATTGAGTTGAGTAGGTTGATTGCATTTGAGTAAATAGTTGTATGAGATAGGGTGCCAGTGTAATGTCTGATTCCGGTATTGAGTGAGTGGATTATGTGCTATAACAAGTGTTGGTTGAGGTTTTTTTTACTATTTGTGTGTTTGACTAAATTGAATGCAGTCATAAAATGAGTGAGATGTGGTATGAATGTGTGTTTGTTGTCGAGGTTGATTTGTCGATGAGTAGAAATGAGTTTGGTTATGGTAGGGTAATGATAATGTAATTGTTTAGTTTTGCTATATTGTTGAGTCTTCTACTGTATTCTTGTTAGATGGTAAGCGACATATTTTAGTGATCGGCCTTTTGCATTCTCCATTTTCTGTCCTCAATTTAACGACACGAATCATGTTATCTGTTCCTGGATATGTTGCGCTGATACGACCGAGTCTCCATTTGGAGGGTGGTAAACGCTCATCCTTCAATAAGACTAAGTCGTCAATCTTCGGTTGTGCTTCTATATTTAGCCATTTCGGGCGTTGTTGTAAGCGAGCTAAATACTCTCCGCTCCAATGTTTCCAGAAAGTGTGAACAGCAACTTGTATTCTTTTCCACCTGTCGATATAAGATACCTTCTCTGATGTTAGATCTGCCTGTGGTATGAGTTGGGCAGATGTTCCAATTAAAAAATGTGCCGGAGTTAATGCGGTGAAATCATCGATATTTTCGGTCAGCGGACAAAGAGGCCTCGAGTTAAGACATGCTTCTATTTGGGCTAGAAGCGTGCTGAGTTCCTCGAATGTCAGCGTTTCGTTTTTTACTACCCTTTTTAAATGGAATTTTACAGATTTCACTCCTGCTTCCCATAACCCTCCAAAGTGAGGAGAAGCAGGAGGAATAAAATTCCATTTAGTTCCGATGTCAGTTGATGTTGTAGCAATCTCCGTCCAATCTAGGTTTGCGGCCTTGAGCATTCGTTGCAACTCCTGGTTCGCACCCACGAAATTCTTCCCACAGTCACTGTAGATTTCAGCGCAAATTCCTCGTCGAGCTGTGAATCTTCGAAAGGCAGCAAGGAATGCTTGAGTGGTCATATCACTCACGGCTTCCAAATGAATGGCCTTTGTTGCCAAACAGACAAATATTGCGAAGTACCCTTTGTAAATCTTACCGCCACGTCCCTTCCATGCCTTAACATCCATTGGTCCGGCATAGTCCACTCCTGTGTGTGTGAATGGTCGAGATATCCTAACTCGAGGAGCCGGTAAATTTCCCATTAGTTGTTGCATGGGTTTGGCCTTGTACCGGTAGCATATAACACAGCGATGGATATGCTTTTTAACGCTCCGTTTTAGGTTGAATATCCAATATTTGTTACGGAGATAAGCGGTCATTTGCAGTACTCCTCCATGAAAGGTCCTTTCGTGTGCATCTCGAATAAGTAGCTGTGTAAAATGATGATCTGTTTTAAGAATGATAGGGTGTTGCTGATCAATTGCAAGGTCAGAGTTTTGCAATCTTCCTCCCACTCTCAAAATACCCAGATTGTCTATGAAGGGATTAAGAGATCGAAACGGCTTCAAAGTTGATGGCTGGTTTTGACGTTTGAGTGCAATTAGTTCCTTGGAAAACAATTCTTGTTGTACTAGCCTGAGAAGTGTTAGAGTAGACTGTTGCATATCTGAAGGAGAAATTGTTGCTAAAATCCGAAATTGTTTTGGATTTCTTGTATTATAGATGAATCTCCGGCAATACGACATGATTCGCAATAATTTCTGCAGCTCGGAATGTTTATCTATTAGTGCAAGAAATTCATTTTTAGGTTGTATAACACATTGGGTGTGTATTTTAACTGGACGTATTTCTTCTTCTGTATCTAAGGTTGAAGGTTGATTCGGAAGACAGAAATGCCACGAAGTCCGCAAAAACTCAGGTCCCTTCCACCAAAGGTCATTCTGTTGTAGGTCCGAAGGAAAAACTCCCCTTGATGCTAGATCCGCTGGATTGGAATGAGTAGGAACATGTTTCCAGATGTTAATGTTGGTATGCCTCTGAATTTCTGCGACCCTGTTGCTAATAAAAGTTTTCCACTTGGACGGTGGTGATTTTATCCAACACAGTGATATGGTGGAATCAGTATATGCAAATATCTTAATATTGCCCAATTGAAGTACCCTAGCCGTGTAACTTAACAATCGGGCTAGTAGCACAGCTCCGCAGAGTTCTAACCTAGGGAGTGAAACGGTATTTAATGGAGCGACCCTGGTTTTGGAAATTATGAGATTAGTATGGATGTTATTTTGGCTGTCTAAGACTCGAAGATATACTACAGCTCCATATGCCTTCATAGATGCGTCACTAAAACCGTGGAGTTCATACTTGTTGTTTCCTTCCTGAGTGAAAATCCAACGTGGAATTCGGATGCCTTCTAAAAGTGGTAATTCTGCCCGATATGAAACCCATTCCTTTTGCAGCTCTACTGGAATCGGATCATCCCATGTTAAGCCACTCAACCACAACCGTTGCATAAGTATTTTTGCCCAAATCACGCATGGAGAGATCCAACCCAAGGGATCAAATAACTTGGCAATAGTTGAGAGCATGGTACGTTTTGTAACTTCTGTCGAATCTCTGGACACCCATTGGAATGAAAAAGTATCACTGGAAGGGAGCCATTTTATGCCGAGCGTTTTAACATGGTCAGAGGAATCGAATGGTAAGAAAAAATCAACCTCGCATTCACTAGGCTCTATCAGACTTAAAATTTCTTCTCTATTACTAGCCCACTTGCGTAGATGAAATCCTGCTGAACCAAGTAAATTTGTGATTTCAGTTAACCTTTCCTGAGCTTCCTGAACTGAATCAGCCCCGGTAACCAGATCATCAACATACATATCTTCTCGTATCATCTGCGCTGCTAACGGATAATTTTGCCTTTCATCGTCAGCTAATTTGTTCAGTGTCCGAGTTGCAAGATACGGAGCAGAAGCCGTTCCAAAGGTAACTGTCCTTAACCTGTACATTTTTATTGGATCCATTTTATTTTCTCTCCAGTAGATTAGCTGATAATATGAATCTGCCTGACTCACATTTATTTGGCGATACATTTTCTCGATATCAGCTGTCAAGGTAACTTTGTATCTTCTCCATTTCAAAATGATATCAATTATGTTTGCTTGTGTTTTAGGTCCAACCATGAGGTGATCGTTTAAGGAAGTCCCATCGGTAGTCTTAAAGGCAGCATCGAAGACCACACGAAGTTTTGTTGTTGTACTGGACTCCTTAAACACTGCATGGTGTGGCACAACATAATGATAAGGTGATTTGAGAACTTCATCCCGACTAATATCTACGTTCACCATCTGACCTAGCTGTAAGTACTCCGCCATACATTTTTTGTACTCCTTGTGTAGTGTGGGATTATTGTCGAATCTCTTTTCCAACTGGTAAAATCTGCGAAGTGCTCCTTCTTGACTAGATCCCAATGAGGGGTGAATGTCATCCTTAAATGGCAGCGATACCTCGAACCGTCCTCCCGGTAAACGTTTGGTATGAGTACGAAAATGTTCCTCGCACGCAGCATCTTCTTCGTTTTCGAGCTCCTTAAACGGCGCTTCCTCTATTTCCCAAAACTTTCTTAATTCTGTATCAATATCTAAACGCTGACAGAAATTATTCACTTGTTCTGTTTCTAGTGTTGCCCTGCCTGAAATTATCCATCCAAGTTGTGAATTCTGAGCGATTGGTGCAATTGGTTGTTCCCCTCTAATTATTTCTGGTAGGACCACATCGCAATAGATTTCATTGCCCAGAAGCAGGTCAACACTGGCTGGTTTGTAAAACATTGGATCCGCTAGATTTAAGCCTTGAATATGTTGAAGGTTAGTCGTAACTACTTCCTTATTCGGCAAAAGCCCAGTTAAAGTTTTGAATACAAGCGCTCTTGTCTCAGTCTCAAATTCAGAATTCATTGAACGAAGGTTTAAATCAACATAATTTTTGCAAGACCCGTTCTTTACATTTCCTAATCCAGCAGTTTCAATTGAAGTGCGATGTTTCTTGAGCCCAAGAAGTTTTGCAGCGGCTTCAGTTATAAAGGTTGCCTCTGATCCGGAATCTATCAGCGCCCTCAAGTGGATATATTTTCCAGTTGATGACTTAACCCCCACGACAGCAGTTGATAATAAAATTTGTATGTTTGTGTGTTGTGAAATGTGGTGATTGCGAATGGATGAGCTTGTGCCCGGTAATACATTATTAGGACTGAACGACAGTGCGTTTGGGTTTACCTGAGTCGATATTGAACATGATTGAATCTCATTTGTGTTGGGTGCGAAAGATTGTGGAGTAGAATTAGCATTCACTAATTGTGCTGCTGATGAGGAGCTCGACGTGGGATGAGATTGTGGAGTTGAAATGTGTGAAATGTGATTGCGTTCAGTGTTATGATGCAGAAGAGAATGATGTTTTTGCCTGCAATAGTAACACCGCTTTTGGCTGGGGCATTGGTGAATCTTATGGCTATAGGCTAAACAGTTTTCACAAACTCCAAGCTGTTTCACCGTCCTTTGCTTAGCATAATAATCCAACCTAATAAAAGAATTGCATGTTCTAAGTGAATGTTGGCCGTTATGACAAACAGAACAAGTAAACTTTTCTCTATTTGTAGGTTTGACATGGAGAACATTGTGATTTACTTGATTTCTTTGAAGCGATGACCTTGATTTTGGTTTAAATTGATCAACAACTTCCAATGATCGAAAGCGTGTTTCCAAAAAACAAGAGAATTCCGTGAATGTTGGAAGTTCTTTGGTCATTCCTAGTTTCTCTTCCCACATTTGTTGTGTACAAGCGGGTAGTTTTTGTAATAATGTGTAAATAATTACCACATCCCACTTATCTATTGGAACTCCTAAATTGGTCAACGAATGAAGGACTTCAGTTGATTTGTCGAGTAAGCCCTTGATAGCATTTGAACTTTCGACTTGAATTATGGGTTGTTCGAAGAAAATCCTTAATTGTGTATTAACTAATATACGTTTATGGTCATATCGTGATGTGAGAATAGACCATGCCTGCTGATAGTTGCCGTTATCGATGCTCAAATGCTGTAATAATCGCTCAGCCTCACCCGTCACACTCGATTTTAAATAGTGCAACTTCTGTATCTCGGACAGTGACGAATTATTATGCACCAGTGAAACAAAAAGATCATGAAACGATCGCCACCTATCGTAAGCACCAGAAAAAATCGGAGGATTGATGCAAGGGAGTCTAATCTCATTGAAATTTAAAGAACCTTTGGTAGCACCCACATTGTTTTGCTGTTCTTCATGCGATTGGCCTTTAGAATTAACACTATCATTCCGATTCTTATCTGGCTCTTCAGACGGATGTCCAGGGGGACAGTAATTATCTAACCTATCTAACTCATCCAACATTGCTGATTTGTATAACAGGTAAGTTTCCATAACTTTATCATATAAATCTTCATATAATTTCAAAACATCTTCTTCTAGATCAGAACTATCAATATCATCACGATGTTCGCAAATATTTCTAAAATTGTCCTCCAAAATACTCAATCTACTGGATATATAGTTCCTCGTTCTAGCATCATCACTCATTTTACCGAAACAAATAAAATCCTTTTCAACCTGAACACACAGCTTTTTCAATAATTTCATTGCGGCGGTAACATTCATATTGTTAAATTAATTTACTTGTAAATTCGTAGTCGTAATAAATGTAATAGTAAAGAAAAATAACGTTGCACTCACTTTTAATTCGTATCGATTGTTCCTTAGTTGCTTCCAGAAATTTCGACGCCAACGGATAACGGTGTAACAATTCCAACGGCACAATATTTGAACGGCACACTTGACAATTCCAACGGTGTAACAATTCCAACGGCACACAATATTTGAACGGCACACTCTGATTCCAGTAAAAGCGATCAATTCCAACGGTAAAATTTTCCAATCCAGTAGACGATGTTCAGATCAGACGCACAAACTCAAATGGCACAAATGATTTCCACAGCATAAAAAATGAATGCAGGTGTGTATGAATATGGATTCAGTATTAAAAGATCGTACTCACTCGATTAATTTGTTGAATTATTCTTGGTTTAATTCTCCAATGTCAATCTGATTCCAACAGCACAATACGGTAAATGATGTTAGCGGCTCCAACGGCATACGAATAAAACAGCTCAGTTGATTAAACAGCAAAATCTCCCACAGCACAGCACAACAGCACACCAGACAAAGCACAGTAAAAGCACAGTGCACGATTACTTCAAATTGTTGGTTATAATTTGTAATATAAATATCCGGCTCGAAGGACCAAAATGTAAAGTGTAAAATAAAACACAGTTTCTTAAAACGTTATAAACTGGCTACTTTATTCGACGGTTGGATGATTAATGAATCAATTTCAACTTTGTGTTCTTCGATAGATCTTTGACAATTACAATTTGACAATAGAATGACTGACATTAACAATTGACATAAGCATAGGTATAATGAGCAAGTTGCATAGGTAATGTATAACAGTTACAAATAATATAGTTAACAATAATTATGTTGGTTAAAGTTGTAACACTCCCTATTCATAGCAATTTATAACACCTCGTACTTAAGGATAATCCTAGATTTACTAACGCAAAGCCAAAGTAATTACGAACACAAAGAATTGCTATTTTAGTTTAGCACTCCTTTTATAAAAAATAAAATAAAAGGACATCTCACCTTGTCTACGGGGTATACGCTTAAAGAGCCATCCATCTAGTACCTAGCTATACCTACCATGGTTATAGTTCCCCCTGTAAACTTTTGGAACAACATGTGTATTGTGTATCCTTTGTTTTATTTTATATTTTTATTTTTTTCGAACTGTGTGCTACTTTTATTATACAAAAAAAAAAATACAAAAGGTGCCACACAACCCCACAATATATCGTTCAAACAGATGTGACAAAGCAGCGTTGGTATTGCGACCTAGAAAAAAAAACGAATAAAGTGTCCTTGTGTAGCCGCTGACACATTTGTTGAAGAATTCCTTAATTTTTTTTCTGTCTGTCTGTCTGAGTGCAAGAGGCCGAAGAAAGACAACAAAATGAATAGGTGACAAAGGAAAGGGAAGCAGATCGGAAGCACCTAACTTACTCCAATTTATGTCCTGGCGGGTATTATTTTATAGGGAGCGCCATTTTAAATGTGTCTCCCTTTATTCAGAATGTAGAGTTTTAATTTATTTATCTGCGTCTGAGTTATTAATGACATGACGACCGAGATGGAAAAGCAGTCAAAGCAGAGCATAGTGAATTATATTCAAGTACGCTGTAGCGTTATCCTCGAATAATATGAAACGAATTTCAATTGCTTGCGAAATCAGCATAAAATCCTTTACATTCCATGGATGAGCAAAAATGTAAAATGCGAATAAAAAGATGGAGAAGACTTTGAATGAAAGGCCAACAAAAACAGACATACAGCACAAAAGTGGTTGAATTAAACATACGGATCCTTTAATATTAAATAGCCATCAAGACAGTGGTAGTAACACAATAGAATGTGAAACAAGTGTGTAGCATGGAAAGAGGGTATAAAGCGCGTCATGCATCAAGATAGAAATCTCTTTTATAGTGATTTGGTTGAGAAATACGAAAAAAGGGTAGTTTCAAAAATTGATGCAAAAAGTGAGGCCGGTATTTGAATTTTTTAGATTGTATATGAGCAGGTATAATGCTGAGTAGCAATAAAGTCCACAACGAAACGAGTTACAATATGTCTGATTAAATATTCTCTTAGGACATTTTAAATTTGAAGAAGAATACGCACAACCTTTTTGTTTTTAACAAGTGATCTATTGCATTCAATATTCAAAAGCTTCTCAGTGATATTAGGTGCTTTTGGTTTTTTATGCATGTATTTTATGATGAAAGGGTTTTTGAAATATTGGCAGCAAAAAGTAAGTGACTTCAGTCCGAGATGTAGCTATACACTTTCAGGTGTCCTTGGCTAACTTACTCCAGTCAGTCACTTCATGTTTGTTAGGGACCAACCAATCAAATTCCGATTGAGCCAGACAAATGGCGTCGATTATAGCTATATGTTCTAACTATCTTAAAGTACTGATGTTCACATTTTTGACCACCTCAGGGAAATGACGCCAAAAAAGTCTATGAATTTCTATGTCTATATGTCTATATATGTCAATGAGGGACATGAATACCCTTAGGTTAGGTGCAAGTAGTTGCCAGCAAGAGACGGTAGGTATACATTAACATTACACCAAAATAAGGTTCATTGTATTTGCACATGAATCTGGGAAAAGTTTCTCCTCCTACTCGTTGAACCAGTTTGATGTTCGAATGAAGCTTAAACAACTTTTATCGTATGCAATTATGCATTTGTCAAGACGTTAATAACGCTTTCATGGAAAGGCCCAGAATAAACTTTCTAATGCAGAAGAGAGCCGCTAGACATATTATACAACTTGTCCACCTAATGTTTATTGACTTATTTTACGTAACCGGCTACCGCCCCATGAGGAATCTCTGTCTGAGATACTTCAGTTTTCCATTCCGTTAGGTTAGGTTAGGTTAGGTTAACGGGTTGGTAGAGCAGGGTGAACCCTACTGTACTACACTTAGGTCCTCATGGACCGCTTCGTTTCCGCAGCACACATATTATATAGTCATCTTTGAGATTTAGTTTCATTGTATCGTTTCTTCGGAAATTATAACTCGTTAGAGCCCCTACCAGCTTATACAGCGATGCCATGTCAAACTGTAGAAGTTTTATGGCCCGGCCACTGTCATATTCTGGCCAAAGCTTCCGTGATACTTCCCAGGCCGTTAGTTTTTTCCACTTTTTGTTGGTTTTCATACGAATCTTGTTCTCCACCCACTCGTTCTCTCTCTTGCCAGTTCAGGCAGCCCTCTCGTTGTCGGCTTTGTCACTGTGTTCAGGGACCCAGCAAAGAACGATGATATCTTCGCTATAGCGACGGACTAGTTAGTATTTTATTTCAATAGCAGACACTGCTTTTATAGCCGCCTGGCTCTCAATAAAAATTTCGTTACGTGGTATTGCCAACAATGACAGCTTCCGTGATTGTCAGAACTTCTGCTTGTAGAAAACTGCTGCTAACAGTAGACCTGATTGAGCATTGTATATTTAATTCCTCTGAGAATATACCACCGATTCCACAGTCCATCCTTGATCCATCTGTGTAGATGGATACCGATTTCCTCTTAGTAGGTTAATTTGTGGTCGATTCATTCCTACTCGGAAAAGACCAAGCGAATGGTCTACAAAAGTTCAGATGGGTGTGGCCAAAATTACCTGCGTTCCAAGTATTAGTTTGGCTAATCCTTAAGGCACTTTTCGCATGTATAGGTTTAGAGGAGTCAGATTAAGATTTGCCTTTAGTCCAGATGTAGGTGCCGTTTTTATCACGCTGGTTGTCCCTATGCATGCTAATCTTTGTATTTTTGTCATTGACTTGAGACTGGTCGGCCTGCCACTATTGCTGTGTAAATCCACTGGATTATTTTGGGGTTTGGTCCCACCTCCTGCCAAAGATAGGTTGCATGCGTAGAAAGCGTTAGCTGCTTTCTTCACTCTTTCATTGACATTGGGCTTAAACTCAAGTTTTCTATGAAGGATAATTCTTAAATATTTCGCTCTATCTGTCACCTTTAGAGGAGATCCTCAAAAATGTGTGGCTCGAATTGTGGTATTATTCTTTTGTTTGTGAACAGAACAAGCCCACAGTCTTCTGGGTATTAACCCCAAGGCCACATTTTTTTGCCCACGAGCTGAGTACTCTTAGTGAGTTTTCTAACATGTCGCTTATGGTCGGTACAAAATTTCCTTTTGCAAGCAAGACTACATCGTCTGCATTGAGTGCATATGCAGTTCCCGTGAACCCTATGTTATTGAAATTCACAAGTATCTCGTTAATAACAAGCACCATTCCATTCAATCTTAGTTTTCGTCTTTAACAGTCGAGCCTATGAGCTACGATTTAGAGATCGTCTTGACTGGAACATTATTTATTCTTTAATCGCTCGATGGGGCCAAGATTATGTTGTCGAAGTATTTGAACTTATCGGGCTACATTCAAGTCATTGTATTTACTGCCAAGGCCAACCAAATCCGCATTTTTATCTTCTGCAACATTCGCCCTCCTTGTACACCGATCAGAAGTAGAAGAATTTGTGTTTAAAGCGGCCCATTATCAGCACACATTTCTTATCATCGATCGCTCGGTACCATTTAGTAGAACTGACAGAATAAGGGTTCTGTAGAAACATGTATTTCGTCCAGTCTTGGGTTTTGAACAAATTTGTTTTGCAAAACTGAAGTAGCAGCGGTTTCATATATGGTTATTCTTCGCCGGATCTCCACTATAGGGTGTCATTCGGGGAGTTCATGTCCTAAGATGTCAGATGAATTTCTACCGCCAAGCTATGCAACAGTTTCTCGTGAAAAACATGAAAGCCCTCAATTGTTCAATACCCAACATCTGAGCAACTGTATGTAATATGACAATTTTAAAAATCATCTAATTCAACAATTAATATACATTCAAGTATATAAAAACTTAGGGTCATTTAAAATAGTTGACGCAACAGTTTCCTGCAGGACCCACCAACCATTCGTACGTGTATCCAGCACAATACCTACTGCGCCCACATTGTCGTAAATACGAGTACACATATATACAGAATTACAGACACTTAATATTAAATCAGAGTCGCAATCATTAGCAATAAAGAGGATTGTACATGTCTACTTAAGAAAATACACATTTCCACAAACCATCTTGTTTACGGAAGCCCAAGGATCTGCAACATGGAAGATATTGCTCCCTAGATATTTATTAATAAAATCAAATTTGTACAAGCACTTGTATGAGAGTTTTACTTTTCATATTTAATAGATTCGTAAAAAATATTGATGCGCGTGAATAAAATGCGTCATTTTGAGTTTTAATAAAAACAACGACTCGAATAGGATTGCCTTTCAATAAACAGAACATAAGTGTATTACCATGAAAACAATAATATTTAGGGGAGATGTTATAAACGAAAGAGATTCCTTACATATTGAAATTTATTGTGCTGCCAATTTACGTACAAGTACATATATGTATCAATTTATTGCCATAAGATATGTACTGTACACGCTAACTGAGTATCATCAGAGGCTGATTTTTGTATAACCCATTTTCACAATATAGGTTAGGTACTACTTGTATATGGGTAGATATACCTTATGTACATAGGTAGTGGGCAATTTTGTACCCTAATATATTATGTTAGTTATGTAACAAAAAACTTCTAGAATTCGCATTCCCAAAATTAGTTTTGGGATTGTTTGAGGATAAGTCTAGCAATAGTTCATTACCTATCATCAATTATTATTATACCCGGTACCACACTGTGGTGAGGGTATATTCACTTTGTCATTCCATTTGTAACGCCCATAAGGAGGCGTTGTAGGTATGACAAACTATATATATTATTGATCAGCATCACTTTCTTAGTCGATCTAGCGATGTCCGTCTGTCTGTCCGTCTGTCCGTCTGTCCGTCTGTCCGTCTGTCCGCAAGATTACGGCCGTAATTTAAGAGCCATCGACTTGAAATTTGGTATGTAAGCTTTTATCCATCAAACTGAGGCTAAGTTCGAAGATGAGCAAGATCGGATGAAAACTACTACTACCTCCCATACAAAAATATCAGATTTATATAGCTTTTTATGTTAAAAATTAAATTTAAATAGCTACTGTAAAGATAACAAGTTTAAACTTTGCACATATTGTTTTAATAATATTTAAAATTTTTTGACAAAAAATGAGCTTGGTCGAATAAAAAGTACCCATACCTCCCATACAAATATATAATTTTTTAATACTAAAATATTTTTTTTATTTTACAATAATATAGTACCGGGTATTTGAGCTTCGGCATAGTCGAAGATAATTGTCTTACTGGTTTTATTTGTAAGAGTTTACAAATTTTGATGGTGAGCTTTTCTTTTTGTGTAAAATAGTATATTTTTAAGTCGTAACTTCATTTGAAACCGTATAAAGGTACGTTTTTTTGATAAATATGCAAAATATAAATATGTATTTACGCACATTCTTCTGTCGCTTGACCCATTGGGGAAGGTTTTAACAAAACAGTCAGGGCACGTTTTAAGAAGTAGTCTGTAAGTGGCATTGAAATAAAAGCTGACCTACCACCACCATCATTTTTGTTTTTATAAAGTTTCTTCAGTCATTTGTAAAATATTTCAGTAATTTAAGAATTTCAGTTTGCTTTTGTTAAGTCGTTTTTGTTTTTTTATTGAAAAAATAAACTTAATTTATTTTATTAAAAATATACAAACCTTAACTTATTAGCTGCTAAAATCAATTAAAAATTCTGCCGTTGAAACGTGCCCCAGCCTAGTTCAAAACTGCCCCACATGGCGGGTAACTTTGAACTCCTTTGTTTTTTAATAAAAATAAATTATACGCCCTTACTAAATTTACGTAGTAATTTGTCCAAATAAAGGTTTATTTACATTTCTTAAAGTGAGAGTACTTTAATGGACTGCATGAGACATCTTAGACACTTTATGATACATCAAAGCTAAAAGTTTTCAAATGTGCTCCACTCTCCCCTATTTCTTATAAACTCACCAGACAACGATTGCTTTCAATCATATAAAATTTACATTCCGTCGCTCGGATAAATTAATGTCGTATGTTACATTTTATTACTTTTGGGAAAACGCAATCAAAGTTCAAAATTTTTTTTCTCAAAACCCCTACGGTAGATTTTCTTAAAAATTAAATGACTTATGTAGAAAACATTTGTCAACTGAATAACGTATAAATCAGATCAATATCCTAAATCAGTAAGAAATTAGAGTCAATGTTTCCCAAAATGCCGTTGTCGTATGTGACGTTTTCACCAAATGTGTTTGTCACCCAAACACATACGACAAAATGTTAACACATACGACAAACAAAAAACAAATCGAATTTGAAATGAAACAAATAAAATACTTTATTTTTTGGTAATGAGAAAACAAAACATTTATTAAATTCATTTTTTTTTTTTTGTTGTACAAAACATAAAAACTTAAGTTTATAATACTAAGAAAACAAAAATAATATCACTTTAAATTCACAGCACATAAATGTGTATATTCAATTAGGAACATAAAATTAAAATAAAAATTAAAATATATTACTCAAAATGTTTGTTAATCAACAATTTAAAGCTTTAATACTGCTCGGAAAAAGTTGCTATCCTCTTCATTTTCCAAAAAAGGAATCATACTCTTTAAATCATTTTTCTTACTACAATCTAAGTTTTTAGTTGGAGCTAAGCGTAACTCTTGATCATAAATGCTTGATGATGAAGATAGCTTAGCAAATCGTCCCTTATTTTGTTTTACCAAATCGTTATAAATATAAAAATCTTCATCACTACTTAGCTGCATATCAATAGCTTCTTCCCTAAGAAAGAATAGGATATTGTACACATAAAAATAATCTGTGTTAATAATATTATGTACTTGGAGTTCGCATTTGTGGAACCTGATAGTCCCGGAAGTAACTCGTCTCCGAATATTTCGTGGCGCATACTAAAGAAGTTAAATAAACACATTTGAATAATACTATACCTTTAATAATTCAAAATACATACGCATATAGCTCGTCCGATATAATCGGCGCAGGCGACGTGTCCGATCTCCAGGACATCTTGAATGCTACTGAGTACTGAAATTACACACGGCTGTGTATTATCTTATGGCACATACGACAAACATTTTCCCGAACCTGAGTAAACAATTGTTGTATGTGCAGTATAAAGTGCACATACGACATTATTTTCCCAAATGAAGAATACACACTTTTTATATGAACTAATTGTTGTATGTGCAAAATGTTTGCACATACGACAAAAATACTACTGAAACGTTAGTGACCTTGCACATACGACAAAATGGTAGCTGGTTATCTTGAAAACTAAGATAGCTATCGAAAAACGGATTTCAGAAGATGAAAAATAAAAATTGTGAAAGCAAAACTGCATTTATAACTCAAAACCACCAATTTTGCACATACGACATTAATTTATCCGAGCGACGATTCATAGGCGCGGAATGCAATATTTTTTTTAATAACTCAAAACACAGAACTCACTTCAACTGTCAAAATATTTGTTTCAAATTGAATTATTTTTATTAGAGAATATTATCATGCAGGTTCGGTTTATTTTATAATTGGGTGGTCGCTTGAAATTCGGTGTTAAGAATTTTTAAATGTTTGTTGTCATAAAAATTACAAAATTTCTGAGAACACACTAATGTTTATATCTATTTGTGCTGTGGTGGCACGCAATAGCTCAAAATGACACATTTTTGTGTCAGTGGTGGCACGGAAAAAAAATGTTATGCGGCAACGCTCTGGGGCAACAGCGTTTGCCATTTTCTCTCACCATAAGGTACTGCCAGATCCTAAATTTAATTTCCCATTCAAATTATATTTGCAAAATGAGCCAATTTCATGAATAGCTAATAGCCCACATAAGTCTAAAATGACATCGGTGTCTAGGATAACACTTGTCGATATTAGCCTTTTCCAATTCCTTCCAACTAAGTTGCATAGCAAATGGTATTGCTATGTATTTCAATTAAATTTAAATTGCACTCTATTTGTGTTCGGGAATAATCCGTATTTGAACATGCTTTACACACAACCTTACTATACATTACATTGTATGGACATAATAATACAAAAACAATAACCAAACCTACCAAACTTATAGCTATATTTGAACAAATTTAATTCGTCCGTGTCGAAATGAAAACAGGCTTTCGATGGCGCCCCCCATGCAAGCGAGCAATTCTACTATTATTACTTAATTGAACGCATAGTATATTACGATTGTCCTAATTGAATGACTGTGTTGGTGTGTGCGAACCAAACCCAAACCCCTACTGTGGGTTGGCCAGTATTGAAATTTAATTTGTTATTGCGGTTATTCGGTTTCGTGCGCAACTACAATTTCGAAATGAAATTCAACTTTTTGGACCTCCGAAATTAGTTTAACCCAACAGTTATTTTCATATAGATGAAGACCTACATAATGTTATTTATTTAATACTCGTTCGCTTTGCTATTGATTTTATATTCAATTTAATATTTAATTTGATTTATTTCAATAAAAATTAGCCCATAAAGAGGCAGATCTATATAGGATTTATTTGCAGATTTTGTGTTGTAGATAATACATCATGATAAATTGTAGACTGGGCAGAGATTCAATAAAGTGGCGGTAATTTTGAAGGATTGAAGAGAGGACCACGTGTGGTATATGGATAGTTTTAAATGTGATGATATTTTTTGTGCTTATGTGCATTTAAAACCATAGAGAAGAGGTAATGGATATTTTTTGGGATTTGGCAGTTAATACATGTGAACTGCTATGGACATAATATGTCATATTATGGCCAATAAATGTGAGGACATAGCGAGGATAGGTATAATAAATGTACCGGTACCCGGGTACCCTTATATAAATATATGCATTCTTCTCTTTCCAGTGTTTTTCTATGAAAGACAGTAACAAAGAGTGTTCGAGAATGCATCAAATATTATTTAATTGTTTATTTCTTATAACCTAAATTCATTGTTAAAAACTAATCTAATTTATCTAATTTAAATCATGTTCGAGCTTTCCTTTTTTTTGACCAAACATGTTTATAATACCCTATTTAATATTGCCTATAAAGTTTTTTGTTTTCTAACATACTTAGTCCGCTAATCCCCAAATGCACTCGCAAGGCATTTGAGTACCTGAGTACATGATAATGAGTACCTTATGCTTCGTGCGATGGTGCATTGAATTTTCTTGCTCTCTTAGCTAGTAACCACCAACCGCGAAACATCTTCTTAGCATTTGTCTTGGTCGTAATTAAATAGAAATAAATACAGAATTATAACGTTTTGGAAATTTGGTATTTTTTCTTTACTTTGCTAATTCGTTACTGATCAAAGTTGGTCCTTCTATAACCGGATTTGAATTTTGTTAAAATAAATCGCATTTGAAACTATATGGTGGTTACTAGATTGTTGATTTCGAGACTTTGGATTATCATCAAATATAATACCTAATTTGGTTAAAGGTAAAATTGTATCGAATACATTTTGTTGCTGGTTTGCTGACTGTTGGGTATTGCTGCTATTAGGCTGCTGAGTGCTGTTAAGGATAGGATCGCTTTTCAATTAATTTTTGATCGTCGTTTGATAGTCTGTTTGCTGATTGATTTAGTGGTCTCACGTGGTTGGTTTTTTTTGTTGGCTTTATTGTTCCTGATTGCACATACATAATCATGAATATATTAAAGCAAGCACGTGGACATTTAAAGGGTGCTATAACTCGTGCTCATGCCTATATTTTGGAGGTAGACGACGATGATATAAATAGCTTAGAAACGCGTTTAACACGGTTGGAAGAAACGTGGAAGGCCTTTTGTGTAAATCAGAATGAACTATTTAATTATTTTGAGGAAGATGGATACGGTAATCCTGAAGCTGATTTCGAATCAACTGAGGTAAAATATATCGCGGCAAAAAGTGCATTCATAAAAGCTATTCGTAAAAACACTCCTGCGCTTCCTACTCAACCGCGTGTTCCAGCTTCTTCTTCCGATCCTTCCAATGAGCTGTTGAAGCAACAAGTGGTCTTGTTGGAAAACCTTCTTAAAAATTCGTCCACCGGTTCAGTGCCTACGGTACCCGCGGAAATCGAATTACCGCAATTTAAAATATCTCCGTTTGGTGGCGATTATCGCGAATGGCCAGAATTTCGGGACATGTTCCTAGGGAGTATCGATTGTAGGAAAAAACTTCCTGGAGCCCAAAAAATGCGTTACTTGAAATCATTTTTGCGCGATGATGCCGCGAAGTTGTTGAACGGTATCGAAATTGCTGATTCCAACTATGAACAGGCGTGGGAAAAGCTTGAGCGTCGCTATAACAAGCCATTATACATTATTAACGCGCACATCGAGAGTTTTTTGAAAATGCCAACGCTGGCAGTCGCGGATAGTGGACATTTACGAAAGCTAGCGGATAAGTCTGATGAGGTTCTTCGCGGTTTGAAGGCCTTAGAATCCGAAACTAGAGATCCTTGGCTGATTTATCTCCTGTTAAATAAAACAGATTTAGAAACGCGTAGGGCCTGGGCTCTTCATATAAATAATTCGGAGAAAGCGACAGTTCAAGAACTAATTGACTTTTTTGAAGAAAGATGTGATGCTTTAGAAGCATGTGAAAGTAAATCGAATGAATCGAAAAATCGCGGTAATAAACGTATGAATCGATCGGGTAGTGCTTCGAACAATATCAAAAGCCTCGCCGCGACAAATCCTTTGTGTCCCATGTGTAACGAGAATCATGTTCTTCCGCAATGCCCTCAGTTTCTCGCATTGCCCATTACGTCTCGCCGAAGTTATGCTAGAGATCAGAGATTGTGCTACAATTGTTTAGGTAGTAACCATTCGTCGTCGAGATGTCGTTCAAAAGGTCGTTGTCCTCATTGCAGCATTCGTCATCATGCCCTCGTTCATTTGGATCCACAGATTAGTGAAGCTCATAATCCGAGTGCAGAACAACCTTCGACATCTGCAGCTGCCTTGTTATCTATTGTTAGTAATCACACTAGAAATGAGATTCGCCCTAGAGGTATTTTGCCTACAGTTGTAGTTAAAGTTTTAGACGCTTTTGGCAAACCTCAGCTATGTCGCATGCTGCTCGACACTGGGTCACAAGCTTCCTTTGTAACGGAAGGTTTGGTGAAAAGATTAGGTCTAAGCCGTCGTCATGCTCGTCTTCCTATTTCTGGTATATCCTCCCTAGAAGCTGGTGTTACCCAAGGTGCCGTAAATCTTATTTTACAATCTCGTTTCGATTCAAGTGAAATGGACATTGAAGCCTTCGTGTTGAATAGGATCACTTCAAAAACCCCCCTCCTGCCTTTTGAATTTGATAAGTCTTTGCTGCTAGATGATTTGCAATTAGCCGATCCAGGTTTTTGTACCCCAGGACCCATTGATGTTTTACTGGGGTCTGACAAAGCGTGGAGTATCTTGAGGGATGGTCGCCGTATTGATCAAGATGGTAATTTGATTGCCCACAACACCATTTTCGGTTGGGTGATAACTGGGAACATTCCAGACAAGGAAATTATGTCGTTACACATAGAGGTTGGACAGGATGTTGATGTTCTCCTTAAATCATTTTGGGAAATTGAAGAGCTTCCTAACAGCGCATTCGCAATAGACTCTGAGGACTTGGCAGATGCACACTTTCGCAATACGTTTTCTCGAGCGCCTGATGGCAAATATATGGTAGAGTTGCCGTTTCGACATAAGGATATACAATTTGGTAATACTGTCTCCGGAGCATTATCTCGGTTGTCGGCTATGGAACGTCGTTTTAGTCGCTGTGAAAATCTTCGCGTGGAGTATTGTCGTTTTATGAGGGTTTACCAGGAGTTAGGGCATATGGAACGTATTCCAGAGGACGAGATTGAACCTACTTCTGGGAAGGTATTTTATCTGCCACATCACGCTGTCGTCACAAACAAATTACGAGTTGTCTTTGATGGGTCTCATAAGGATAGAAATGGTACTAGCTTGAATGAAATGCTGCATATAGGGCCCGCACTTCAGCGCAATTTAATTAATGTTTGCTTGCGTTTTCGGATCCATAAATATGTTTTTTGTGCCGACATCGTTAAGATGTTTCGACAAATTTGGGTCGATACCAAACACCGGGACTATCAACGTATTGTATGGCGAGAATGTCCTGATGAACCTATTGGTCACTACCGGCTGCGCACCGTCACATACGGTACTTCACCTGCGCCTTTCCTGGCAATGCGAGTGCTGAAGCAACTCGCCTTCGACCTCCTAGATCAGTTTCCTATTGCTGCCCATTCCATTTTGAATGATTGCTATGTGGATGATATCATGACAGGGTCGGACTCAGTATCAGAGGTTTTAGAGTTAAAAGGGCAGTTGGTTGACTTGTTATCTTGTGGAGGATTGCAGTTGGGGAAATGGAGTTCAAATTGTTGGCCAGTTTTGGAGGGTTTGGTTTGCGAGTCAAATCTTTCTCTTGATTTCAATAGCGTTAACAACTGGACCAAGGTTCTCGGGCTTATCTGGAATCCGCACCGTGACATCTTTACGTTTAAAATTTCCTTGGAGAAATCGTCGTCGTCACCCACGAAGCGAATGTTGTTGTCAGAGATTTCGAAAATCTTTGATCCTTTGGGTTTTCTGGCTCCTGCCACCATTTTGTTTAAAATGCTGTTCCAGGAGCTATGGGTGCATGAAAGGAAAATCGGATGGGATGATCCACTGCCAACTGAAGTAGCTGACAAATGGATTTCCTACCGAAAGGATTTGATTTACTTCGAGAAGGTGGAAATTTTGAGGAGATGTACTTTGAATTCGAAGCGTTTTGATTTAATTGGGTTTTCAGATGCATCCGAAAAGGCATATTCGGCGGTTGTCTACGCGCGTAGTGTGTCTGAAAGTGGAGAAATCGAGATTCAACTAGTTGCTGCCAAGACTCGTGTCTCTCCTGTCAAACAACTAACCATTCCCCGACTTGAGCTTTGCGGGGCCCTTCTGTTAAGTCGTCTGGTTAAAATGATTCGCACTTCCTTGGACCTAAAACCCGACGAAACTTTTGTTTTTTGTGATTCGCAAATTGTATTAGCATGGTTTTCCTCTCCCTCCCCTCGTCGGTGGAACACATTTATTGCGAATCGTAACTCAGAGATTTTGGATGTTCTTCCCCGTTCTACTTGGAACTATGTTCGGTCTGAAGAAAACCCAGCTGACTGTGCATCGAGAGGGGTCGAGCCCAGTAAACTTTTGCATTTAGGAATTTGGTGGAGAGGACCCTATTGGCTTTCAATGGACAAATGTTCTTGGCCAACTGCTGCAGCAAATATGGATTTTGAGGACGTGCCTGAAAGGAGGAAAGAATCTGTTGTTGTCCATGTAGTGTCTGCGAAAGAAGGAGTTCTCGATCAATTAGTAAAGGAAGTATCTTCGTGGTTCCGAATCATCCGGATTGTAGCCTTCGTTCTTCGTTTCGTTAGGAATTGCAAAATGTCTTCAAGGAATCGTTCGCGAGGTTTTCTCCAATCTTCGGAATTGTTTGCTGCTAAGGAAATTTGTCTCCGGTGGGCTCAAAAGGAGTTTATCGAAGAAATACAAGCACTAAAGTCTGACAAATGTGTTTCTAGCAAATCTAAACTTTCTTCTTTATCACCATTTCTTGACAATGTAGGGTTGCTTCGAGTTGGGGGAAGACTCTCCAATGCTGTTAATGTCCCCTACAGTGTTAAGCATCCTATAATTCTTCCCAAGTGTCACCCGGTCACTCAACTGATTCTACGGGACGCTCATTTGAAATTTATTCACGCAGGGGTATCCGAACTTTTCTCATTTGTTCGTCAGGAATTTTGGATTCTTGGAAGCAGAAATCTTATCCGCAAAATTGTACACGACTGCATGCATTGTTTTCGCCAACGTAAAGCCACATCATCACAGCTCATGGGTAACTTGCCTTCCTCGCGACTGTCACCATCTTTCGCCTTCGCTCACACTGGTTGCGACTATGCTGGCCCAATAATGCTTCGTTTAGCCAAAGGAAGGAATCCGAAGCTGATAAAGGGGTACTTCGCATTATTTGTTTGCATGGTGACAAAGGCTTTGCACCTGGAAGTCGTCAGTGACCTGTCCACAGATGCGTTCTTAGCGGCGTTGCGGCGGTTCATTGCTAGGAGGGGAAAATGCAATGTCATCTACTCGGACAACGGCACTAATTTCCAAGGAGCAGCGAGAACTCTGTCGGAGTGGTATACATTGGTTCGATCCAAGGAGCACAATGAGCAAATTTCAACGACATTGGCGGCTGAAGGCATTAAGTGGGAGTTCATACCACCACATAGTCCTCATTTTGTAGGGCTTTGGGAGGCGGGGGTGAAATGCGTAAAACAGCACCTTCGCCGAGTTGTAGGAAACAATGTATTAAGTTTCGAGGAGATGTCCACTTTGCTTTCCCAAATTGAAGCACTTTTAAATTCTAGGCCTTTGTGTGCTCTTTCTGATTCAGATTTAAACCCCCTCACACCTTCTCATTTTCTTATAGGCAGACCATACACGGCGATACCGGAGCCAAGCTCTCTGGAGGTCCCCATTAATCGACTTGGACGATGGGAGCTTATACAGAATATGCTGCAAGGATTTTGGCGACGATGGCACTCGGACTATATTACCTCGCTACAACAGCGCCCAAAATGGAAAAATGAGACCAGGAATTTTGGAATTGGTGATTTAGTTGTTGTTAAAGAGCCCAATTTGCCACCATCCAAATGGGCATTAGGACGTGTTGAAGAACTTCATCCCGGAAAGGACGGTCTCGTACGAGTGGTTTCTCTACGTACCAAAAATGGCATTTTTAAACGCCCAGTTACCAAGCTGGCTACTCTACCTGGTTCCTGAAATTCCTTCAGGGGGCCCGGCGTGTTCGAGAATGCATCAAATATTATTTAATTGTTTATTTCTTATAACCTAAATTCATTGTTAAAAACTAATCTAATTTATCTAATTTAAATCATGTTCGAGCTTTCCTTTTTTTTGACCAAACATGTTTATAATACCCTATTTAATATTGCCTATAAAGTTTTTTGTTTTCTAACATACTTAGTCCGCTAATCCCCAAATGCACTCGCAAGGCATTTGAGTACCTGAGTACATGATAATGAGTACCTTATGCTTCGTGCGATGGTGCATTGAATTTTCTTGCTCTCTTAGCTAGTAACCACCAACCGCGAAACATCTTCTTAGCATTTGTCTTGGTCGTAATTAAATAGAAATAAATACAGAATTATAACGTTTTGGAAATTTGGTATTTTTTCTTTACTTTGCTAATTCGTTACTGATCAAAGAGGGAACACCAAATTGGGAAAAACTGTTATATATGCAATATTATGAGAGTGAGTGAGTGGCACAAAGTTTTCTTCAAACATGACAACAGCATATGAATACTCACCCTAAATCGAGTTTTACTTCCAAAAACCTTGGGAAGCTCACAATGCATTTCGCCTAAAACTGTCCTAAACGACGCACGTTGCAATGAACAACATAGCCTAAAACCATTTCGTAGTCTTAAAACACATTTCAAAACAAGTTTCATTTAAATCTGTCCAGTAATTTTTACGCTTTGAGGTAACAAAAAAAAATTGTATACACATTTTGAGAGTACGACAATACAATGATTTGTAAACTCTCCTGTGAATGGACGCTGAATCTCACTTCTTTCTTGAAGGCTTTGATCTATTTGCTAGCTATACACTATACAGTATGCTAGCTATAAAACCATACAGTTTGGTCAGGTCTTTCTTCTTCAAAAATTAAGAAAATCGAGATATCACCATCAAAGGCGCCAGGTACCACGATTAAAGTGCTTTTATTCCCAAAAGTGCGTGGACATGATCTGCAGGACATTTAGTTACAAAATAATGTTGCACATGTCCGGTGAAACCATAGAGTTATTGAAGAAAGTGTTCGATAATAACATAATCTACAAAAATAGGCCTCTGGATTGTTCTCCAAGCAAGATCGTGTGACTGTAAGCCGCTGGTCTATCTATTTGAAGTTGTTGATCTATGCGGATTAATAATGATTCCAGCCTTGTACGCCAATATAGAGGCTATAGGCTCCGTGAAGTAGTCTTGACTACGTTTCGGAGTTTGGCAGATGGGCCATGCCATGATGCAACTTCCTGAGATAAAGAATTCCGGAGGTAAACTAGTATCCCATTCGGATCCTCGCGGGGGACTATCTCAGGGGGTTCAACATGCAAATATTCACCCACAGGACTTGCAAGACGACAGACAACAACGAAGACAAAAGAGACAAAACACGGACACTAACAGATGAAAGCTATAGCAACAGATTTCTGCAACATTCGAGGTCTATGATTCAATAATGTCAACGTCAGCTGCGTGCACCAGCATCTGCAAGAAAAAAACTCAGACGTCCTAGTCTTAACCGAGACTCAAATAAACTCAAACACTGACTACACATATCTTCGCTGTCTAGGATACGAACTACTTCCTCGTTTTCGATATAAGGGGCGACTATTTATGTTTGCCCGAACAGGAGCTCGGCCCCAAAACATTCTCTTAAGTCTTAACCTACTTGACAGCATACAGAGACGAGCAGTTCGACTTATTGGAGACCCTATACTCACATCGACTTTACAACCGTTGGTGCACAGAAGACAAGTCGCTGATCTATGCTTGTTCTATAGGTACTTCCATGGTATATGTTTCGAGGAACTCAAAGACATTATCCCTCGAAATTCAACTTTTGGGCGCCCCACAAGACAGGGTACTTAAACTCATGGCCATACAGTACACTTGACAACCGCGAGGACATAAACTTTCCAAAACTCTTTCTGTTACAGGACAAGCAAACTTTGGAACTCTCTTCCTGGCGATATATTTCCATGAAGACTACAATTTGCAGCAATTTAAGTGCAGAACTAACATAAATCTGCAAGCATCTCGGGGCGCTGTTGAAGCGTTATAGGTTCGCCTTTCCCGGGAGAAGTAGCTATTTAAAAAAAAAAGAATAAACTGCACTCAAATTCATTAGAAGGATACAAAGCATTTGTTTCAGATAGGTATACAATTCCAAATAATAAAAAAAGTAAAATTGCTCAATAGGACAAAGAATAACTGATATCTCTCGAGCCCTGCAATCGATATAGCTAGAGGCGACCTATTGCAACAAAGTACCCTGCACCTTTAAAGACAGTAGTTGTTGGGCACCACTAGAAAAATTGGCACTGTTACACTGTTAAATTATAATGTTAGTCAATATGACAACGACCATTATTCCATGTACTTTAGGTGAGGTCGTCTGCGATATACCAACCAAACACCCATTAGCAGAAGCAACATTAAAACAGCTTATCCTCGTGGGAACCTATATTCGAATTTAAAGTACCATCGACACTAAATGTCTGGGTATCACAGAACATCTTTCATAAAAGCCAAAACATGAAATGTGTCCTTCAGTCAAAGGACCAACTTCTCGGGAAAAAATCCTCCCCCTCATTGAAAAATTTCTCTTTAATTCATTCCAAATGTAATACCATTTATGCTGCCCACCTAAGGGACCAACAGAAAGTATCCGAACAGCAAAAGCGCATCAAAAAGGACGTCACCTCAACAAGAATCATCATAGCAATGGTAAAGTTCCCGTCAATTTTGATGGTCCTCCAGTGACAGCAGCTGAGAAGGAGGAACCAAAAAAAAATTTTACTCTGCTCGATTAAGAAAAAAGAAAAAGAAAACAATTTCATTTTCTTTTCCATTTTCATGATCAACAGTATTCACTAGGGATACCATTCAGATTTTGGTGTAAGGATATTGCACAAAAAAAAAACGGAAAAGCCACATTTAAGGTAAACATTCGCATTCTGTCCGAGAACTTTTTTAGAACATAATATAAAATATATGTCGTAATAGCCCTCTGCGCCGCAGTGGCAAGTTACACACTTCCTCCTAAGGATAACTTATGCTAAACACATTTAGCAGAGATAACAACGCAGCACAAGCAAAATAAAATCCACGTAGAAATGAGTGGAAAAAAAATAATATAAGAAAATTCAGTTACCAAGAACGATGATGTCTAATGTCACTCTGCGACAGCCTTTTAATCCGAATCCATTTTAAAAATTGTCAAAAAGAAATTGAACAGACAGGATTCTTCGCTCACTTTTAACAGCACCATATCGCCTCAAAGTGGTTCCTTCGAGGAATTTTCCTTTTTTATCGGTTCAATTTATTCACCAGTAGACGATTCAAATAAAAGCATTCATTTCTTATTCATGACCCAGGTTATAAAAATTTAAAAAAAAAAAAACCGCGTCTCCTCATGCTATTTCAGATTATCCTTTGTGTGTTGAGTTCAGTTGTTAGATTTACACTGTGTGTGCGCGCTCGCGTAATTCCTTCTCTCATTTGCATAACATGAATGACCTTCAATGATTTCAATATGCGAGCAATAAAACTCTTCTAAGAGCGGCTTTTATAGTCTATTATTGCTTGAAAGGTCCTCTAATCCTTAGAAAAAAAAAATGTCACGTCAAGCAGTGGGAAGTTCTGCAACAGCTCCCATATCTTTTGCCGTAAAAACGAGAATGAAAGTGAGTAGCAAGTGGATTCCTTACAGCCAAAAACCGCACTTGAAGGATGCGAATATCAAAACACATTCACTCTTGGTGTATCCTTGAGTTTCGCAATCACATTATGAGCCAGAAGAAAAGCCGAATGCAAATATAAAAATTCAGGGTTTCACTGGAGAACAATTTTTGCTTATGAAAGCAAATCCGAATTTAAATTAATAAAACCACGGAGATGAGGTAGCAGTGTTAGTAGGGATACCAAGGGGAGATGTGGTTTTATGATTTTTATTAAAAATATTCTCTCTATATAGACGCACACGCAGGTATTTTTGATGGGTGCTGAGGATCTACGAAATTAAATTGAGAGTTAGAAGTTTCTTTTTCAAAAATAGATACGCCTATCTTATTTCAATAATTGATGAATCCTTAACACAGATGTTTTTGAAATTGGTTGGATGAAGATACATGTTGATAATATATATATGTAATTGTATTTTGTGTGGGGCAATAAGACACTAATTGGCAGCTCCCATACAAAACACACAGCAAATGCTATTTCTCAACACTCATGGGAGCTAAAGTTGTGAAGTTTGGAACATTTATGTGCAATATCACACCAAAAACACAACTGCAAAAAAAAAGCCAAGTTCGCTTGTATAGAAAAAAGCATAAATGTGTGTAACTAGTCAACAAGTAATGAGATCTAAAAGTACTCCAAGTTCTTAGTTTATGAAGGTTCAGTGTTAAAAAATTGGTAAGTTCACTGGTCACGTTTTCAAATTCTAATAAATATTGTACAATATAATCTATATCTATACTTATAATAAAACTGTAGGAATTTTCTTTGTCCGATAAAAGCGCGAAAACTACTGCACAGATTTCAATGAAACTTTTTTTTTATGTTTCTTAAGACTGCGAGAATGCTATAGGCTATAGCGAAGTCCTTTGGAATAGTTTTTAGCCAAAATGTATTTGTACACATGGATGTTTATACTACTTTTTGCGATCGTGCGTCACGACAAACAGAAACAAAGCCAGGTATGATAATACGTGTACCGTGGACCTCATTCGAAAAGGGGTGAATTTTTTTCTCAGTGAGTGCTTTGGTCAGTTGTATATGTAATATGTATATTATGATAGTATGCCCGATGTCGAATGGGATGCGTGCTGCAGTATGACATGGAGTTGGGGTATATTAATAATCTTAATAAGAGAAGAGACGTACAAAACAGGTTTCATTTTGGATACGCTTTGTTGTTGCAAAAAATTTGAGTGAGTAATTAAATATTACTTTGGTCTTGGACATACCTACAGTTCATATATTGTATCGTCTCATGATTAAGATTGTTGGCCCGAGGGGTGTGCCGTTTGGAGATGTTCAGTTGTGTAATGTATGGTATGTATTTTATTGTTGGGAAAAGGCACACAAAACGATTTGCTTTTGGATAATGTTTTGCAGGAAAAATGCTTCTTGACCTAAACAAATGAGGACTTCGGGGGTGCATTTTTCGAAAAATTATTTTTGATTTTTTTCCATTTTCCAAGTGTATGGCGATCCAATACTTTTATTTCCAGATAGTTGTACTTTCAGCTAAAATTAAATATCAGGTCTTATAGTTGATCAATTGCGAAATCAATGCTAAAACCAATAAATTTCTGTTGTTGGACTGCTTTGGGGTGGTGAGCGTAAATTGCAAGCATGATGTGATGTGGCCTATGTGCGAGTAGGCCGTACGGTGAATAGCGTAGAAAGAATTATGCCCAGTTTCACAGTCAGAGTTTAAACTCTCGTTTTGGTTTAAACCTTCGTTCAACAAATTTTCGGTTTCACTGTGTTCGTTTAAACCCAAAGTGGAGTTCAACTCTCGGTTTAAGTTAAACGCCTGTATTCTGCCGTTTAAACTTTCGTCTCGCATTTTGAGGTTTATTTTGACAGCTGCCATTTCATACAGAGAGATGATAGAGAGAATAAAAGAGATAAATTGTCTGGGTGCTACACTTCTTGAATTTATATGAGTGAAAACTAGAGTTATGATTAGTTTCAGCATTACTGCGGTAAACCCACTGTTAAAAAATGTCATCAGAAAATATCAATAGATTTCCAACCAATATACTTTTCAAGGAAAGTGAACATCAGGTAGATTTCAGCCCAAACATAATGCAGGCAAGAGTAAATTGTATTGAGGTTTTTTCAATATAAATTAATTATTTTAGTGTGTGGAAGCGACGATTATTTTTTTGTAATGCTATATACTAGCGATTTCTTTAGATTCTTGGCGAACAAAATATATTTATACATACTCAAATCGTTCACATTTTCTTTTGGCTGAAACAAGACTCTACCTAACCTATGCTTTATAGGTACAATACAATTTTTTTGTCCGATTTTGAACACACTTCTCGGGTCAATGCCTGTAAATTTGAGTTTGTTCAGTTAAAAGTTTCGGAGTTCATACCATTTTTGTAAACAGATCTAGATTACATTTTTGTTTAAAAAAAGGTATAATAAACACCAGCAAAAGTATAATATTACCAGACAATAATGACCCTAATTATAGGCTCATAAAACCCTTTCAATATTCACTACCATTACTGGCGACGGGTGATCGGATGTGGTAAAAACCCAGCGAGTGACAGGAAGCAGTACCTGTGATCGCATCCGTCCGAATGCCCACTACATTTCAACAACTACATATTATTATTGCAAAAAAAAAAATTAATTACTGCAATAATTAATTGGTGAAAGTAGATGATAGTTAAAACACGTGTCAAAAATAAATCAATTCACTTCGTTATTACCAAAATACATAATGTAATAATATTGCACACATTTCCTTTTATTTACAAATGATAAAATGGATAAAGTAGAGAAAAGCAATAACAATTTATTTGATCAAAAGTGCGCTGGTAGAAAAATATCCCCTTAAGGGAAATTGATCTGCGCTTCCACAACTGCGTTTAGCTAACTGGCAGATTATTTTGAACTGTGAAACTGAACGAGTTAAACCAAAAGTTTAAACTCTCGGTCAGGTTTAATTAAACTTCAGTTTAAACTCTGACTGTGGGGCGCAGTAGCGCAGTGGTTAGTGTGCTGGACTACTGTGCGAGGGATCCCAGGTTCGATCCCCGGAAAAACACAAATTACATCTTAAGGTTTTTTCTACTGCGCCACCTCTCGCGAACGTCTGACAAACATCCGAGAGTATGACTGTCCTGAAAAAGCTTCTCAATTCAGCCGTTCGGAATCGGCATAAAATTGTAGGTCCCTTGCATTCGTTCCAAAAAAATAGAAACTCACAAAACGAATGGTTGTGAGAAGCTAGGCCTTGGGTGTCTACCGCCTGTTGCGCCGCCTATTTATTTTTTTTTTTTTTTATATTTTAAACTCTGACTGTGCAACTGGGCATTATAGTCTAACATAACGGTAAATAGGATAAGTCTAGAATTATATCAATCAAACAACCAAATTAAGTTTGGCAAGTTAAAGTCCCCAAGAAGGATAACGTGCTGATGATATTTTAAATTATTTAAGGTAAAGGAACAATTATCTATATGTGTCTGACTTTTAGAATCATAAAAATATACCCTTGCAGGCATACATTGAAATTGCTCTCTTTTAGCCTCTCATAACCATATCTTAGCGTTTGTTTTTAATTCCTAGAATAACCTTTCAAATCCCGTCGAAGATACGTGATACTTTGTGAGACAAATTTTCCTTCAAAAACCTAAAGCTTTAAGAAACTATACACCAGCTTCAATTGAGCTTAAATTTAACTATGCACAGAACAAACCTTAAATAAATGCATTCTGTTTGCTTTTGCATCAAAATCAAGCACACGAATAACATAACGCCGAAAAAAAATACCCCCACATCTATAGATACGAGTAGAGCCGCCAATTTGACGTGTCACTGCACATCAACCGCAGGGAGTCAAAAAGAAATTCGCATTTCAATCAATTCTGACACGTATTCACATCAGTCTGAATTTAAATTTTTAATTACACTCATGTGCCCCGTTCCTCTGTCCTCTTGTATATTATGGTGTGTATGGATGGGTTCATCATGTCACACTTCAATTTCATTCATTAACACTATCTCGGCTGCTGTTCATCGTCGTCGCTGTCTACTGCTTCACCGCAAGTGTGCAATTCTTTTTAATTTCATTCCTCGCTTTCTCTGCGTTAAAATTCAGCAAAAGAGTAGCCCCCCATACGACCCCATGCAGGGTGGGGGTATAAACTAAATAAACAAACTTTCACATTTGAATAAATAAAACATTTTTGTGAAAACTGTTGAGGGGTAAACTTAATGAAGTACACACACGATAAGGATGTACATATTCAGAAATTCACACAGGAATAGGGTGCGCGCGTACCTACTACTTGTCCTCCCATTTCCATGCTCATTAGGCATGGTCTCTTAATTAGTTTGGCATTATTAATGCCGTCGAAGGGGAGGAGATTTTCAAAAGTTGTGCAACACGAGTTTTCTTCGCCCTCGTCCTGCATTATTTGGTAGCGGAAATGCATGTTTATCCTCGCAGAGTTCGTTGTACGAACACGATGATTGCAGTTGTGGCGGCGGTGAGCCTTTAATACACTCCTGCCAGTGTCACTGGGAGCAAGGTTTAAATGAGCGCATTTCTGTTTTCGCCGGGGGAAAGTCAATTGAAAATGTCACATTGTCCTGTTTTGCAACTGGATTATTGAATGTTAAAATCAATGTGTTCGAAAGTTGCTTTACCGGTGTCAGGATAAGTGCTGTCAATGTAGTAATGCCCTCGGCGATTTTGGATAAATTCATTTGACCTATATTGACAAAATAGTCACTTGTAGATATTGCTATAAGGCTAATGGAATTAAGGCAGTCAATTGGGTTTTAATCGCATGGAGGTGAGAGAAATTCCTTTCCTTGAAATGGATTATGTAAAACAAAAAGGACCAAAGAAAGCGACAGCAAACGTCTGAATTTGATGAATGGTATGAACCTTCTGAATGGTAAAGAAATAACCACACCACAGAAGGAAGCTCGTTTATAAACTCCATCAGGTTTGTAACTAAAAAGCTGATTTAATGAACACTCCCACTATTCATTTAAACGTCACGAAAATTATTAGTTCTGTCATAAAAAAAGAGAACGACCACCGCAAATGACGCTAATGCGTTCTTTTAAAAATATCGCGTGAAGTACAGACATTATATACCAGCACCGCTGTTGACGACAGAATAATTTGAGCAGTTGTCAACACCTGCTGCCATTGAGTTGATAACACTGTTGTGGGGTATTCAACGAGTTTGACAGCTGCAGAGCTGATGTCTACTGAACATATTAAGTTCCGTCAATTTGAGTGCTTTGTTTTCGGTTTTATGTTAACTGACTGTATTGACAATCGGAAAACCAATTTCAGTTGCCACTTGATGATGGGGGTTTTCTGCCAGCGTTTTGTGGGAATCTTTGCTGTGGCATAACAGGAATGTATTTCGAGGTTGCAAATTGGAATTTGTCGGCCGTTTGGTAAATCTAATCTTTTTGAAGCCAAATTTGTTAGCAATCCATTTGAGTGTATGATGAAATTCTGACGGTAGTGATGATAATCTCTATCCCATGACATAATCTTTCAGTTTTAATCCCATTTTAGATGTGGCGTTATGTGTCAACCCAAGGTTACTCATCATCTCTAGAGTATTTGCTACTTCCCAAGGGACGCTTAGTATACAAAAAGATATGAGACAGAAGTGATAGGTACCGTCACCGCCACCCATGATTTAACAACAGCAACCACCCGGACAACAACAACAAGAACAGCAACAGCAACAGCAACAGCAACAGCAACAGCAACAGCAACAGCAACAGCAACAGCAACAGCAACAGCAACAGCAACAGCAACATCAACAGCAACAGCAACAGCAACAGCAACAGCAACAGCAACAGCAACTACAACTACAACTACAACTACAACTACAACAACAACAACGATAACGGCAATGACAACGACAATGACAAAAATTGTCACGATTTTCTACAGGAACAAATTCAGTTTTCGACCCTCCTCTAACTCCCGAACTAATTGAGCCAACAACTTCAAACTTATATAGCATTTATCAAGCTCATTGAAAAGGTCCACCTCACCGAATTCCATTTGTGTAGCATTAGTGGTTCTCAACAGGACTTCAAAAATCACAAAAACCGTAACTGACTCATTCACTCACTCACTTCCATCCCAGAATCGTGAAATTTATAGTAGAATGGTAAATCCTGTGGTGCATATTCAGAGAAAAGTCGAAAACTTCAGATTTTCCATTCAGAGGGCGTGGTATACGCCCACTTCTTCGGTTATTATTTGTTGGGGCCACTTCCGATTGCCGAATGTTGAAATTTGGTAGAGCGGTAGGACCTGTATTGTAAGAAAAAAAATTCCATTTAACGGGCGTGGAATCTGCCCAGTTAAAATATGAACACGCCAAGTTCTTAGTTTATGAAGGTGTTCAATGTTAAAAATTTGATAGATTTACTTGTCAAATTTTTCGTTTAAAACTTCACTAGCTGGCCCGTCCTCTGCTTGCATCGCTCGCCTTAAGCAAAAAAAAAAAAAAAAAAAACTACCTAATATATGGTCCATTTAAGATTACGTTTTAAATGACAACACGAACTTTAAAAAAGTTTGAAAGAAATTAAGTGCGAAGACAGATTTCGATGATTGACATATGTAACGACTTACCGGAAAAATAAGTCAGGCGTTTGGCTAATTTTTGTTTTTCATTTCCCTTTAGATAATTTGCTAAATTAACATTAAATATAATTGCCTTGAAAGTTTCAACACTATAATTAACTGTTGTAAAAAATATAACACGATTAAGGAACACAATGTACCTCTAATGAAGTTTAACTACACCTGACCGAGAGTTTAAACTTTTGGTTTAACTCGTTCAGTTTCACAGTTCAAAATAATCTGCCAGTTAGCTAAACGCAGTTGTGGAAGCGCAGATCAATTTCCCGTAAGGGGATATTTTTCTACCAGCGCACTTTTGATCAAATAAATTGTTATTGCTTTTCTCTACTTTATCTATTTTATCATTTGTAAATAAAAGGAAATGTGTGCAATATTATTACATTATGTATTTTGGTAATAACGAAGTGAATTGATTTATTTTTGACACGTGTTTGAACTACATATCATATACTTTCACCAATTAATTATTGCAGTAATTAATTTTTTTTTTTTTTTCAATAATAATATGTAGTTGTTGAAATGTAGTGGGCATTCGGACGGATGCGATCACAGGTACTGCTTCTTGTCACTCGCTGGGTTTTTACCACATCCGATCACCCGTCGCCAGTAATGGTAATGAATATTGAAAGGGTTTTATGAGCCTATAATTAGGGTCATTGTCTGGTAATAGGTACGCGCACAGTTTTTTGCTGGTGTTTATTATACTTTTTTTTAAACAAAAATGTAATCTAGATCTGTATACAAAAATGGTATGAACTCCGAAACTTTTAACTGAACAAACTCAAATTTACAGGCATTGACCCGAGAAGTGTGTTCAAAATCGGACAAAAAAATTGTATTGTACCTATAAAGCATAGGTTAGGTAGTTTCTTGTTTCAGCCAAAAGAAAATGTGAACGATTTGAGTATGTATAAATATATTTTGTTCGCCAAGAATCTAAAGAAATCGCTAGTATATAGCATTACAAAAAAATAATCGTCGCTTCCACACACTAAAATAATTAATTTATATTGAAAAAACCTCAATACAATTTACTCTTGCCTGCATTATGTTTGGGCTGAAATCTACCTGATGTTCACTTTCCTTGAAAAGTATATTGGTTGGAAATCTATTGATATTTTCTGATGACATTTTTTAACAGTGGGTTTACCGCAGTAATGCTGAAACTAATCATAACTCTAGTTTTCACTCATATAAATTCAAGAAGTGTAGCACCCAGACAATTTATCTCTTTTATTCTCTCTCTCATCTCTCTGTATGAAATGGCAGCTGTCAAAATAAACCTCAAAATGCGAGACGAAAGTTTAAACGGCAGAATGCAGGCGTTTAACTTAAACCGAGAGTTGAACTCCAATTTGGGTTTAAACGAACACAGTGAAACCGAAAATTTGTTGAACGAAGGTTTAAACCAAAACGAGAGTTTAAACTCTGACTGTGCAACTGGGCATAAGCCTAAAGTCGTTGATACTCTTGCCCAGCTTGACCCTCGTCAGATAAATAATTTCCCCAATGAATTTAATAATTTTCTTGATTTTCTCGACATTAGTATCAACAACTCCATGATCCCACTTTTTCGTAGGTAATTCTGTTTTCCATGCAGTTTGAATTTTATGAATTTTTTAAACCAGGTTCCGCTGACACTTATTTCAAGTATAATTATGCTAAATCCAATTTCAGCAAAATTTCAAGATATTTAGATGGTATGAGTTGGTTAGATATTTCTAAAAATTGTAATCCCACCAAGTTTACGTCAAAAGTGCTCCTCCGAGTTTTCTGTACCTCTATGTTTAGTTTTTAATTTGTTTCTGCAGTCTGGACATTTGAAAGATTGGAAGAAGTCATTTTTAACGCCCATAGATAAATCTGGATTGAGACATGATATTACTAACTATCGTCCAATCTATAAAATTGATAATATCCCTAAGCTGTTTGAAAAACTAGTTTGTGGCAAAGAGAGGTGTACTCTTAAAAAGATTTATCTCTCCGTCTCAGCATGGCTTCGTTGCAGGTATATCTACTACTACAAATCTCAAAATTTTTTGTTATACTGCCTTGAATTACCTTGAGAATGGCTTACAATGTGATGTCATTTATACAGACTTTGCTAAAGCATTTGATCACGTTAATTACAATACAGTAATTTCAAAATTGACTACCTTAGGATTTCACTCCAATATCCTAAAGCGGATTCATTCCTACTTAACGGATCGTATCCAGTATGATCGCATTATGTTATCTCTGGAGTACCCCAAGGTATACTCATCTGGGCCCTCTGCTTTTCCTTTAATTTATTAATGACATTCCTGACTTGTTTTTGAGTTCCCAGTGTCTTATGTTTGCCGATGATTTGAAGGTCTTCCGACCTATACAATCAGTACAAGATTGTAATCTTCTACCAGAGGGGCGGCATGCCCCCCTATACGGTTTCGTTTTTCATTTGAGGTCTTATTTCACGTTTTTTGCTGTTTTTTCCAAAACACTTTTTTGGGCGTTTTCTCAATTTTCTTAAATCGAAAAAATGCCCGAAAGAGTTTTGGAAAAAATGGCAAAATTTGCGGCATTTGTGTCAAAATATTTGGGCGGTTATTCCTAGGAAAAAAATGCCACAAATTTGTATGGAGGTTTTTGGGCTCTTTTTCCACTTTAATTTTTTTGAGTAATTTCAGGGAGCCGATTTTTAAGGCCAACCCATCTGTTGGTTTAATTTTAAAGGCATTAAAAAACACACTGTTCAATGATTTTAAGTGACTGTTGCTTTTTTGAAACCAGTAAACCAGTCATGGAAGTAATTGCATTCAAACTACTGCACACGTCTGACTTTGCAGTAGGCAATTCTTTGAACCAAATTTTTCAGTACATTTTCAATTGTTTCAATTGTTTCGGTTGCTATTTCATGAATACTCGAGGAATATTGTTCTTGAGTTTCTAAATCATCGCATGGCATTGTTCGCATAGCATCGATCTTTAGTGCCAGCCTACAAAATATTTCAACCGCGTTAAATCGCCACCAAGCACCAACACCTAAATGGCTAATTATACGGGGATTATTGAACTCAGTGTGCAATAAATTGATTGTTCGACGAATTGTATGTTGTGCATCATCTACTCCCATCTTATTGGAATCAAGTCCAAGTTGTCAATTTCTGGCCATAATAATACGAGGTCTTTACTCAGAATTCTCCGCAGGCTGGTGTGATTAATTTTCAGTGCTGACATCTTTTGGCCAGTTGGAGTTTTGAGGTTTAGGCGCAACTTTCGGTAATAATATTCGGCAATATTCTGCGTTGAGCGCTAAGGATAAATACGCGAATACCAGTTACAGGAACTTTCTTAACAAACTTTCGTACACAAGCCGAAGTTGGTGCATTATATTGACAGACATTTCTGTTCGCACTATTTTTGCAACACAACATCCACTTTGGAAGCAACTTTTGAAATATTTCCAAAACGTTTTTCAAGCAGTACACTGAGTTTCTGTCTTATTTTTTAAATAATATATACATAGCAATTGCAAAAAACACCAACAGATGGCCCAGCATATTGACATTGGCCACATTTCGTGTGCTGAAATTTTGTTGAAATTGTATATACATATTGTGTTTTTCCGGTGGTTGAACTTGGAAACCATCGCTCACTAGTTTAGCACAAAAACTCGAACAAATAATTGGTTAGGGATAGGCGCCAACTATTTATGCATTTATTATTTTTAACCAAAAATAAGGTCGCATTAAATAAACGGCGTTAAATCAATACCTTTCACCGTGGGCGTTGGACTTCGCCAGGGGTGCGTCTTGTCTCCTCTCCTTTTCATTACTTATATGGACTGGATGTTACAGCGCAGTCTTGGCGAAGAATGTTTCGATTTGGGAGATCTGAGGATAAGTCATTTGCTCTTCGCTGATGACTTGGTCATCCTTGGGTCCTCTCAGACTGAACTTCAGCGCGCACTCGATCGGTTTGTAGCCGTTTGGGTTGAAGCTGATAAGAAGGTTAACGTGAACAAATCTAAAGTGATGGTCGTCTCCAGAACGCCTGTTCAAGGCACTCTGCATGTTAGTGGAGTCCCATTGAAACAGGTGGAGAAGTTTAAGTATCTCGGGGTCTTATTCACGAGTGATGGAAGGAGCAATGCTGAGTTTTCCTGTAGGATTGGTCAGGCTGGGCCAATTTTGAGACAGCTTGGTCATTCTGTTATTAGGAGGACTGAACTTGGTGTCAAAGTTAAGTTGTCAGTCTTTAATTCGGTGTTTGTTCCAACTCTTACCTATGGTCATGAGGTTTGGGTAATGACCGAAAATATAAGATCGCGAATACAAGCTGCCGAAATGAGATTTCTCCGTTATATTGCTGGTGTGACTCGTAGAGATCGCATTAGAAATACCAGAATACGTGAGGAACTCAATGTCGAGCAGCTACTTCTCCGAACGGAGCGGTCCATGCTTCGGTGGTTTGGTCATGTTAAACGCATGTCCCCGACCAGGATTCCACGACGTGCTATGGAATCCGTACCATCTGGCAGGCGTCCTCTAGGTAGACCTAGGATGAGACAGTGATGGGAAATGAACTTTTCAGATTGTACTTTTCACAAGTTGAAATTGTAACTTTTATTGCTGAAGTGTATCCTCATCGTTTTGGAAATTGGTATCTACATTTATGGTCAATTGTATAGTTTCGAGATCACCTGGTTTTTTGGCTATGAAAAATCCAAGATTAGACCGATCTTCAATGATTTTTTTTAAATGTTCGTTTTTATGGCGGATTTATGAAAAAAATTTAGAAATCTAAAAATATCAATATTTCAGTAGATTTTAGCTTTGAATGCTGAAAAAAATTTAGTTTTTGCAAATGACCCTACACATTTTTTTTACGATACCAACTTAACTTCTTAATCTACACAAAAAAACTAACAAATTACAAAAAAAAGAAAAATTAAAGTCAAAATCATGCAAATCGACCTATAATTTTGGGTACCTATTTTATCGACAAAAACAAGGTGAACGCGAAAGTATACAACTAAAGCTATATGAATATTAAGACTCTTCTCTTAGTTCATGATATAAAAACAAATAATATCCCTCTTGATATAAAACAAATTAATGGCTATCATTTTGAAAAATTTATTGGTGATAGGTTAGGTTAGGTTAGGTTGAAGTGGCTGCCGACACACAAAGGAGACTACGAATGTCTAGGTTTGTTAGATCGTTTAGATCATTGTAGTATGAGGCTCCCAAATGGAGTTTCCGTTTTCGGGAGAGTGGCGGACAAGTGCAGAGGAAGTGCTGAATGGTTTCCTCCTCCTCTTCGTCCAAGCAGCTTCTACAAAAATCGTTTGAGAGTTCGTCAAGCCTTATTGCATGCCTACCTATAAGGCAGTGTCCCGTAATGACACCTATTGTAGCGCCGATATGCCTCCTGTCAAGAGAAATCAAATTCTTAGAACGTTTGAGATCTAGCTTTGGCCAGATCTGTTTTGTCGCTAGACATGTCGTGCCATGGCACATGTCCACCTAAGGTTTGTTCTTTGGATGGCATCCTGCTTTATTATAAGTTTACACGCAGCGATTGGGATACCTAAAGTACTATAGGTAGTGTAGTTCCCAGCTTGGCAAGTTCGTCAGCCTTACAGTTACCCGGAATGTCTCTATGCCCCGGCACCCAGCAGAGGTGATGGTGATTGGTGATATATTAAATTACAATAAAAAGTTCGTGCAGCAGGTCCGTATCACATCTGCAATGGCGATCTATTGTGACTGTGACAATAAACGTATAAACTTTGCTGGCAATTGTGACTATTCGTATCTCTATGAAAAAGCTTGCCTTTTTGACACATGTGCAGAAAGAAACGAAAAAGAGTTCTCGGAATATATTACCTAGTATACATATTATACATTATACCTACCTTGGGCCGTATAAGTACCCTAGGATTATCTTCTCACAATCACAACCTTTCGTTTTGTGTGAATTAGCTAAATTTTATGATGCTTTCTCTGGAAAATTGTACTCTCTGAATCTATGGAACTCCAACATTGAAGGGCCTACTCTATTTCTTTAAACATAATACAATCGAACAAGTCAAATCGAAAATGAAATGTCAACACTGTCAAACGCGCGTAAAAGCAGAAAGTATAGTTCTGCCTGGGCTATGCTTTGAACCTTACTATATTTACTATCTAAAGTCGATATTTACGCCTGAAGTCGCATTTTAGCTTGTATCATATGAACGCGTTGTTTCTACATACTCTCTGTTAACGCACGCCCTCATAAACGCCGCCACAGTGAATGAAAAGCTACATTTTTGTGTAAAGAAGTGTTGTGAAATTTTCTTCTGTGAGTGAAAATGAGATCTCAACACTTAAGAAGTCAAGAGCATGCGTGCACTGTGCTTCGCAGTGCCCCTGCGCATGTCCTATAAAATTTGTTTCTTAGTTGGTTAGCTTAGTTGTTAGAATTTGAAGCTTCGAGCTGAATGCATTTTATATTCTTTATTACAAATTCTGGATGTATTCGTAGCGTGGGTATGAAATTGTATCTTTTAAAGAAGGATTGTAACTGCGTAACTTTTGAAGCAAAAATATGTTTTGTTAATTGTATCTTTTTCGAGTGAATTGTAACTGTGTAACTTTAATTTCTGATTGTATCCAAAAGATACAATTGTATCCACTTTTCCATCCCTGGGATGAGATGGTTAGATCAAGTTCATAATGTCTCCTCTACCCGTATGGGTATTGCCCTTGATGATTTGGAGTCGATGGCGGAGGATCGAGAGCTATGGAGGGTCCACTTGAGCAACCTACACCCGCGACCCACTTAATGGACAAGCGGACCATTTGAAAATGAATGAATGAATGAATAAGGTCGCACTCTGGCGTATACGCAACATTTTTCTTTCCGATCTCAAACCACAAATTATTGCTAATTGAATTATTAAACAATTAAAGTTTCTAAGCAAACCAACATGTTTGTTCGGTCTTTGTTACGGAGACCGTTCTAATTATGTTATGAAAACTATTTACTTAAAAATTTGCAATATACTTGTTGCCATCCCCGACCAAACTATTATTTGCGTTGGGCACCATAAACGCATGTATCTACACGCGGGTAATGCTCTTAGTGCATTTATCCTTTCATAGAAATAGCCAATTGTAATGTTAGCCTACATTATGAGTGGAAATGTTCTCCATTATGATTCTGATTCTAGTGAACACTTTGTCGCCATGAACTCAATGCACGGCCAGTCTATCCTCCCGCATCCTTTATACAGATCGGTGTGTTGTTCGATTTATTTGTGTTTATTTTTCCATGTGCGCCACAAAATAAAAAAAATTCAATCCAACCACCGCACCACCGCACGACGACAAATGGAGTCAATTGCTTTTTTGGATTTTCGTCCTGCGTCATCGTCAGGGCATGGATATCAAGATGTAATCGGAAAATAATTAACCCATGACAATACCTGATAATTGCTTAACGGTAATTTCCTTCTATCGTGTTTAAATGTATGTTCTCCGGCCACCCCGATGGGATTGTCCCGAACAGAGACTGCTGCCGTAACTCTCCTCATTGCTCACAAAAGGAGGTAAACCTTACGGGTGAAAAACAATTAGGTGTGGATAAACAAAAGTGATACAACAACCGTGTTGATATTATTGAGGGTGGCAAAAGGGGTTGTTCTATTTATTTGCAGCCAGGCTTGAGTTGTGTTTGCGCGAAGGCTCTATATATGTGTATTGATAAAAGCTGCATGCTTAGGCGGAGTTCATTGGGCGGTGTTGACGCCATAATGAGAGTGTTTTTGCTTCGATTTTAGTTTATTTATTGCGGTGACATTCGATGATTGCGATACATTTTTGTGATTTGTGTAAGTACGATTTGTTGGCATAGAGAGGGTTTATATTTTCTTAATCGGATTCGGATCTAACTTGGAACAGTGACGCATGAGTCGACTGGTGATATAATTAAATTCGATTCAGGCAAATGGGTGCAAGTGATGATGGCGGAGGAGTTAATATTGTTTACTCACGTAGAATGCTTGAGTTATGTATGTTGATTGAATCAGACTTGATTAGACTTTGGAGATAGGATAGTAAGTGCTTTTCATGATATAGCTAGTTGCTGTAATAATGTTGATACTATACTATATGTCGAGACAACAGATGGATAAGAGTTAATTAGGTTGTCAGTCGACTAAAATGAAATTAAATCGTAGCCGAAATATTTTACTGAATTTGTCTGGCAAATATTGATTTGTCTATTATTAAGCTGAATGACTGATTTCTGATTGTGTCGTTTTATGTAATTTTAACGTCATTAGTGTGGTATCCATAGTGACTTTTGACGGTACATTTCGGACCCGAAAATAATTATGGTGTATGGCTTTCGAACTTTTTGTGAATGTCAAATCAGTGGGAAATCGATAAACTCTTAGATACAGAAGAGACACCAATTTTCCAATTGGCTTCTATAGCAACCCAACAATTGATGTTCCAGTTCAGTACCCTTATTGGTGTGTTCGTGTTTGAGCTAAATAAAAGCGAAAAAAAAAAAACATTTTTGCAATAAAATATCTCGCTGGGTACATTCAGTAGTACAATAAGTGTCATGAAAATGCACCTCAACTTCGTCCTTTGGATAAGGTATACAAAATGCGTGCAAGTTGATATTTTCCAGGACATTATAATTAAACGTTTTTAAAGTGGGGTTTTGTTATTCAAGAAGATGTATTTGTGGCAATGATATGTGTTGTGGGTGCAACTTAATCTCTTGATTTTTTCTACAGGATTCGTCTTTGAAAATGTAATTTGAACGAAATACAGGAGAGAGTCGTTTGCTGCAAAAAACTGACAGAATTTTGATCACTTTACTTTACTTTACTTTTGATGGCGCTACAGTCCGGGGCGGACCTGGGCCTCAACCAACATGCCTCTCCAGCCAGCTCGATCCAACGCTAGCTGCCTCCAGTTGCGCACGTCATGTTGGTTGAGGTCCCCTTCCCCCTTCCTTTCGATCACACTATTATGAAAAAAAAATTTTAAAAATGTATATCCGATCATCGGCCAAAGAAGTGACATCAGAAATCAGAATTATGTACCTTGGAATGGTAATGACTTCAAAATAGCTTGTTAGATGTCGCGCTTACAACGTAAAAGTACCTATATTAAAGCCACCAATGAGTTTATGGCCTTGTGTCTGAAAAAGAGAAGCCAAAAACCAAAAACAACTCATCGGAATTTCGAACTAATTTTTCCGGCAATTTCGTTCGTGGAATCAAAAATGGAGGTTACGCATAGTTTATTTAGGGCCGTTTTATTCACTATTGTTCAACTTGCCGAAAACTCCAAAGTTAGCCAACTTCGAAGTTGATCTTAAATCGAGAGTTGAACGGCAAGTTGAAAATTGCTTTTATTCACTACATTAATTTGCAACTCCGAAGTTGAAATCCTAAAGTTGGCCTACCTGCAGTTTGTAAAATATCCCTGGGATATTTGTGACAGATGACACATAATATGTCAGTTCAACCTTAGATTTGTATTCGCGCGTAATTTCAATCGTGTGCATTTTTGTTATTTTCCATTAGGCACATCAGAAAAAAAACATTTTTGTCATATTTTGTATTATCGTGTGCACATCGTGTGTTTTTGTTTTTATTTGTGCAAGTAAATTCGTAAATTCAGTGGCTTCCGCAACGAGAAAAAGGACAAACAAAAGAGTACTGGCGACAGGGCTGAAAAGATGCGTAAACTTTGCGTAGAATTGGTCATACAGGTTGATTTGGAAGAACAATGTCTGAAGGCGAGGTAAGTATCCCAAAGCCAGCGAGTTTCTTTGACTAAACCATAGTTTCCTAGGCGTCGATACTCACCACAGAACTCTTAGACGAAATCCATCGCCTCCCGGAGAACATAAATCGAACAGAGGAACTGCTAAAGGCTGAACAAAAGAAATACGAAACACTGATACAACTGCGTCCAGTGATTGATAAAGTCCAACGACTCGAGAAAGACATTCCAACGCATAAAGACGAACTGAAGCTGCTCGAAAATAAGCTGGCCGAAGTTAAGAACTAATAGAGTTGGCCAAACTCAATCTAGCCGAAGAGATTGAGCGTTTGAAGAATTCCAAGAAACGCTACAAAGACGAATCCACTGCCAAGGTAAGCTTTTTATATTTCTTTTAAACTCGAAAAAAAAATAAAAAATTTATATCGTTACTTTCCATAGTACAATTGATTCAAAGAGCACACGTCCGGCTACAAAGCTCTCACTATCGTTTAACGCTCTCACACCACAGAGTGGTTGTTTTTGTGGCAGTAGTGCCATCAAACGACAAGCCGAAACCACGCTCTCCTCAACCAGTCTAGCCGTGAAACCGAAGAAACGATGCATCATGTCGCTATACGGACGGCAATACCAGCAGTCTGACGATAGACCTGTTATCAGCAATAGTTATCTCTCGTCGTGGAATTCATCACGATGACATACAACGATTCGTCTTCCGCGACACTATCGTCAACTACAAATGGTGGAAGTAATGAAATCATGCATGCGCCTTCACTAGATCAACTCGATTGCGGAGGCATCTAGAGTGCGCTCTTTGAATCAACCCTGCTGCCGCCAAACATGAGTACACAAAACGTAAGTTTCTTCTTTCAATTTTTTTATTTACAAACAAAATTCCATGTATAATATCTATAATAAAATGAGATGAATAAGCACAAAACAGTTGTCGAAATTATACTTTAATCTATGAACAATATGTGCTATGATATTCCAAATTATTTTCTAATTTTCATGAATCAAATTTCTTTAACCTTCAGGCCCCGGTTTGTGCAACCAACTATCTCTTTGAAATGTAATTACCCAAGAAATTGTTGCTGATGTTATGTCATCTCGTAAGATAGGCATTCTCGGTCCGCTCCCAGTACAAGGAAGTGCCATTAAAGCTGACCTACCGAGCAATGTTAATGCAATTCAACTGAACCGAATTCGTGGGCAATTTATTAACAACATCAAAATGCATTCAACGAGCAGCACCTTGGATAAGGTTCCACAATTGTTTGTACAATTTTCAAATTCGAATTGTAACGTTTAAATTATAAAAAATAAAACTGATAGAACAAAAAAGAAAATAATGTGTCTGTGTGTGGGGTTAAGAACAAAACTAAATTCACTTCACACAACACTTTAGTGCTGCATCTCGTATCGAACAATGTCACTGTCTCCATTTACCCCATTTACATGAGGGATTCAATCCGGATTCAATTCGAATTGAATCCCATGTAAACACTGATCGGATCGAAACGGAATTGAGTCAATCCGATCACAAAATTTTCTGTGATTGGATTGAAAATGTTCATGTAAACGTAGATTGAGGGATCGAGTTTATCATGTGAGAGTGTGTGTGTGTTTTTTTTCGTTCTGTTTATTTGCTTGTGATTTGTTTCGGCTGGTGGATACTTTTAGATTTATTCAGAGTGAAAAAAAAATTTATTGCGATAATGGCGACAAGAAATGTATGGACACATGACGAAACTATTGCAATGTTAAAAACGCTGCTAACTACTAACACAACTATACAATACACGTATTCCGTATAACTCAATCCTATTTCAATTCAATTTTTCAATCCGGTGAGAGCGAAAACAGTGATTGACTTTCGATTCAGTTTGAATTCGATCTCTCAATTCGCTCATGTAAACGTAGTAATTGTGAGAGTGTACTGAAGTTTGACTATTGCCATTCGCCTCGGGATTTGATGGAGAGGCTGGTTGGTGTGGATTTGTCGTTCGCTTGCGGCACACCCAGAAAAGACTTTCGTACTCACTCTTGAGCATGGATCGGGGATTTTGTGCGTACACCAGTCTCACTTTTTATCACTTCGAATTCGAAGCCCACTGCGTCTATGATGTTCTTCGTGGGTGGGTTCGATACTGTTCTTCGATTGCATGTCGCTGTAATGATAAAGCAGTGGGCCTCGATTTACCCATATTCCACCGGGAACAAGAATTCTGCAAAGAAAAGGTTGTTAGTATCTGCGTAGCCAGTCTAGGTTATTGTCCATACTTGTAAATGGTTTCAATGAATTCTACAATGTTGTTGGCGCAGTCTATGAAGAGGCACGTTGCAACGCAATCATAGGAATTCTCTATTTCATACACCTACAAAATTGAGACCAAATTAAAAGAACAATTTTTAATTTCAATTATGTTTTAACGTTATTTTCCATTGGGCACATCAGATTTGAATTTCAGATCTCAGATTCATCGTGGCACATAGAACATGAAAGCGGATTGATCTGCTTTTTGTAAATTAGATAAGTTATTATTAGTGCGTTATTAGACAGTACATAAGTTGAGCAAATTGTTTTCGTTTGTCGATGAAAACATATGAACTTAATATGGATAATTATATCGACGAAGAATCGAAATCCATAGATAACGATGAAGAAGAAGAAGATGACAAAGATGATAGTAATTGCTCCAACATGAATTCTATGTCCATTACCTATTTACGTTTTTGTTCTGGATAATTAAAAATAATTTGCACGATCATTATTCAATTCACTGTATTTCAATTTTAAAAATGAATTATTAATTATTTTCTTCACTGCAGAACTGAACTGTCAAACACAGAAATAAAAAATAAAAAAAATCAGAAGTTTGACATAAAACCCCAAGTTTGCTTCATAACTTCTACTTTTTCGGGGAGTTGAGCGAATCCAAAGTTAATCAACTCTTGGTTTTCTCAACTTCGGAATATCCAAAGTTGAGTGAGTCAACTTCGAGTGAATAAAAGCAATTTCTCAAGTTGAGAATAAAAATCCCCAAGTTGTGTTCAACTTGAAGTGAATAAAATGGCCCTTACTTAATCATAGGATCAGCCATCTGAGCATTTTCTCAGAAAAATTTTGTCGCTGTTACATTCACTAGGACATCGCATACTTTTCTTCCGTTTCGTTCCAATAGGATGCACAGTGTTTGTTTGTATGTGCTTTCGATGTCAGCTCGCCACTCGAAAACAGTTACAAAAAACTCATTACTCGAGAAGAGCTTAATACATACATAGGTGGCGCTACAGTCCGAATTTGACCTGAGAGTCAACCAACATGCCTCTCCAGTTAGCCCGATTTTTGGCTAAACGCCTCCAGTTGCGCACTCCAAATTGGTTGAGGTCCTTTTCACTTATGCGCGCTACCTAAGGCGAAGGCTTCCTCTACTGTATTGTCCCTCAGGCTTGGAATCGAGGACTCTTCGGGCCGGAGCGTTGCTGTCCATTCGCTCTACATATTCTAGCCATCGACTGATACGTACTTCTGACCAGTTTGATGTCGCTGTATAGCTCGTAAATTTCGCTGTTAAATCTCCTCATCCGTCAATGTAAACTGGACCGAAAATCACTCGAAGAATTTTGAGTCAAGAGTAGGTCTTCCATCCGCCTTTGTTAACATACATAGTTCTGCGCCATAGAGTAGGACTGGGATGATAAAGGACTTATAGATTGTCCTTAGTGTTTTTTGACAAGGGATTACTAGTTAGTTGCCGTCTAAGGACAAAGAAACAGTAGTGTAACTCTTAACTTAACTTAACTGTTATTGTCAGAGTTTATAGTGGAACCGAGGTAGACAAAGTCCCTAACTACCTCAAAGTTGTAGCTATATATCTATTTAAAAATGAGATATTTTATACTGTCGAAATAAAAGACGTCTTATTATTATCAAAGGGCAGGGTAGTGCCCGAGCCAAGTTCTCCAGTAAAGCTACGCACCCTTTTTACAGAAACAAACTCACATTGTTTTCGACACCCTTCTACCAACTGAGCCAAAAACTTCAAACTTAAAGAATTTATTAATCTCATTATAAAGGTCCACCTCACCAAACAACATCTCTTTAGCATTAGTGGTTCTCAAAACACAGAAGTTCAAAAATCATAAAAACCGCAACTGACTGACAAAATTATGAAGCACTTCCTACCATCCTAGGGTCGTGAAATTTGGCAGAATGCTAGATCCTGTAGTGCATACACTGAGAAAAGTCGAGAACTACAGATTTTCCATTTAGGGGGGTGTGGTATCCGGGTCACTTCCCATTGCCATAAAAATAAATAAATAAATAGGCGGCGCAACAGGCGGTGGACACCCAAGGCCTAGCTTCTCGCAACCGTTCGTTTTGTGTGAGTTTCTATTTTTGGAACGAATGGAAGGGACCTACAATTTTATGCCGAGTCCGAACGGCTGAATTGAGAAGCTTTTTCAGGACAGTCATACTCTCGGATGTTTGTCAGACGATCGCGAGAGGTGGCGCTGTAGAAAAAACCTTAAGATGTAATTTGTGTTTTTCCGGGGATCGAACCTGGGATCCCTCGCACAGTAGTCCAGCACACTAACCACTGCGCTACTGCGCCCACTGCCATAGAATCCCATTGCCATAGAATGTTTAAATTTGGTAGAGCGGTAGGGACCCGCATACGAACGGAGAAATATCAAAAAATAAAAATTTTCCATCTAAGGCCCATTTCACACATACCCGGTGGTTGGGTATACATTCTTATGGACGGTAGCCGGTACTGGTTATCCGGCTGCCGGGTATGTGTGAAATGGGCGTAAGGGGAGTGAAATCTGCCTCCTATGAATAATCTTTTTTTTTTAACATTGAACTTGAACCTCGTTAAATTAAGAGCTTGGCGTACATTATGGCCGATTCACAATACAGCGAGAGAGCGAGACGAGAGCGAGATCGAGTCTAGCGCGAGTTGTCAAATAATTTCCAATCAAAGAAAATGCATGCGCCAATACACAATGGCCACAATGACCATTTCGGAAATTTGGAAAAATCTCGCCCGAGGCACCGATGACATTTACTCTCTGAGTGGGAAGCGACGCCATTTTCATAGAAATGTACTTAAGGTTGCCACTTGTATTTTCTCAAGCAAACAGGGCGGCACTTTTATCGTTTTTTTTGTTATTATTTTGATACGGTTTGATTATTCTGAGAAATTTTTAAATAAGTCAGCGATAATGTTAGAACTTATTTTCCCATAATAATGAATGACGGTTAAAAGGGGACTTTCGTATTTCTTTAAACAAACATTGCCCCGAAAATATATATGTTTTGAGTGTGTTTTTTTTGATTTCTGGGTTATTGGGGGTCATTTTCTTCTTGATGTAATTTTATTTATTTATTTATGATTTATTAGGATGTAAAACTGTAAGCTTTTCATAGGAATTCATTGGAACCTGTTCTGGAATTGACTAAGAAGTTCAACAGAAAAAGTTGTATGTACGAAAAAATTAATAAATTTATTTTCTAGAAAATGTAGATTAGATTCAACACGTTTTTGATTCGAAAAAACAAATTTTTTTATTTGAACACACACCAAGCGAAACAGATTGTAGCAAAACAAAACGTTTTGTTTTCTTGTTTCGTTTGGTGTGGAATTCACGACTTGCTTTTAGTGTTGGTCGGACTCAGACAATGAAGTTGTGCAAATCTTATTTACATTTTAAAAACAACGACATGTAAATTTTGTTTCGCAAAAACAACAGGTTAACTATCGGCAACGAAACATGTTTTTCTGTTTTGCTTTGGTTTTTATGTTTTGTTTTCTTTGGTGTGGTGTGTGTTGAAAGTAGACAATTATCGTCAACGACGCTGGTTCGAAACAGTTTTGTTGCATTCGGTGTGTGTTATGCTTGTATACAATGGCATGTATTTTCGACAACCACCACCGAAACACTTAAAAACAAAAACATCTGTTTTGTTTCATTTGCTTTGGTGTGTGTTGCCTCATAAGAAACAATGTGCTCTTGTTTCACGAAACAAAATAACACGTTTTGCTTTATCCGGTGAGTTTTCAACCTTAGACAACAATTGTTTAATATTTTTTAACTAACTTTATAATTCATAAGCAACATTTTAAAACCAAGATTGAGTTCAGTCATTAAGTTTAAGTGCTCAAAAAAAAGCAACCGAATTTTTTTCGGTTGCATTTTACTGATAGTTATAGCGACTGAAAACTGCGAATTGGTTGTTTTTAGAATATTCAAACTGCATGCAATAGTGCTAAAAAAGCAATAAAAGTGCAGCTCTGTTTTGTAAAAAAAATCGAAGTGGCAATATGGTTTTGTAGTTTCAGTGGTCCCTCTATTCGTTGTCAGAAAAACTCGCCGACGTACCACGTTTCATTGTGAATTGCCGGACGAGCTTAAAGCGAGAACGAGGCGAGACCGAATCTCGTCTCGCTCTCGTCTAGTTATCACGCCCATATTGTGAACGAGGCATTAAGATCTCATTACTTTCCGATATGATCAGCCGACTTTTGTAAAAAGTTATACATATATTTTAATATTGACAAAATCTTTAAATATCACCAGTGGTTCCAGAAACGAGCAAGGTTAATACCGATAATGGCAGTACCCATTACATTATAATTATGAGTAGTGGGGTACAGGGTAAGTTGTTGGGTGAACCTTAGACATACAATTCTTTGACATTGGAAAAAGAGAAGGAAATCAGTTAATATAGTTCGGCTTTTCACTCGATCTGCTACGACCCCCCACTTCCATTTTTATGACGTGTTTCAATTTTAAAAAAGGATCCTCAATATTTCTATTTCGAACTGCAGTTGCAAATATAACTCGTTTCCAATCCAATTACCTCTGAAGCAAACGTGTTAACAAGAACATCTAAGGGCGAAACGTTTTTATCTCAAGGATTTACTATGGCCTTTGCTACAGGCGAACTTACAGCCAACAGCTAGTTTAACGACAAAAGAGTAGCTAAAGTTGGCAAATACCTTTGGTGCCAAAAATGGAATTTCCTATGATTATTTACTTGAGACTAGAGTCACTAGTTTAAATGACTTGAATGCCACCGGCTCTGTTATGATAGGTAGCATTGAACGCATATGGTATCTTAATATATCATTTCGAATATAAATTATAGTAAAGTGAAATATAAAAATCTGTCTAAAAATTCTGTTAAAAAAAGTGCTTGAGTGTAATGTTGACTTTCATCACTATGCCAATATTTTAAATATGAACAGCCGCCATTTAATACTAACAACGAATTTACACAACATCACTTCATCGAAACTGAGGATATAAAAATAAATAAAAACATATTACCAGAGGTACAGTACCGTGACTATTGAGCGGACTTACCCTGAAATCTAATAATCATAAATAATATTATTTGTTTATATTTCATTTTTAATAAAAAACATAACACCAAAGTACTTTTATGTTAATGACGATGGTGATTATAATGAAATTCTATTCCGCAAAAATATCATATTTAATTGCATAATTTTTCTGCTTCGTCCACTTTTAACCTTCGACATAAAACAGAACACCATGCTATCCCCTAATTAAATTGGTCACAAGCGATGCGCGCAAGTATACCCACTTCAACCCATTTACTAAATTACACGCAAAACGCATTCGTCAAATAAAGTATCCACTTTGATAATTTTCCACAGCATTCAGGCCACCCAGAACCAGACTAGGACGACTACGATACCAATGTATACAACACTATACAGTGTACTACAGTATGGAGAGGATGAAGTGCATATGCTCGCTCCATAGAAATCCGAGAAACACCACATTAATTTCCCACTGCAACCACACCACAAGGATTCTCGCTCAAAATTGCATGCAGCTGTTGTAAGAAGTATGAGTATCTAGTACGTTTTGCTCCTGCGGCGACAATGAACAAGAAGAAGACAAAAATGTTGGTCACGATGATGCTAGCGATAATAATGATGGTGATATGACTCTTATACGGGTGGTTACGGTCTAAAATATGGCACACATTTGCAATTTGCATGGCAAGCATGCATGCGACTATAACATATATACTCGCATGTTTGGAAAAAAAATCATTATCCTTGCGGAAGTATGTTGCGCTTAGCATTGGCATCTGAAAAGATGTGAAAAACTTCAGAATTGAGAGGACAACACGAAACTACGATGAAGATGACGACAACGAGACGGGAATGAATGTATTTAGGATGCTCTTTCTAAAATGTCAGAAACTATAAAAAAAAAGTTTCGTTTATACTTCGTCACCCGCACAAAGTGGAATATTGAAGAGGTCGCTTATTACGTCGGGAGGTAAGTGTTGTGAGGATCCTGCAGTGTTGCAGGGAGCAAAAACATAAGATCCGCGGAAAGATGTGAATCTTCATGAGAATCTCAAATAGAGAGCTTTTTGTAGTCTTTCGAAGTATTTTTTTTAGTTCAATATTGTGGTTGATAATTTGAAAAAAAAAATGTCGACAGTTGACCAATATGAGCTTGAAGAACTAAGTCCTAAATATACCAGTAAGGAAATTGAATTTTCATTTGCATTTAATCACACGAAATGAACATTTTGTCTGTGGAAAGATACCTTACAAATCTGACGACTGATGCTAGTACAAAATACTCACTGTGGAAGGCTACAAAAAAGTGAAAAGACAACTAGTTAAAAATAGTAGTGGTAACAGGTCGCGGATCAACTTGAAAACGTCTTCCAGCCCGAAGATATTGATTATTTACAACAAACTGAAGAAATGTGCGAATACGACAGATTGATTCCAGCAGTAACGACTAAGGAAATAAAAGACAGGATTAACCCGAAAAAGCTTTTAATTACGCATATGAAAAAAATAGCACAGATAATAAATGCAGCGTTTTGGTAGCTATGTTCCACGCACGTGGAAAGCAGTAGATGTTATTATGGTACCAAAAGCGGGCAAATTACCCATTGAAGGTATATACCTCATATCGCCCGATTTTATTGCTTCTAATTCTATAAAAGCTCTTCTATTTATGAAACGAATTAATCCGATTACTACAGAAGAAAAGGCACTGCCACCAAATCATCTATTTGGATTTAGAAATACACTGGTCGGCATAAGTATTTTGACAAAACTAAAGTTAATTCTACTCAGTGTTGCCAGCTTTTCTAAGGGGTATGGAGCCCAACTTTAAAAATCTTGTAGCCAAAAATAGCCAACACGAATATGAGGAATAAAAATGCGCACCGATTTGTTTAATTGTTTACGCACATTTATTTTGATTAAATTGATTGAATTCAAAATTAACAAAGAAGAACTATTAGCTTCTTCATTCCATTTATATACGAACTCGTAATTGGAAATTAAAGTAATAAAAACAAAAAATATATAGGTATGTATGTGTTATGTTAACAAAACATAAAATAATTCCAATAAAAATACCAAAAAACAATTAAAATATCAGCCTCTTCGTGAAAATTGCGCATTAAGGTTTGATTAGAAACATAGAAACAACAACAACCTAACGTTTTAAATAAAAGAGTAGAACAGACTAAAAATAATAAATAATAAAACTGTAGATATTCAAAAGAAAAGATATTAAAAGAAAAATAATTTAAAAATATATAAGATTCAAATTTGGTGAAAGTAATCAGTTAATAAAAGCAAAAAACTCAATTAAAAATCGCAAGTTTCCTCCAAAATTTCTTCCATTGTGGAGGCTGATTCTTCGGTTGTTTCTGAAGTCGAATTTGCATAAATGTTAACATTAAATAAATCTACAATGTTGTACATGTTATACAAAAAAAACATTTTGCTGGAAGTGGACATATACTTGGGCAAATAATGAGTTTTCATATTCATGCATAAGTCTTGTGAGCTAATTTTACTACTCAGAAGTGTGGTTAAAACAATATCGAAACTGGAGTTGACTTATTCACAATTACATTTTTAAAAAGTTTCAGTTCTACGAGTTCGCAATGAAAAAATCATTATATTTTTTTCATGATGTATGACTTTTTTCAATAAATTTCTAAGGAGCCTAAAAATAGCCGAATTTTAAAATGAAATAGCCCAAATTGGGATAAATCCCAAATCGAACTTTCATGGAGCGAGTGAAAAATCCGAGTAGCCTAATTGGCGATAAACAGCCCGTGCTGGCAACACTGATTCTACTCATAATTTGAACTTACTTCATGTAATTTAAATTCCGTTTGAATGATACACAACTTTCCTTAACATTTTTTATGTTTTTTTGATTGGGATGATTTCAGAAAAATTTTGTATGAAAAGGAGGAAAAAGTTGCTAAAATAGTCATTTTTAGCAATTTTCAAAAAATCATAAAAAATATTAGCGAAGAGATTTTTGAAAATTTTTTTTTGCTGTCACTTCATTTCAAAACATCAAAACATTTTTTTTTGGATACCGAGGAAAAAAGTCAAAAAAATAGACATTCACAAAAGTTTTAAATTCTAAAATTTTTAAATGGGTACTTAATGGGTGAAGGAAAGTTTTGTATCCTTCAAACGGAATTTAAATGACCTTTCCATTGGTGCCAAAATTTACATGAAGTAAGTTTCAAATTATGAGCAAAATTAACTTTAGTTTTGTCAAAATACTTATGCCGACCAGTGTAGATACTCAACTATAGATCAGGTTCATAAAATAACTGATAAAATAGAAAAGGCCTTAGAAGAAAAATAAATATGCTCTACCATTTCCCTTGATGTAACACAGGCTTTTAATAAACTCTGGCATAAGGGATTAGTCCATAAGCTATAAAAATATCTTCCAAAACAATACTCAGAAATACTAGAGTCATAATCCAGCGAATATTTAGAATAAAGGTAGTGTGTTAGGACCCATATTCTTCCTTATATACACGAACGACCTACCACAAAATGACGAAACTACTCTTGCCAGATTTGAAGATGATACTGCTGTACTTGCTGTCGGAAAAACCGTGCAGGAGTTACAGAAGAACTGAAACGGCAGTAAAAATAATACATCTATGATCAATCCATGTTCATTTCACCAATAAAAACTTACAACACGTACCTCTGTACAGTTCTTCATTCGAACTCATTCAAGCATTTAGGCATGACTCTAGACGCAAAGTTGCGCTGGAAAACTTTAAATACCTTACTAGCGGACCCGGCGAACTTCGTCTCGCCCCAATTTAACGCCTTCAGATAAACTCCATAGTGATAATAATAATAAAACACAGATAGTTCAAATTTCAATGTGATTTATTTGAATGCAATCGAAATCAATAGAAAGCGATGTGATAAACAACGAAGACGGTTTGCCAACACGCGAACAGGCAACGTACAGCTGACCGTGCGAAAACAGGGAACTTCGAGATTAATCGCATAGACTTCCAACGATTGGCCTTACGATTTATTGATTGTCATCGCAAAAGCCAATCGAACGGGGAACTGAATCCGCTTGAATTGAAATGGAAGGTCAGTTGGAATAATCGGAATTCGTGGGATAAGTACTTATCCTTTCCTTTGAATTTGCCCTTGATGATCGTTGATTGAATCACATTGTCCATCAGTTTCTTGACGGAAGACCGCTTACCGTTGCACAATTTCGGATGATTCAGATTCCGCAGCAGGAATATCTATCTATCACACCTTCAGCTGTAAATTATGCGGTTGAGTTCCTGGCACATCAAGCGAGTTCAAAAATTCCGTCTGATAGTTAGTCGATTCATCCTCGTCGGTCACGCTGTCACTGAATGCAGTTCTCCAGCGATTTGACTTTGAATAATTCTTATTCTTCGCTGCTAGTATTGCCCGTTCACTAATCCAATCGAAATTTTTATAATTTTGTGCAATGCCGGGGAACACTTTGGTGATGAGTTCCTCCTTCGACGATGTGAACTCGCAAAAATTTGCCGTGAACGATATCAATCCAGTCGAAACATCAACGGGAATTTGGCCATTGCCAAGCCTCAGCAGTTGTCTCGAGAACTCATGTTCGTGGTCAATTTGAACTTCTTGACATGCCGCAACAAATACGAAGGTTTCAGGCATGCATTAAGTTCATCGGCAGCAGTTGGTTTCGGGTCGACGGGAAGCGTTTGACGAAAATCTCCGGAGAGCAATATCATAGCCCCACCAAATCGTCTCGAATCACCTTGTAAATCTTTCATCGTTCGGTCAACTGCCACCAAAGCTCGTTTATGCGCCATCGTTTTTGTATTCTAGCATCAATTTCGCTGTCCCCTAGTTCTTGGTCATTGTGCACCTTGGCCTGTCAACCGTGAGAAGATTCATCGGCAGCTTCAAAGCGGAATATGCAATTCGACTGCCTTCCAACAATGTGACAGCAATGCCAGAGGATGCAACAGCCAACGCATTTTGAGATATTGACCAAATTGTTGCCAGAATCAAAGAAAATGCCAAAATTTCATCGAAACAAATTCAAATTTTTCGCGATTTTCCGAGTTTTCCATTAAGAATTTTTTATTTTTCTATCCGAAAATCCATTCCGGAACAATTGCATACAAAATTCCATACAAAAAATCTATTTTCGATTTTTCCAATTTCCCGACTTTCCCCTTTCATTTCTTACAGAAGAACCTTCTCCTGGCAATTACGAACAATTGAAAAAAAAAATTGAGCCAATTCGGCCCAGCCGTTCTCAATTGATGAATTACTATACATTTTTGCCACCATTTTTATATATATTTTAAATTTAAATTTATATCTTCTAATTTGGTTGGGAGATTTACAATGATTCAACTTCTTCAGATAAAGGCTTCCGGAATTTCTTGCAGTGCTTCCGTATGCGAATTATCATGTATCACCTACATACGACACAAAACATAAAACAAGACGAAAGTAAACCACGACTCAGCTGCAAGAACTGCTGTCTTCCTCAGCTTGTAGATGAACCCACACGGATTCCAAACAATCAAATAAATTTCTAGATCATCCTCTATTGATTTATCACAACAGAGTCAGATAATTAAGTCAAAAATCTCCGCTCTCTTAGGGAGTTTCCGATCATAGGTACTCTAATATCAGCTATCTATTCTGTATTGACACTAATAAGAGTCAGACAGGATCGAAATCCTCGAATTTGGAATTATAGCCGATCTAATTCGGATGACCTTCATAGTTTGTTTGTATCCAGGCTAATATGCGTTTCAAGGAAACTGACGTAAGTATGTCCATGGAAGCTATAACCGAAGCCGAAATCTATAGGTTTGAGCAAATCCTGGTTCAACATACAATGCAAAAAAATCACCAGATAGAAAAACAAGGCGTATAGAAGGAATGTCTGTCGGAACCGCAGATAAGGCTTAATCTGTTAAGTCTCTAAAATATAGGAACAGCAAAGTCTCTTTCAACAAGAAAGGCTACGAGGAACCCATGCTATTCCAACATTAGTATTAAAAAAAACTTTGCACCAGCAGTACTTGCACCTAAAATATGCGGTTAAACATGTCGTACCTACTCCAAGAAGATCTTTACTTCTTACTAGTAGGAAATGGGTAAAAAAGTTAACTTGGTGGTATTTAATGCACAGGAGACACAGCTCGCCGCTTGAAGTTTGGCTTTTCGGCAGATTAAAATGGACAACCAACCCATTCATCCCAAGGAATTCGTGGCAGAGGACCACTTATCCAATATCGCAAGGTCACAGTTCTTAAAGTTAAGTTACCTAATAAAGCCAGAGATGTAGTGCTACCCGAATCAAACCCTCCTTCTTTTTAAGACCAAGCCTCGAATCTTGTCACAAATCATTCACTTAACATATACTTATACTTGAAGGTAGGAATATACAGAGACGAGCGGTTCAGTAATAGCAAATACAAATCCCCATTCTATCATATGGCAGATGTTCAAACGAACTTAACAAAATGATTCCGGAAATTCATTTTAGGTATTAGCGTTCTACAAGACATACCCTACCGTACATACATACACTTAACATAATGACGTCACTTTTTCAATATTCATTTGGTTACAGGACAAGTAAGCTTTAGAACTTGCTTCCTGGGGACCTATCTCAAGATAACTACAACTTAGCTTCCACTTTCCAGAGAGAAGTATTTACAAAAAAAATCGACTCCAGAAGGACTGTGTTGAAGGAATATCTAGGTGGCGGATCCAGTTCGATAGAGGCCTCAGCTAGTATGGCGTACGCAGCTAGACTCAGCTAGTCATTGATCGGACTAGCTGAAGACGGAGAGGCATGTTGGTTGAGGGCCAAGTTTGCCGCTGTTATAGTAGCAGTATCAGTAAGTTGAACCGAAATATCTTTCCGAGACTATATGAGGCCAGTATAGCGGCTGCAATTAACTACGGACTATTCTGTGGTTTTGTTTATCCCGTTTAACAATATTGACGGCGCGCATCACAATGTTGAAATATCTGTTTTTTGTTTAAATAATCCTTTACTTGAGGATACATGCTGCTCAAATAAGATTCCTTCTTTGTATTGCTGAAATAGCTCGCTGAGATTATTTTTGAACACCCATGAAGAGACCCATGCTTCGGTGCTTTGGTCATGTTAAATGTATGTCTTCAACTCGGATTCGAAGAGGTTTTATGGAATTCGTGTATTTGCAGGAAGTCTGTCATCTCTTCTCTACCCGTGTAGAGATTGAACCAGATGATTTGGAGTCGGTGAATGAAAATCGATAGTTATGGGGGTCATTACCTACGTCTAAAGATCAAGACAAATATCCATCCAACTAGACGCTGCTACTGATGCTGTCAATTTCAATAGTAGATCACATTTCTCGAATGGTTTATGATTAAGGGTTCTTTAACATAATCGAACCGTAATTCTGTTAGCATGGGTTATCAATAGAAAAATCAGTGGCAACGGAGGGTGCTTAAGTTTTCTGCATGCAATTTTTTGTTTAGCGGAAGCTTGTTAAGCCCAAAGAAGCGAAAATTTTTTGAATCTCATCGACACTTAATGCTTACGTGCACCCACTATAGTTTTAGGCTTCTTATTTATTACCTACTCTCCCCTATCGCTAGTACGTAAAACTCGGTTAAGTGCTTCATTTATAAGTACCTGTTTGGGATAATATGTGCTCTTAATATTTTGAAAACCCTAGGGTTCTGACTGCTGCTCAACCTCAAGGCAAATCTAATGTCAAACTGCAGTCCCTGAGAACCCATTATAAATGTCAACTTGGTATTAGATCGACTAGATTTGTTGGTTACCCTTCCGCGGTCTCCATAAGCGTCAACTGAGTTAACTGGTTCACGTGATTTATCGAGCCTAACAAAAACTAAGAAACATTAAGTTAGAGGCTTACCTACTAAATAGAATATTGAACGTGTACAATGAAAAACATTGACAGTTGAAGAAATGTTAAAAATGTGATGAACTTGTTTACAAAATTTCGTTGCCAAAATGACTGCCTTATTCAACGTCTTTTTTTTTTTGGGGTTTTTTTTTTATAATTCTGTGTACCTACCTAAATTCTTAATTTCAGTAAAATTTAGTACTATTTAGTAACGAAATTTTTTAAGAACCTACCGTGGATAATTACCGACATTTTCAGAATATTATGCAAAGGCACTTATCGGAAGTTTACTGTATTCATTTTCAGACTCAGACTAAGACTTTAACTGGCTTGTATCATTTATGTTCTCAATTTTATCCAGCTGAGCTTTTCACCACCTAAATCCCTTCAATTTTCCCTACGATTTGTTGAAAATTATACATTCAAAGGGTAACTTTCTGTATGCAGTAGGAATGGTTCAAAAAGTAAATTAAGAAAGGTCAAAACCGAATCTTAAAATAGTGTCGCCACTCACAAATATTCTTATGCGCTGAGGTTCATCTCTTCAATTAAACTACTTCATCCTTGGTGTGTCAGGTCATAAATAACGTTTATAGAAAATAATATTTTCCGACCAAACCGACTGATTAATATCTCGTCAGACAAGACTGCTGCACACTTAACAGCGCCTTTAGCAAATATCTCCTTCGAAGGGTCCATTTACGAGCATGTACCAAGAAAAGTTTACTGCATTCAAACGACATCCTACATCCTTTGGTTGACATCGTCCTATAGAGGTGATAATCTAGTTGACCTTTTATGGGCAATAGTCGGCACCCATATCGTGAAGTTCATTGATAGTGCAGACGGGGTCCCGTCCAACCCGAAATAGCACCCAACCCAAGGTTGTACACCACTGTGCTCGGTGAATGTAAAAATACACCCGCATTGCCATATGTGCATCGACCTTTCGCAACATCATCTTCGTTGCGAAAAATATATGTTCTTCGTATATCTTTACGACTCCATTGAGGGTGAATTATGCGCATCAAGGGAGGTTACACTCGAGACCACATCGAAAATAGTAAAAAAAAAAAAAAGATTTTTTGATTTATATCCGCAACAAATTTATGTGGACCTGTTCTATTTTTCATTTTCTTTTAGCCATGTGGGTGGAAAATATGTTAGAAGGATAAGAGGACGTTTTATGGGTTCTTTCAACTTTTTTCGTTGTCGTCGTCGCCTGTCTGACGAATGCAGAGAGATCTCACCCAAGCGTCTATTTATCGATTTCATTGATAAAGTTGTGCAGTGATATGTCAAGAGGACCAAAAATTAATTCAAACTATACATAAAATCAAATAACCGTAGCTATAAACCTAAGCAAACAACAGGAATGTAGACGTCCTCGTCGTCGTCGTGGTTTTAATTACGATGACGTCAACACTAGATGATGCCTTCGATGGATGTTCACCGATGCGAAACACCCAACGAGGGAAAGTGTCGTCTGTTATTTTTTTTTGCTTATTCAACCAAAAAAGGATCGATATAGCTCCTTTCGAGCCAGTCGGTGGTATGGTGGCGGAATTTCTAATTTATGCCAAGGAATTCTCATCACCTGATACGGTCATGATGTTGATGGTACTTAAGATCAAAGGCGATAGATGGATAGATGGATATTCATTTTCAATTTGAGAGTTATGGGAAATTTAACGGATGCGCAGTGCTCACCATCACCATCCATTCGGGATGAGTAAGTGGATATGTGTATATCCTCTAATATCTAGTCATCCCTAGGGCAAAGTGTGGTGGGCTGGTGGATGTTTTCGGAGATATTATGCACGAGTAAATATTGGCACGCAGGGCTTCGGGACTGCCGCTGCGCTGTCATCCTGTGTGTCATTATTTTGCGTTCGCCATCTCTGTTGGTGTTTACAGTTTTGTGTGTTGATTCCAATATAAGGACAAGGCATAGGATTATCTATGGGGAGCAGTCAGGATAGACCAGGGCTCAATGTGAATACAAAGGCGAAGAGGAGCGATTTTGATGGTTCAACTTTGGAGGTTTAATATTTAGTCAAATGGTTGACATACAAGTGACATCAATCTTTGTGTTTGCGTTTGTGTATTATATATGAGCGATAATGTTAACAGTCATTATTTGTCTGTGCCTTTGAGTTGTGGTAATTTAGGGTCGCTTTGAGTGGCGGGTAATAGGAAAGCAATTTGGTATGCCGTATACGTATATAAGTGGATGAAAATTCCGCTGAAATGACGGGTCTGATTTATTGGCAAGAAATGGTTTTTGTTTAGATACAGAGTCCCCGGCCAATATTGCTTTGATCAATATCTGTCTTGAATTTGTTTTGGTTAACCTCTGAGTGATACATAGCTTCTGACAATCCAACTAATCTCATGTCAGATTTGTTTTCAAACGCACAATTTTTAGATAGAATTTTAAGCAAGGATGGGCTTGCAAATTTCAAAGACAGCCTAGCTGTGCTGATTGGTATCAAACAAAGAGTAATTATGCTTTTCAGCAGATACTAATACTTGGCAATAGAGAAGAGTAAAGCTTTAGGAGATGTCACGCAACTCACAGATAAACCTGTAGAAAAATAAGCTAGAAATAAAAGCTATTACGAAAGTAAGCAGTCTAGTCATGATTAACACTAAAATTTAAGATTCAAGCGACATAGATCTAAGCACCCGGACACACTCAGACCATAATTAATTGGTCCATTGTGATATCACGAGAGGGGGGTAAGTGGCCAGGAAGATTCTATGTGCCGGGCATTAAAGTGGGAATAAAAAAATAAATAAATAGGTGGCGCAACAGGCGGTAGACACCCTAGGCCTAGCTTCTCGCAACCATTCGTTTGTGTGAGTTTCTATTTTTGGGACGAATGGAAGGGACCTACAATTTTTGCCGATTCCGAACGGCTGAATTGAGAAGTTTTTTCAGGACAGTTATACTCTCGGATGTTTGTCAGACGTTCGCGAGAGGTGGCGCTGTAGAAAAAAACACTAAGATGTAATTTGTGTTTTTCCGGGGATCGAACCTGGGATCCCTCGCACAGCAGTCCAGCACATTAACCACTGCGCTACTGCGCCCAAAAGTGGGAATATCATTGCTATTTCCAAATTCGGGTGTCTTACCTCGTAGAGAGGTCCCTGGTGGTCACTGAGGCAGTCTTATCTTATATGTATATGTTTACATCTTCTGGTTGCGACTTAGTCTTCCGGTCGAAGTGGAGGGCAACCGTAGCAGTCTGCCTCCTGCCCATTGCCTCTGACACGGCCATCACTAAGGAGGGAGACTGGTGCGTGGCAGAAGTGGGTGATTGAACCAGTCAGCTTTGCTGCTTGACCAAAAGTCCGTGAATGGATTGTCTATTGGAAAAGGCTGAGGGTAAACGTAGCAGTTTGCTTCCCGTTTATTTCATTTTGACGACCAGTCCACATAACAGATATTGATGCTGAGCAGAGAAGCTTGATTGAAGCACTCCTATCTACTGCTTGGTACCGAAAAAAGAGAGGTCGCGATTTGTCTTTGGTGAAAAATGCGAGGGGTGACCGAAACAGTCCTTCAATAGTTGAGTTATAAGTTTTATGGACGAAACACGTCCGACGTCCTCGGTGGTTGAATTGTAAGTCCTTTTCTTCATCTCATGAGTGCACACTGCACAGTATTGAAGGATCGTGCACAGCACACACGATCGTCCATACACCAATCTACGTGCGTAGTTGTGTACGCAGCCACTTCCTCGCTTCGATTTTGTCCGTACATGTATGCGGACAGCTTATCGTCATTCGATGTTCTTCAGCATATTGTACAGTGGCTGGTACAGATCAGATAAGAAAGACTACGGCAGGAGAGAGCGACGTAGGTTGAGCGAAACAGTCTAACCCCCCGCCTATCCCCTCTGACGGAGTCTGAAAGTTCAAGCAGGTCTGCGAAATTTGATGATGATGATGACAGAGGCAAGAATAGAATGTTCAATTTATTGTAAACATTTTGTATTATTATAAAAAAAGTTAATATGAAAAGACCTTAGGATACCTTATATAAGGTTTGTAGTGTCAGCTTCCTTCCACAGCCCGATAATTACGTGCGTCGTTAGAAACCATTTTCCTTTTATGTATTACCGTGTAAGATTATAGTAGTACTGCCTCTAATCTAGTAGCGAACAGAACAGAGTAGTGCCTACCGTATCTTCGAAAGATATAATTTTAAGATGGAGCGTTTACACTTAGAAGTTTGCATTTTCGTACATAATGCGAGGATATAATGATTGGGATAGCCTATTTGGATTTAATCACTGCAGAAAAGAAACCTATACCCTTCGCCTATATCTCAAATTTTGACAGTAGTTACCCTCCCATTACTATGACCGAAATATTTATAAAAAAAAACTTCCAGATTTGCTACATAGAATATGCAACAAACCGCACACCAATCATCATTCATTGCTCTTCCTGGTGAATCCTTCCAACTGTCTTAGACCACATTAGTTCCATGAATCATTTATTTCCTTTCCGCAGCACATCTTACATTCTCATTTCCATTCATTTCCGCCAGCGAACGTCATCGCTCAGTGCGACGTCTGAGTAGAACTCTAATTTCACGCCCTTTCCCCATCGTAAATTGCACACAAACATTCTGCACGACCGACACAACCCCCACAACCCCCACACTATATTATGGAGAAAAGAAATAAGAGCCATCCAAATCTAACACCACTTGTGTATCCACATCCACATTACAGCAATTTAAAATCAATTTCGGTCTTTAATCCTGGAAAAGTTTATGCAACTCCTTACGCTGGCTAGCAATAAGAGCCAACACAACAACGAGTGCTCTCTACTAACCCAGTTTCCTTTGCTTTGGTTATGCTGGTGCTTGTTTTTTTTTTTTTTTGTGGGTCCTTCGTCCCAGTTTGGTATGTGAATCGTTTCATGCATGTTTTTCTTTTCGTATTTATTTTATTTTGTTGCCTTCTTTCCTTTCCCGTGCAACACCTTTTTGTGGATGTGCTGTGCGTCCCTCCTTCGCAAAAACACCCAGAAATTTTGTTGTGCTATACTAACAAAGTTACAAGGTGGCGGGTATATCCACTGTATACCATACTTTACTAGAATGAGCCGGTCCTACATTACACCATTCCGTTGTCCTTGCTGTGTATGTACGTATCTCTCGTATGTACATATATGTTTTTGTGGACAAATAAATGAGGTTCAGCTTGGCGTTGCGTTTCTAATGTCATTCCCATGGCACCATTGGGAAGAGAGTAAAATGAAATAAACTAAATAAAAATAAAAAGAAAAATCAAAGCGCACAGGAAAAAAAAACATAACAAGCTACATAAATGCATATACCCTTTTTTTCGGTGGTATGGGCGACGGTAACTGGTGGCGCAAAAATATATCCATTCAGCCTTGGCTCAATTTTATTGCTGCTGTTGTTGGTATTGCTGGTGGTAGCCAGCACACGGAGGATGGCATTGGCATAGCCAACCAACCGGCAAGGAACAAAAAAGATTTGAGAATCCTCAAAAGAGAGCATCGCCGGATAAACTGTGTAATAAAATGGAAAAAGATCCGAGAAATAGTTTTCCGATTCTCACTTCGCATTTGAACTGCAATATGAACAGGGTGACGAGAAATATGTACAAAGGCTTTGTAAGCACGCCGACCATCTCAAAAACTTTATGGTATAAAGATTTACTGACTTAATGTGTCAACGTATCATTCAGACTCGATTACCCATTTATTGAAGTTCCCCACTGGAGCTCAAACATTTCGGACCACAGAAAACCCACTAACAACTTAAGAGTGGCTATATAATTACATTACCAACTTCAGTTTCAGTTCAGTCTCAGTTAAGCTTATTTGGCAAGGTAAGTCTTTTGTATCACATGAATGACTCAAAAAATATAATGTACATTAAAACTGCATTAATTCACATAATGAGCTGAGCACAGTAAAAAAAAATATTTCCTATTTTGTGGTAGACAGATATATGGCGGTATCTTTCAATTGCATAAACGTATCATATCATATTAAAACAAACGAGTAACTTGAGTTGAGATTGAGAGCCTTTGGCATAATCAAAGGTTGACATAAGCAACGAATTACTTAACTTAAGTCTAGTATACATAGATGTAAGATTTATTTAAAAAATAAAAAAATAAATAGGCTGCGCAACAGGCGGTAGACACCCAAGGCCTAGCTTCTCGCAACCATTCGTTTTGTGTGAGTTTCTATTTTTAGGGACGAATGGAAGGGACCTACAATTTTATGCCGAGTCCGAACGGCTGAATTGAGAAGCTTTTTCAGGACAGTTATACTCTCGGATGTTTGTCAGACGTTCGCGAGAGGTGGCGCAGTAGAAAAAACCTTAAGATGTAATTTGTGTTTTTCCGGGGATCGAACCTGGGATCCCTCGCACAGTAGTCCAGCACACTAACCACTGCGCTACTGCGCCCGTAAGATTTATTTAGTACTGCATAAATACGTTGTATGGTCATTAGCATTATTTCAGTCAATTGGAATTTAGATAAAAAGACAGTATCCCTAAAGGGTCATAAAGCTTTTTTAGAAATTGAAATTAAATGCGTTTTTACCGAATTCATGATTAGACCAAAGTAACATTTTTCGCATTTCCTTCCATAATTTGCAAACCGATGTACATACCAAACTGAAACAACATGCATGTTAATGAGTGGACATTTTTGACTACCGTAAAATTATAACTTTGTTATTGCTTAACGTATGCTTTTAAAAGTTAAAATATTTGTAGAAACAAAAATTAAAGTTATGTTGATAAATGACAAGGCACATATCCCAATAAAATACAGTTAATGCTAAAAGGACGTTAGTTCAATTAGTCTTGGGATATTATAAATCAGTCACAACGAACAAAATTATTCAAAGTAGGTAAAAACTAATTAATTAAAAAAATCGAAATTCAATAAAATAAACTATGAATATAGTCAAAAACTCATAGTCTGACTCGCAGTTGCGGCATTGAAACATGTTACAATCGTCCACCAAAAAAATGTTACAACCGTCTACCACCAATTTTTTTACATTGAAAATCAAATAAATATCGCATCGAAAAAAGATTAACTCCATACGATAAAAGATAGTATGCACTATGATAATATCGTTTCAATAAAGTTAAGACTGTCTTACTTTACGGAATGTGACAAAAAACGAACGCATTCGGCTCTATTCTTTCTTAAAACTTCACTGTTACAACCGACCCGCCGTATCTTTCGTACCCACTCTCCCCTATACTTTTGAGACCAATTCACTAGAGAAGATAGATCTGAGTTGAATCTACACACAGCCGATCTTCCACCAATCCAATTGGCCAAGATAAGTTCATATGTACATAATACGCGCATAGATATATAGATGCGTTGCTGTGCTGCACACCGGTACGATACGTTCGATCGTAAAACTTTAGCCCGTATTCAGATAAGCATACAAAAAGCTGCAAATGACGAAAGCGAGCGTATGAATCGCACAGTGGGCCTAAATGAATATTTTCAAAAATTCAGTGTTTTTTACAATACCACAGGCAGGGGGTCAGCCTGCCCACCCATACAATTACGGTCGTTTGTTTTACAGGCATTTGATTTACGACGATTTGATTACGATTTTGTAATACGGGATTTTGTATTGCAGGCAAATGTACTCAAAGAATACAGTGGAGAGAGAACAGGATTGGGCCAAGAATTGAACCCTGAGGTAACCCGGCGAGTATATTTTTTTGGCCCAGAATTATGTTTGTTCAGAAAAAACCGTTTGAAAACTATTCGAAAAATAGTTCCTTAAGCTATGAGTACACGACATGCCAAACACGGCATACGCATGCCACTCTGACGTCAATTCGACGTCAGAATATGTCATAAAAGGGTGCATGTCGTGTACTCGGCATATTGTTGACGCTGACATATTATGTTGGCATGCGTCTGTCACCCATATGTCCGACTCAGAATGGCATGTAAATTTGCCACACGACATATCCTATTGAAAAACGTGTATGTCGATGAGTACGTATTTTGTTTTGTTTGCTTTGTTTTTATATAGTTTGGATGAATTTAATTAATTTTGTTTTTAATTTCAACGTTTCGATTTTGCAAGCTTGAATTCGTTGTGTGATTATATGGAAAAGTCTGAAATTGGTAACGACTAATCTTAGCGCAGAATCCTTCTGTCTCCCGAAGCCGCAACCAATCCTTTTGCCAAATACGACGGCGGTGTTTCAGAGAAATTCTTGCGTGTCGCTTTGGTCGTTGTCTTCGTCTTCGCTGCTAGTCTCCCGAAGATACACTGCCAAAATAGCCATATCGGAATTGATTCGCGACATTTTTTGTTTAAACACAAAACGCACGTTTTCACCGAGAAGAAAAAATTAGGGAAAAATCGTATGTCAAAAAATCAAAAATAAACACATGCCAGTCACCGTCGACATACGAATATGTCAACTTTGAAACAAAACGTGCATGCCGTGTGACATATTGTACATGTACAATATGCCGAGTAATATGTCGAGTAATTATCGTGACGTCAGAGTGGCATGCGTATGTCGTGTTTGGCATGTCGTGTACTCATAGCTTTATTAGTGTATTTGTATAGTGTAAAAGGGGTTTAAAAACAGTGTACAAACAATAAATTATTTCGAGTGCCAAGCTGGTGGTGGCGACGTGGATTTTTAGAGGCATATCGCTTGTAGTACAACATCATATTTTAGAGGCTGATGACGACATGGATTTTGGCATTGCCATTGCGTATTTTTGGTTACCCGGAAACTAAAAATATACAAGACGACCAAGAATTCAACATAGGATGAGATTTTAATTCTTATGAACCGGTGCGGTGGCACCATTTGCTGTTTGCCTCTTCAGTGCGCGTTGAATCACTTTCATACAACTTCGCCGACATTCCAACGGCACACTATGACACTTGCTCACCACTTCAGTGCGCGCCTTGCTTTACGAAAATTTAAAAACAATATGATTAGTGTTTGGGCGGTACTGAACCAGTGACTTTTTGCCTAGAGGTCGGATACACATACATTGTTAGAACTGAACATCTGTCCCGACGTTACTTATTAGATGCAATGACCTATTAACTTGTATGAACTGTATACAAGAAAAAAATCCAAAAACATTTGCGAGGTCTGGCAATACTGAAATATTACGTCACAGCCGTTATCTATTATATTTTGATCACATTTCTTTTATAGTCTTCATAAATAAACAAATAATTTATGAACTTCATATTTGATCTTAAGGACGTGTGTCAATTGGGATAAATACATAATTATTTTCGGATAATTTTTTGGCACTACCGTGGTGGAAAACGAATTTTTCAGCGGTAAAAAAAATATCCTGCAATTTTGATGCAATTTGTTAATGTTTTCTTTTGATTGAATTTCAATTAATTAATTTAAAAGACCATATTATGTTCACTTAAATGCATCTTTAAATTTTCTTTAGGGTCTTCAAAAAGTTCTTAAAAACTACCAATCTGTAAAAACTTTGATAACGAAATAACAATAACAAAACGTTTTTTATTTCGATATAATTAAATACATACTTTATAGATATTTAAACAAAAATAGTTTCCAAGCTCCAAAGCCAAATAAAGACAGCATTGGTGTTGACTCACTTCTGACGCTCACTGTAGATTCAAGAAGAAGAAGATTACCTATTACCTATTTATGCTAAAAAATATTTTCAGAATAAAATAAACGTTTAAAATTTCCCTCTAAATTTTAGAAAATCCTTTAACTGGCCGCTGACAGTATTCATCGGAGTGTAACTTAACGTTCTTGCAGATTTTAACCACATTTTAACATTCAATCCCATTCACAGTGTTGATTTTTTAAAATTACAAGTTAAAATGGTTTGTGCCAAATTCACAGTGACAGTGTCCATCAGTTCAAGTTTCATTTATCTACAAAGGATGTGAAGAACGCATTGCCCAACAATTTGTTATTATTTTCACCACCTGACCTGATATTGGGAACCAGCTCATTTGAGTCATATACCAGAAATTGGAAGAGAGTGAAGCCAAGGTCCATCCCGGATCCCGGATCCATCATGTAAGAACCATAGCCAACGGAACTACATTTTCTATAAAGTAAGCAAATTTCTATTATCAAATGTTCTAGTTGCTATATGGATAGGGTATGGATAGCAATAACCGCCTAAGTCCTTAAAATTTCTTTTCTTTTAAATTCACAAAGTTGCCCCCTACGAGACCCAAAATCTCAGTGAAAAACTGATAGTGGTTCGATGTCACGTATATAGACAAAATAAAGCTACGACAGCGAAGACATAGTAATGATTGGAGCTTACCATGTCTGGAACGTCTCAGATTTACAGCGAATGATGTAGGAATAAAACCAATTATTGGTTTGACATGTGCGTCAAAATCCTACAATTTGTTGCCCTTTCCGAACGACTAAATTTGGAAGCTTTCTTACGATAGATATAATATGTATCTACCTACTCGCTAATGCTTGTTATACGTTTGCCAGAGGTGAGTAATTAAAAAACCTTAAGGTGCAGTTTTTTTCACGGGTTAAAACTGGAACTCCTCGCATGCTCAGTAGTCCACACTAAACACTGTAGGGAAACAACGTTTCCATTACCAGGTAGGCTTCACTTTATCCCAATCGTTAAGTCTAAATATTGCATCTACTCAGTACTCACCCTGTAAAAACCGAAAAAAATATATATATAACTAAAAACGGAGTTCCCCACGAAGCCGGATGGATATAACAAACAAGAAAACTAAAGAGTGCTGCCAAGTGCCAAGAATGAAGTTTTGACAAATTGCACCGGAGTTGCTGATGCTTCCAAACACATGATTCTTTTATTGCAGTCAAATTGAGGTCATAATAAAATGTTGCGATTTGTTTTGACTGAGTGGTGTCGGTGTGGCTGGGTGGTGTGTCGGTGTCGGTGTCGGTGCTAAGCTTCAGGACGATGAATATATCTTTCTGGCTCATACATCACCTGAACTCCCTGGTCTGTTGTGATTTGTTGAGCTTTCTCATTTCTTCATCGATCCAAGATAAATACGACACATGTTTATGTTCGAAGAAACTTTTGGACTTGCTCACCTTTTCGCCCTCGCCGCCGACGATTAGCCTTTTCTATTTGATTTTCTTGCAGTGTCATCGAAGGATGATGTAAGCACGAGTCCTTAGCTTAGAGTTGTTTGCAAGGCAAACCTCATAAAGTTATAAGCAAATATTTTTATTTTCCTCAGCGAAAGGAAAAGTTTCGTTTTTATTTTTTGCCTTTTGCCTCTATGTTGTTGCGTGCCATCACGTTCAACTTGACGAAAAGTTGTGAATTTCTATAATTTTTTGTAGCTCCTATCGGCAGGTTTGGTTTTAGCTTTGTGGCATGGCGGCGGCGGCGACGACCCTAAACAAATGCAAAAGAATAAATGAAGTGAATGATGTTTTCTGTTTAATATTTTAGCCTTGGCTTGGATTTGCGCCGAAAAGGAGTCGCTGCTGTGTGGTGGGATTGGGCACTTTTATCACGACTTGTATGGATGAGAATAAGTTTTGGAAAGTTGATTAACGGTTTTTCTTGTTCCAATTTTTCTTTTCGAATTTTTTTTTATAGTGGGGTATGGGTCTGAAAGTGATTACTTTTGTTGAAAAGATGTTATGGAGATATGAATTTGAATTTTTTTTTATGCATGAAATTCCTTTGAATAGTATGATGTCGAAGAAAATTGGCAGACATGTAAGCATTGACAAATGATTGTGGTATACTGAGACCATTATTTCATGCGAGAGAATATTATTAAAAAAATATATATATATTTTTCGCAATATAGGGATTGTGAATTTTTGATGTTGGAAAAGTTTTTTTTTTTTCTATAAATACCGACTGAGAAGTGGCGGAGAAAGGTAAGGCTTTGACGGGAATTACTTTGAGAATTTCATATTGCCAGACGTGGAGACATTTGAAAACTTGTTTTTTTTTTTCTTAATTTAAAAAAAATAATCAAAAGTTGATGAAGAATTTTGGGATGATCTTAATGTGTTTTGGGTGTAATTGATGTGAATTGAGAATTGGATTATGAGTTTTTTTTTAAATCAGACGTCTACGTTTTAAAATTAAAAAAAATATTCCCAACTGGCAATCGAAGCAAATATGATGTGAAATTCCTTGAAATATATCCAGTGTCTGTCTCCTTATTTGCAAGGGCATTTTTATACCTTCCATATGAAGGTAGATAGATAACTTTGCCATTACATTTGTGACGCCAATAAGGAGTTGCCGGAGACCCCATAAAGTATATTATATATACTGAATCAGGATCAAATTCTGAATGGATTTAGCCATGTCCGTTTGTCTGCCTGTCTGTGTTTCTGTCTGTTGAAAACACCATAGCGTCCAAACGAATTGACATAGACGAATAACATTTTGTGAGAAGAATTCTTTGATATCAGGTTGGAATATAGAAAGGGGGCTATGTCGGTCAACTAGTTCTGGTACATCCCATACAAAACCAATATTAGACCCATGCATATACGCATGCTAATTTTCATGACTTGTATAAATGGAGTGGAGGGTATCAACGCTGATGACAACACTTTTACTTATGTTTTATTATAATTTTCACTGACATATTGTAGCATACGGGTGGGATGTAGGATCGGAATTGCCGTTTGACTTACTTTTCTTAAGCAATAGCTGATGAAGGGTCGGATGAAAATGATCATCCCTTCCTCAGTTTCTACTGAGATGGTCAGGTGCAATGGCAATAGCCATATACAAGGGGAGGATCTCCTCCAAGTGTCATTTTACCGAAGATACCACTGCTGTCAAGACTCGGTTCATACCTCTATCTTTTTCCTTCAAATATCACATAATTTTAAAGCAATCGTTGACAATAGAATCACCCCTTCTTTTGAAGTGACTCCTACCTTCATACGTTTTCTCCTTCGTTAGTATTTGCACATTAACTTTAAATAAATAAATAGTTGACGCAACAGGTCAGTATAGGCACCCAAAGTCTATAGCTCACAACCATTCCTTTGTGTAATTTTTTATTTTTTGGGAGAATGAAAACGACCTACTTGCCGAGTCTAAACGGGTGAATTGAGAAGCTTGTTCAGGATAGTTTTAGTTATACTCTCGAATGTTTGTCAGAGGTTCGCGAGAAAATTAACTTTTCATTAATTTAGATTTAGTTGCAAGTGACTGTCATCAAGAGCCACCACATTTAGGCCTATGTCACACGAGCTGCTTTTTCCTTGGTTCGTTTAGTAGCGCGCCACGATTATACTACAAAACCCGGTGCCAATGTTTTGTCATAAGAATTCCCTCGCTCGCCTTATGGCTCGAAAAAGTACCTTAGATTTTCCCACAAATATTTTACAAAAAGATAACAGAAAATATCAATGGGGAAAAACTCAAGTGTATTCCAGGCAAGACTCCACCCTATTCAAAATTGCGCCAATCACTTCCAAAAAATTAGCATTAAAGGCGTTCGCATCTATATATTCCCTGACAGTCAAGGAGTTATAAAGGTCCTTACCTCAACTATCATTTACTCCAAATCTCAACACTCTTCTTACCCTCGGGAACAGAAACAAATTTATGGTGGGTTGCTAGCCATAAGGGGAAGGGCTTTGAAGGAAACGAATAAGCTTTTGAATTGGCCAAAATAGGCTCCAAAACCCCTTTCACGGACCGGAACCTTTCTGCTATACCCTTAAATTGGCTATAAACTTAGCCATACAAAGCCCGTAAGGTGTCATTGTTGGCAATACCAAGAAATGATATTACAATTTTCATTGACAGCCAGGCGGTTATTAAAGCAGTTTTTGCTACTGAAATAAAATCAAAGTTAGTTCATCGCTGCCGCGAAGAGCTAAAGGTTATCTGCTCGCAGCACTCCACGGTCCTCTGCTGGGTCCCTGGGCACAGTAACAAAGCCGGCAATGAGAGGGCCGACGAAGTAGCAAGAAATGGGTCTGCAATGGATCATGATCTAGCACTGCAGTCGATCAAGCCACCACTCTGTAATCTTAGAGAGCGAGTGATAATAAGATTTGCATGAAAACGAACAACAGGTCGAAGGGACCACCTACCTGTGAAGTATCACGGAAGCTTTGGCCAAAATACGACAGTGGCCGGACCATCAAACTTCTACAGTTCGACAGGTCATCGCTGTCCAAATTAGTAGGGGCTCTAACGGGTCATAACTTCCTAAGAAACCATACAATGAAATTAAATCTCAAAGATGACGATATAAGTATGTAGAGGCTGCGGAGACGAAGAGGTTCATGAGGCGAGCTTCTGTCACTTGAGGAACAGAACACTTGGAAGTCATTTCTTCCAAAACCTACTAGATCTTTCTGATGTCTCACTTTCTAATCTTTACAGGTTTTTGAGGATATCAGGATGGCTGAATAGCGTCGAGTAATCGCTAGAAGAAGGGACATGAGGCTAACCATCCCAAAACCACCGGTTAACCCCCATCTAAAAGGGCATCACAATGGGTCCACAAGGACCTAAGTGTGGCACATCAGAATATACCCTGCTCTGACAACCCGTTAACCTAACCTAGCCATACAAATCTGGGAACACACAAAATGTATGCATCTATTATTCGGAGAATATCCCTATCCCAGGTTTAAGCTATAGAGCCATTCAACCATAGCAGGCATGATATCAGAATTCTAGCATAGCATTCCTCACATTAGGATGGTACTGTCCGAAATTAATCTAGCCAACTCAGCCGAGTATTGAAGAAGACGAAACAACATTATATGTATATGCGAATGTGGAAATAGAAGGAAGATCTTCTCCGGGGATTAACTTGACCTCAAATAGATGAAAAATTCCTCTGCAGCAGTATCATAAACCAAAATTACCTTTTCATTGTTCTGGAGAACAGAAAGTATCTCTTTTTCTCTATTACCTCATTTCGAGTAGGTACAAATATTCCCTCAAGAAGGGAAATTTCCCACAATCTGGCCGCATTAGGAATTCCAATTTTGATAATCTAAATTAAGAAAAAGTTTTTTTTTTTCCTCTATTCGTTATAACTTGTTCACCTGCTAGAAAAAAAGACTTCCATTGTCCATATTTGTTTAATCCGACTTAAAGGATCACAGCTGGAGTTTTGGTTTTTCGAAGAGTGTTCAGAATGTATAGAGTCCCTTCTCGTACATGCGGATTCTTTAAAAATCATTTGAATATAATATATCTCGCAAATCCTTGAATTGCAGATGTTTGTCTGCTATGCACCGGAATCCGGGTCTTTCTAAGATATGGAATCCTTTTTTAAAATAAAAAATATTTTTATACTAGGTATTATTTATAATTCATTCAATTTTTAACAATGTAACTTGAATTTTCCAAGAAATCCTGGTACACACTACTTATTCTATCCGCACTCTAACATAATACGCCATTCATCTACAGCTTCCGCTATCTGCACTGCAATCAAGGTGCACATTTAAATATTTAAATCGAAAAACATCCGCTTGTTAAACTTCCTGAAGCAGGTCTCCAAGTTGAAAATTATCGACTCTCTACTATCTTACGTACCGACAACCCCTCAACGTCCTTGACAGTTTATTTCCAATCGAAATACTACTGTCAGAATCTGTATTGGAATCTTTTGCGTCTCCATTTTTTTTTTCTGCTGATTCAATGTATTTGATAATGACCCATTATTAATCTCCAACTCCAGTATCCGGTTTCAATTCCCTTTTCGCGCTTCTTTGCGTCTTTGCCGCCTATTTTCTCAGCATAATATTAAGTGAATACTCCATCGTCACCCCATCATTCGAAATGTACACAGTTATTTCAGAAATTTTGCCTTTATCATGATTTTATTTTTCACTCTATCTATGTCTCGATTTTCTCTCGTCACAGTCACTTCTTCTTTGGCGTAAAAATGAAACAAGAATGGACCTTGTATTCAGATAATCAGTTCCGCTTAGAAGTCTCTGCCAATAAGGCAGTTATCAGAATTGGAAAGCGGAAATGATTTGCACCATTAACAGGACATCCCGCACTCTGTTCGCTGGAGTATTTTTGAACAAAGAAAATTCGAAATTTTCAAGTCAAGTATGAAATTTGACGAGAATTATTTATTAAACTTCAATTAGCATAAAATGCAAATTAGAGTCTGAATTTGGCAAGGGTCAGTGGGGTTGTCTGTTTTACTGGTGGTACGAGTCAACGAGTGGAATATAAAATTAAAGAAAACAATGCGAGATGTAGATGGTGCTCCATATTTTTTTTTGCATTTGATTTTTAATGAGGGGAGGCTTATAAAAATACGCAAAAATACGAAGTGTATACATTTTGGCTTTCGTTTATTTTAGTATATTTTTTTTTTGCAAATGTAGCTTTGTGAAAGTACAGATAAAACTGCCCTGACTACTAAGCGATTTTTGTAGTCCCTTTTTTTTAGATTGCTTTGTCCAGATTTGCTTAAATAAATTAAATTGCTTGCATATATAGTGGATTCGTTAATTTTAATTCACTGAGAAGACGCACATTTTATTAGAAAACATAGAGCTAACAGCGTGTGTCATTTGTATTCGTTAACAATGCCAAAGGAAGGGGGTAATCTTGACAGTTTTGCCGACTAAGAGATGGTTCATTTGTTTTCTCGACTATAGCACTGGATTGTGCGGTAGTTTGTTTGAAAAGAATACAATGGCGAATAGCATCATTTGTATCTGTTGGTGAGTCATTTGAAGACGTTGTTGTTTAATCAACTGCATCTGGTGGACGAATTTGTGGTGTGGTTTCGAAGAGAAAATGAAAAACGAATGACAATGGTAATGGTAATGGTTTTGCTGCGAATAAGAATATTTATTGTGCGATTTTTGTTTTATAAATCACAAGTGATTAAATTGGCCTCACAGGAAGTGGAAAATTCAATTAATAAATTCTGCGATTAATTTGAATGTACAAAGGAATGCATTTGAGTCTTGAGATGGTGCGCAGTATCGAGGGTGGTAATTCGATATTTAAGTAATAGATAGTACCCTTAAAATTTGTTTGAAGGAAATTGTAGACGAGCAGCTGTCTATTTCGTTAATCTTATAAGACAAGCAAATAAAAATATGTCTTTAAACACATTTGCACATGTAGAGTAGGATGTATGGTGTTACCACTTCGCTCTATAAAAATTGATATTATCCTTGGCAAGCTTTGCGGAAAGCGGATGAAATTTTATCGGATTGGTAATTTTTTAGACATATTCCCAACCAAGTTTTTAAAGGAAAGGATAATTGTTTGGAAAGTTTTCTGAAATATCCCGAAAAATCAGTTTAAACACCAAGCTAAGTATCTATGTTCTGTCAAGCTTCATTGGAAGGAAAATGTGAAAGTTCTTGTATACGAGGCACGGTATGCTTGCAGAAGAACGTTCGGCAATTCATGAGTACTGAAAGCGTATGTGGAAAATTTTGATATTAACACCAGAGCAGAAATCAAACGAAGAGTTATACTTACTAAATGCGGTTTCTTTGGCCAAAAAGGCAACTAACTAGTATGGCCTTGTCAAGAAATACTAAGGAGACTCTATATAAGGCCCTTATCATCCCAGTCCTTCTATATTGCCCAGACGCATAGACGTTAGCAAAGGCGGATCTTCTTGATCGTTTCGAACGCAAAATTCTTAAAGTGATTTCCGGTCCCGTTTGCGTTGAAGGGCTTTGGAGTAAGAAATTTAACAGCGAACTCTACGAGCTGTAAAACGACATTGACCTGGTCAGTCAACTAATGTGGCTAAGTCACGCAGAGCGAATGGACACCAACGCTCCGGCCCGAAGAGTCTTCAATTCAAAGCAGAGGGTCAATACAGTAGAGAAAGACATCACATTTCCACAAGTGGAAGTGGACCTCACCCAACTTAGATTGTACAACTGGAGGTGGTTAGCCAAAGTTAACTGGAGAGGACAAGGTCCACCCCGGACAGTAGCGCCTCTTGATTAATTACTATGTAACACATAGGCTGCATACAGAGATAGTGAGGTCTATTTTTACCATTAATTGGGGTAACCTACTACAGCCTATAACTACACCCTATACCTACAGCAATAGAAAAAATAATGAACCTCAACCTTAGCCTTCTAAAGAAGAAAAAGGTGAAAGCGTGAGGTATGTAAGTTTTCAGAGAGGAAAAAAACATAGCCATCGGTATTGGTACAGGCGCAGTCATTGTCTGTGAAACTCTAGGTTTAAGCAAAGCATACAAAATCAACGATGCTTTCATAGTTGCTTAAGCCGAGTTACCTGCGGTAAGCCAAACACCTAAGTATGTGATTTTGACCCCAAGTGACTATTAAAGCCATGGAGTCGTTTGTTTTTAAATTAAGGTCTGTTTACGAACACAAAAAACACTTGAACGAAATATTACTTACCCACGCGATGACTCTATACTGTGTGAACATAAGAATATACCATGACGGACTTGCAGGAAAAAGAATGAAGATACATCCATCGCTGGTCCTTAATACTTTTAAAACTTCATTGAGTACGCTTGCATTGATAATGGATGAACTAATGGTTAAACCATGAGTAAAACAAATCAAAATTCGACTAATCCAGGAATTTTAAGGCATACCTACCGGAGAACTCTGGCCAGTGATTCAGCTGGACTCGAGCTCTTATCTTACAGAAAGTGCGTCGTAGCTAAAGCAGATCTATTTTATATACTCCAAAATCTGTATACGGATGTTAGAAACGGGCTCTATTTATCACCTACTTATCCAATGACCAGCCCTCAAAAAATAGAAGAATTGAGATCCTTGGTAGTTACTTTTTTGATGATATAGTTCTAGAATGCATATCCAATTTAGAGCTTAAAAGATACCTATAGGTTCATTTATAGATCTACGTGGCTCAAAAAAAGCACCATAATGAAAGCCCCTTTTAATTGGAGTTCTCTAGGTCTCCATAATGGAACAATGGCCGCAAATTGTTGGTCTAAGTGAGCCGTAATCATTGCTGCTTACTTTTATCATTGATTCCGTGCTATTATACGGATGCAACAGCGGATGGAAAGGGTCAAAAACGCTGCGAACATTCGTAAAGGCCTCCGAAATATATTGATAAAATTGTATTTTAACGAGCAGAAAGTTTGAGATCCAAGTAACAGGCGCAGCGCCACATAAGTGATAACCTGGATTACTTAAGTATGTTCTCAAAGATGAAAATGCATCTTGTTGCATTTCAAATGGAAAATCATCCTCATCGTGGTCGATGCTGATGAATGCTGGGCTGAAAACATTATTGGTGTTCTGCAGATGAAAGCTGATACATTGCTTGCACTTTCTATGTATTTGTCGTCAAGCCTTTTACCTAAATTCGATGTACATACTGTCTATATTGAAGCGCAACTGCATCTCTGGAAGTAGTATCGGCTTCTGTAGCCACAACAACGAAGTTCTCTAACCTGTTCAAAACTGTTCCTACCTATCTATGTTAAGAAGGCCTCCAAGTGATTCTCCTTGACAAAAGTATTAGTCCCGAACAACAATTATTTACCTAAAACCTTTAAGCAAACAAGAAACGCATAATTGCATTTCAACACGCACAAACGGCCTTCAATTGATTTTAAGGAGAAACTTATTCCATTTTATTAGAAAATCGTCTTCAAATCAGTTTTCCAATCACAACTAGTAATGATCCCTTGCTTTTCCAACTACCTTCACTTCATCACACGTGACGGCAAGAAAATCGCCACTTCATGATTTCTTTGACATAATTCCTAAGAATGTCTGCTGAACTTTTCAAATTAGGAGTTATTCTGTGGTCCGTAGATTGGCATGAGCCAACATGCCTCAAATAATCACCATAAAACCCTTTTCCCATTCGTCTTCCGCTCCATAGATAGCAAATCACATAGCAGTGCCTATTATTTTTGGTCTCATTATAACCCTTTGGGGCAATCTGCTTAAACCCCAAATCAAAAGTTTCACTTCACAAAATGCCACACACCCATACACATAGTATAGAGCTTGTTGTCTTCGCTGAATGGACAAAACTTCGAAAAGAAGAAGAACATGATATGGGATAATAGCCAATGAAAGGATACCAAAGCAAATCCTTAGTAGCTCAAATTCCGGTTAATACTTTGATCAATTTGTTGACAATGTGGTTGACATGAGTCCTAAATATAACGTCCCTTTATAACACACTTAACCCTCATATACCTACCTACATCCGAGTATACACCCTATACATAATAACGGTAGACGTAAGGCAGAACCTCATTTAAATCTGAAGCCAACATAGTGCTGGCATCAGGAAGAACTATTCACTTTAACCTCGAACTTATTACAATGATGATGGTATCTGTGAGAGGGGATTATCCAACACCCATCTCGCTGGCATCCCTTAACTAAATATTAACTTCCTCTCTGCCGACGAACAATATGTGCGCTGGGAAGGTCAGCATCTTACAAACATCGGATGTCACTTTATCAGAAAGGGTTATAGGCTACTTCTTAACTCCTTGCTGGGCGAGGGAAGGGATATCTCCGCCACTTTATCGCTTCCCCATGGAGTGAAATATCTTTTCGACAGAGAAAATCCGAAGGCATTTTAACACATGACCAGTTCCTTATATCAGTATAGGCTTATGCAGAAGGGATTGTACCCTGGATCTATATCTATGGCGTTATGGGTCGAATGGTGGATTAAAAGTCAACAACAATTTGTTGGTATCCTGTGATTAATTCTGTTCTTACTTTATCGCGCGTTTCCTTAATTAATTACCCTCACGTCTGTGGCAATATTGCGCTGGGACAGAGGGTCTCCGCACAGCATGCCAGATAAATGTCAACGAAAAATTTGAATAAGGATTCAAAGTACGATTCGTCGCCACACCAACAATCCTAATGCGAAGTAATGTGTCATGTGGGTTGATAAACTCTGCATGTTGGGTGATATTTGTCAAAACCACCGCACCAACACCATATTACACTACGAGGAGAGGGCATTACTTTAGTTTTAAGACATATCATCCTGTTATAAGGGATCGCCATCGTCATGATTGTGTTAATGGCGATATTCGGTTTGTGTTGCAAAGTGTATCTGATGGAAAATTTTGGTTTCTTTGTGACTTTTTTTGCTTTTCTTTCTAATAAGCGATTGTGCTATACTTGTTGAAATATTTGATATTTCGTTGTGGGCTTTTTTTTAGGTTAAGCCAGATACAGAGAAACAGGCTTTTGATATATTGAAATTTGCATATTAAATGCGAAGGGTGGATTTAAGCGGAACCCTACTTACTGAAAAGAATATTTTTCTTTAGTGTCTTTTTTTTTTGGGAGATAAAAGACCATCGTTATCTCTGGTTTTGAGGGGCAAGTTGGTGTCAATATTAGATTCAGAAAAGCCACAGGATTTAATGGGTTCTGGGAGAAAGTTGAGACGTGTGGTTGGGGAAAAATATTTATCAAGTTGACAATGTCACCAACCCCCGACAAACATAGTTAGTACATATGTTTCGTATTTGTTCTTACAGGGCAGATTAGAAATCAAGGGAGTTTCGTTTACGGTGGCGAATACGTAATATTATTTTTTAAATTCAAATTTACATTATTTTTAGCTTTTATATGAGCAGTCAGTTTAAAATAAAATAAATTAACAGTTTCTGCAACAGGTTCATTTAGGACGCTCAGTTTTGAATTATCTATAGTAGGTTAGCTTAGGTTAGGCGCAGAGTTGTGATGAGAACCATCACAATCACAAGATACTATAGGTAAGGTAGGCACTTTAGTTGGGCCCATCGCGACCCCTGGGAGAACCATCATTTAATAGAGTGAAGAACCTTTCCTAAAGCATTTTATATCCACATAGAAGATAAATGTCTTCGCTTGGTCAGCAGCCTTAAATCTCTTCTATTTTGTTAAAGAAGTTAGTTTCCCAAAACTTTGTACCGCGTACGTGCTATATGCCATGAGGTTCGTACAGTAGATATGTGTGAAATGTCTTTCTCGACACATATATCATTGAATCTACACAGATTAGAGTCTGAAAGTCCTAGTCTTTTGGCATGCTTTCTAAGAAGACAGTATCCAGACAATATTCATATGTCTTAGAATCAGAATCATTTCTTAGTTCGTTTGTGGTCCATTTCTGGCCACAAGGCAGTGGCCGGTTGTGCTGGCCCATGTTCGTGCTGATTTTTCTTGTGTATTTCTTTTCATAATTTCTTAAAGGTACTCAAGGGTGGATTGACATCAACCTCACTAGGGAAGGCACATTAGGCTCCTTTAGAGAGGCCGTAGTGCCAGAGCCCAATGAAGGCTCCCCCGACTTATAGTTTAATCTAATTCGGCAGTCGTATTGACACTTCCAGGTTTCGATTTGCAGAATAAATGCCAGAGGCTGTTCAATCCATTGTTTTTTATCCGTCAGTATAAATTGCCAGCTCATTTGGTTATATTATTGCGTTTCTGTGCTATTCTCTTTCTGAATATGATATATTAATTGTTATTGTCCTGTCATTGAAAAATTTTCTCATAATTGAGTAGTGTCTTGCTTTTATGAAAGGAGCCAGAGTTTGTAAGCTGTTTCCAGCTGTTAGCTTAATCTGTAAATCAGGCGGCAGTAAGTTGTGAAATATGTCCAAATTAACAATTCTTCGTTTGTAATTTGTTTGTTCCATGAGGGTTACCAACAGGCTAAAATAATAACAACAACAAAAACATTTCATTAACATATCAAAAGACTCTCTAAACTCTGACTTACACCAGATAGATGTCATCCATGAATTTGAATATTGTTAAGAAGAAACCGTGAGGAACCAGGTGGGTGGATGTCTCCATAAGAGACTAATTTTTTTCATAGAACATCTGGTTAGAAAAGAACTACAAACATTTGATATTCCAGAAGGATAATGGATACACAGTTCACGCCTTGTTAAAGAATGGATTGCTAGTGAAAATATTAAAACATTGCACTGTCTGCCACATTTGCCTGATTTTAATATTATTGAAAATGTTGCCCCGTGAAATTTATTGAGGCAAAAATCAGTATCAATATAATCAAGAGCTGATTGCGGCAATTAAAGCTCCTTGAGGGAATATATCCTTGAATCAACCTAAAAGTTCATATGGCTCTTTGAAGAATAGAATTTTTGAGACTATCAGCCCTATCGAGGTATCCGATCGGAACGGAATTTTTTCCGCTACGCATACTCCGTCGGAGACTGAAATTACATTCGATTTATCAACACTTCACTGCAAATCGTAGTAAACAAATTCCGCAACTAATTCCTGTCGGAGCATATCGGAAGAAAATTCGTACGAAGCTGTCAAAAATATCGGTAAAAACGCACTTGATCGCACTGAAATGCCAGTGTGCCTTGCATATTTGTCGAAAAGAAGTTCCGAAAAGCTGTTCGGAAGAATACCTCGGAACAAAAATCCTCCGATTCGTATTCGTATGAAATCGGAGAATTTTCCGTTCCGACGGATACCTCTATAGGGCAGTATATCTAACGGTACTGCCTCACACATTATTAAAATAACAGAAAATTAATTAAAATAAAAATATCGCACACAAATTTGGTGTTTTGTTGTTGTTCGACTTTTTTACAGGTGCGTCTATTCAAGTGAAGTAAAAAATGCGTACGTTTTTGCATGGTATAGGAAAAAATTAGTAAAACTAAAGTTATGGGTCTATTATCAAGTTTGAAATTATGTTTGTTTTATAGTGTATGAATGTACCTTTCTGCCAAATAAGTTTTTTTTTTCTCTTTGTTCCACGTACCTAATACGAAAAAAAAAACAACAAATAAACCGTAACTCTTGTGCGTCTAAGTACATATTTAATAATTTTCAGACATACCTGTAAAAATTAGCTTTATTTGTTTATGAAGAATAGTGAGTACTTCTGAAAATAAAACAAAAGGTAGATATACAAATTTATTAGTATTTTTTATGTGATAAATTCGTAAGTAAAATGTTTTCAAACAAGTTTAATTTGTTTTAATTCTAAAAATATACAACATGTTAGAACAGTTGTAAATTAACTTTAAAAAAATGTATGGAGTTTTGGTAAATGCGGATGGCAGTCACCAACAGTAGGAAATGGAATAAGTGAGTTCGAAATATCGAAAATTCCCCATAACACTCTTAATCTAATCTGACATGTCCCGACACTCTTTGCATCCATAGCAACTGTCTACTTGTTATAAAGTTGATAAACAAATCGTTTAAGGTGTGCCTCTATATTAATATAAACTTACTTCAGTCCGGAATATAACTGGACTTCATCCTACAAGAGTCTCCCTCTCCACCCAGCACGATCTTTAGACAGTTGGATCCAGTTTTACACGCTAAATTGATTAAAGATCTTGCTTGCGCCACCTAAGTCGCCATCCCTAGGGTGTAGATTAAAGGATCTTCCAGGCCGGAGCATTCGCATACATTCGTTTGACATGACACAGCCACCTGAGTTGTTGAACCTTCACTCTTCTAAATTACATATATTTTTGACAGTTCCTGAATTTAGATCCTGAATTAGATAGATCTGCCCCAGTGTAAATATTTTGTCGATGGTGGACTTTCCTGGCCTGAAGCCTGATATGGACCGATCAGGTTGTTGAAGAATGACTTCAGGCGTTCACACAACACATAATATATTGTAGATGATAGTAAGAAGAAGATATAATTGGCGCACTTCAAATAGTCTTGAAGATCATCAATATAAAAGCTAAAGTGATTTATTCGTCCCTGAGGTATGAAAATTCTTCGCGCTATGGACTCGAACGGACGGGCCTCACTCAGCCTCTACAGCTAGCTCCACGATTATCTTCTTCGCATTTACCCGCAATCTCAGTTCGTTCATTACCAATTAAATTGCTTCAATTTAGGTTTTTGATAGCCCTCAGCACTACAGCTAGCGCTTTCATGCCAAATATACATATATCTCGTATAGTTCCGTGGCACAATTTTTGGTTAACAGGGGCTTCTCCATCTCCATTTCGCTCACTTTTCACTTATAATGACCATATGGTATCGCACAAGAAACCCGACTATCATGCATCTAACGAAGCAAATCAGTTTCCCATTTATCAATCTAAACTTACTACCACCCTTCGTTGCATCATTAGAGGCCAACAGCACTACACAGTATCTACATATATCGCCGTTTTGCCGATAACGACGACAATGGGTTTTAACGAAATTGTATACGGCACCGTCAGTCCGGCATAGGGATACCCTACCCGTATCCCAATTACCTAGACACCCAGTTACTTTCACAGCCGTCGACATGGTTATAAATTGCTAAAAGTCCTTTGCCAACAAGTGTGTACACTACACTGTATTTAAAGGATCTGATGCTCTCGTTCTGTCCCAGCACTTACTGCCATTGACTGCATACTGGATGTGTGTCGGTGTGTGTAAACTAAGGATGGCAATTTATTTTGATTGAGTTGACTCTGGTGTAATCTGAGCTTTGCTTAACTCTCATCGGGTTTCAATTTGTTTGCTGGGATTTTCGTATTTTTTTTGTATTCGCCGTTGGATGTCCTTTTTCTCCTTTTTTTTTTTTGATTTGCTTTTCACTTTTCACCCTTTGTGTCAACGTTTATTCTGGCTAGTTCCACTCCGCTGTGTGCTTTGATGTGCAGTTTGACTTATGTCCACATTAATGTCACTGGCTCCAGCTCAGGCAGAGTGTGACCAAAGGAAGTAGAACTCGGTCGCCCCCTTTGAACAAATAGTAGTGACGGTTGAAATCGCTGGCTAATTGGTTAACTATTAGGTGAACAAACCAATGCACCAACAAGCAAATCACAAGCAGTACATAAAGTGAAAGAGAGAGCTTCTCTTGTGCGATGAAATTTTTAATTTTTCACCTTCTCCTTCACACTTGTTTGGTGGGCTTTATGTTGCTTCTTGTGTGTCCGGCTTTTGCAATTAGTAGGTATATTCCCTCTGGGCGGAAATTCAGGGCACGAATTCAGGTTATTAATGGCGAAGGATCACCAAAGGAATTGCATAATTATTTTCACTTATAAATGCGTAAAATTAATTTTTCTAAGGCAGTGCAAGAGACAGAAAGAGAGAGAGGGAGAGTGAATGAAGTAGGTGCCACTTCAGTTTCAGTAATGGAGGTTCCGCCAATTTGCTGATCCATCTATAGATGAAATCAAGATTTATGAAGGTGATTTATTTGAGAATATTTTTTTTTATTCATTCAGGTTTGGGTTGGTCTTTTTTTCGCAGTAGAATTGTATACTTGTCGTAGTGAGAGGAGTCTTTGGGGGTTTATTTTTTTTTCTCTCGTTGTTGTTCAGTTTTTCGTCCTTTTTATCGTATCGGTGATGTGAATGGTTCTTTGGGCCATTCATCATGGACCAAGACAAAGGGGAGGTCTTCAATGAGCGATAAATCTAATTAATTGGAATATAAAATCAGAGTTAAGAGTGAATATTGGAGGGAAATTATTAATGGTGGGCTTCCGGATATTTTCTTCTTTTTTTTCGTTTTCTTGGCGTTATCCTTTTGTTGTGTGTGTGCGTGTTTTTATTTTTTTATTATTATATAAGGAGGATGACATTTAGAATGACTTTTGTTACGCTGATGCTTATGGAAAATTTAAATTAATTGCTTTACGGATGAAAGGATAATGAAAATATCAACAGATTTTCCAGAGTATATATTGTTCTCATAAATTCGATGTAAGGATAAGGAAGAATTCGAAGGATGAGGTCAAGAATGCTAGTAGTTGGTAGAAATATAGGAGTAGGGAAAGTGTAATATAGGTTGATTTATATGTAGGTATAGAGAAGGCGTGAGCTGGAATGCTATAGTGAAATCAATGCTGGAATATTGCGTTAGGCTTTTGTTTCAAGCTTTAGTTCTAGGATACCATATAGACTCATCAAAGAAATTTGGGCTTAGGTTTATCTTTTGTGTATATCCTTGAATGTAGTTCAGAAAACAATAATTTAGCGTATGACTTGTTTTTTATGGCGCACTGTAAACTAAAAATTGAATTCGAAAAGTTAAAGGGCACACAAAATAGCCATGCCATTCAAACAACTTTGGAATACGTTATTTTTGTTGGTTACACAAACAAATTTTATTTCCCAATATCTGGTCTAGTCTGTCAATTTCTAGTTTTGCCGGGGTAATAAACTGAAGGCATAATATAAGGGCGTTAGGTTTTATCCAGGGGCGTAGCGAGGGTTCAAGCCTTGGGGGGTGACTTAAATTGAAATGTCGACTTATTTCAGGAACTTGCCGACTGTATAGAAATCATGAAAAACACAGTGGTTATCGGGTTATATCTAACGACATCGAATTTCACCCCATGGAAGATGTTTTTTTGTATGGGAGGTCCCACGCCCCTTTGTCCAATTTTGACCAATTTTCACAGGAAATATCCCGGGCCAATAGCAAAGATCACCTGTAAATTTGAGCTCAATGGATTCAGTGGTCTTCGGGATATAAGATTTTGATTCTTTTTATTTGTATGGGAGGCGCCATACAGGAACAATCCTGGGCCAATACCTAAAGGACCATTCACATGAGGGCGACCAACTATCTATGAACGAACGAATATTCGCAAATTTTGACAGTCCGTTCACATTAACTAGGTCGCGGCAGTTCGCGCATTTCAGGCATCAGCTGTATTAAGAAAACCAGTTTATAAACAGTTTAAATAACGAAATTTCTTTTTCCAAACTTTTTGTCGCGAACGAAAACACTTTTACCGCGAATTGTCAAAGTTCGCAATCCACATCAATAAGCCGAGTTCCACAAACTAGCGAATAACATATTCCTTCGAATTTAACCTCAAATTAGAAATGCCGCCCTTTCTTTTTAAAATCGAATCGAAACTTGCTAAATTTTAAGGATTTCATATGGAACATTTGAAAATGCCGACCTACTTCGATTTTTGATACATAATTACACATTCTACATACCTACATACACACTACATTACTAGGCTGACCTACCCCCTACAAACACGAGCAAGAAATTTCTTTGTAAACTTCGCCGACTCGGCTCCACCCAACTAGGAAGTGAAATATGGAAGTTCCAATTGGAGCGTATTTTATATGGCAATTGACCAATTTTTGTAAATATCTTCTAAAATATAAACATTTTGGCAAAATAGCCCTCAGCACATATATAATTACGAACATGATCTACGGAACCTTAAAAAAGTTATCGATTTGAGTGTTATGGTTATGTGCGTTATTACCTAACGCCGAATATGCTCCTAGCCATGGGCCAAGGGAATAGAAATCAGCTACTAAGACCGTGAGCCTGAACGGAGCCAATGATCAATCAAAGCAGTCCAACCAATACCTTGAGTCTAAATATTTGCTTTCATCAAAACTAAAAAACGATGAAACGACTGCAAAGCAGCCGTAGTACAATGAAATGGTTTTGACGATGTTATTTGGCCTGTTTACGTAAAGCAACAAGAAACGAAAAACGATGATTGTTTAATCATTTCAACGATCTTCATCACTTTTTGTTGTTAGTGTTAAAAATGGAACCATCATCGAGACAACATGTCGTTCGATCGTATTAGCCTTACGCTAACGTGTCTGACACCAGGGGTGGGATTCTTTAAAATGAAAACGTTCAATCGTTTTCATTATTTGAATCGTTTCATTCGCTTTCAGTTGCACGAACCTTTTGCTTCATGTAACTTCAAAAACGAAAGGAGTTCTCGTTTGCGTGAAAGCAACAAAAAAAAACGAAACCTATTTTATTGACGTTTTCGTATTTATTGCTCCAAAAACGACAAATAACAAAAGTTTCCCGAACTGTGAAAAATATCCTTAAAAGTATGCAATTTCAATTATACTAACTATACTGATTTTTAAACGTTTGCGAATAGAAGAAGAAGAATGTAACGAAAGGACTTACATGAAACAAAATTTTGCTTTCGCAATTTTTTTTTTTTCGTTTTTTTTTTCCTTTTGAAAAGGGAAAGCGGATTTCGTTTCGTTTTTTTACAGAATCCCACTCCAGATTCATACCCTAATATAGGACCTCCTCTTCACTTGGAAAATCGATTGCCACCAATTTTGATATTATGTGAAAAGTATTGCCCGTCCTCGAGATTGATAGCATCACCGAGTGTAACTTACATTCGTGTTCTAGTTGCTTTCACAGCTGAAAGGTTAAGAGTTACGTTTGACATTCGTTGTAGCTCAGATCAAGAAAATTTCGGGCGATACTGGTATCCTGATACTGTCATCTTGAAATTAGTAGACTGAATTCCAAGCAATGCCTGTCGTAATGCTGTAAGTAAGTAATTTTAAGTTTATGAATTTGGTAGCTTCAATAAGTTGCGCAGTTCCGCATGCATACCAAAGATAGCTAGTTTTTTTTAACTGTCTTGGTGCAACTTCCTATCTTTGATGTTACTATAATTCCAAAACCAAGACGCCTTTCTAGCCAGTACCTTTAATTACGCATTCGGCAGGACGAAATTCGAGCATACTGCTGCCCGAGATTCCAACACATCGAAATGGTTACCTTTTAATATTTAGTAGACGAAAATTGAATCAGGAGCACAAGCAGTCTACACAATTTTTCTTTAACTTTTGCTACCCCTAAATGATACTAGATGAGTTCAAACCACTCTTCCGAAATATCCGCCTCGCAAGACAACGCCCACAGTTTGATTGAAACTTCCCTAATAGGTACTTTCAGACCGTAATAACAACAAAAAAAAATCACCAGCAGTCCAGATTTCTTTCTATTGACCATTTGATTAACGGGTTTAACACTGTTATTATTCTTTGTCATTCTTCTCCGTTCGCTTTATACTTCTCCTAAATTAACTTCAGGTTCTGACACAATTCTGATTTATTGCCGTTCCACCACCACTTAGCTATATGGTCCTATAATTAAATTCACCTATATCCCTCGCTGCCACACACACGCACAGTCATGTTACCTAATCATGGCAAACTGTCCCACAACTCATACGTAATCCCAAAATGACATAGATTCACATCCCGAGAGGTGGTCATCGCCCCCTAAGGCAGCCCACTTACCAACCGCCCATTGGCTGTAGGTACCAACAACATATACAGCAGCCGACGAAAACGCTGCTACTTGTCCATACAGCCATCATATGGAGCAATAATGTCCTCATGGCGTTTTGCCGCTCAGAGCATTTTGTATCGAGGCTGCAGGGCTAGGGTTTGCTCATGATATCAGCCAGCACAAATCCTGCCACAATGAGTGTCCTCTATATTAGAGTAATTTATAGCCTCTTGTTGGCACTTCATAAAAGTTTCCCTCTTTAGTGGAACACACAATGGCAACAGCAAAAGTGTTCCACTTCTGCTCTCCCATATGTCGTCGTTGATGGTGGTACTTATCCCCCCCCCCCTCGTAGACACTCCAAATATGGGTGTGCTATGGAATGGATGGATATAGTTTATATTTGCCGGGGTAATATCCTTATGGAGGCTTAAAAAATAAAAACCCGTCGTTCATGTTGTCATATATCCTTTCTTTCTGCCTGTACTGACAAGCTACAACGAGATTTTACTATCACCCTCGCATACGAAATACTTGGTATCCTTGGAAGCCCGGAACGAAAAATGTCTATGAGAAGAAATGATGGGGTGACGAAATCTAAAATATAATCATTTTGTGTGCCACTTTTAAAAAGGACATTCTTATCCGCCATCAAAGGGAATACAGGAGTACGGAAGAGTGAGTAAAATAAACACTGATGCCTACACTGCCAGAAACCGCTGCTGTTAGCTTTGTTGTTTTGTGCCGCTATTGATGTCTGGCAATGATTTCAGATACAGGATTGCTAAGGCTATTAAGGACAGGAAGCAGGGGTACTCGCTGTAAGTTTAGGTTGGTCGAAGCGAAATATAAAAACTTTTCCCATTATGGTAGGGATCTGCAAAGAGATACGATACATACCAACAGCGAAATGAACTTCGACAATCAGCTTAGTTAGGACTGGCACAGTGGGGTCAAATGGGATTTCAAAGTTCGGTTTCTAACAAATTTGCCGATGTTACGCATTAAGCAAGTCAGTTTTCGTCAGCCCTTTAATTTAATCTGAAAATGGTTGCAACTTTGCGAGATGGATGTCTTTTGTTCGAAATTCATTTGCTGGAATCGAATGCACATGAATCAGAAGTCATATTAGCATTTCGTTCCCATTTCTGCCGATCAATTTAATCATTTTTTTTTTTTAACCCGGACGTTTATATGAAACGAGAAACAGATAAGGTCAACACTTCCATTATGTGACTACCTAAAAATTTTTAGAACAATCACTAGGAATAATGGGAATAATTGGTAGCTAAAGTGTCTGTATGAAATGCTAAAAACAAATCTGGGAATTGTAGTTTTTACATGATTTAGATAAGTATAAATTTATAAACTACTGGAACATAATAGAGTACTTAATTTTGGTATCTGGTAACGCTGTTTCACCTGCAGCAATTCAGCATGTTAGCATTTAAAAGTCAACAGAATTAAAAAAGTCACCATATCGTTGTCGATATGTACGCATTTAAACTCTGACATAGATGTCGGTGTCGGTGTTGCTGTGATGTTATTAAAAATCCGTGGCTCTAAAATGTGCGCTGTGTATGTCAAAGTTGCTGTTGTTTGCCAATCTGTTTCACGCATAATGGTGGCAGTTTCTCTATTACAGCTGAAGGCGTTCAAATCTCTTAATATATCAGAAATTGAGGGCGTTCAAGAATCACGAATCTAGTTTAGTAGGTCTGACAGCTCTCTAACTTCATGTTGCTGAGTTTTTATTGGGCCGAACTGGTCACATGAAGAGTTTTCTCAGTTGACGTTTATGTCCCCAACACCGACAAATATGTATGTATAGTCAAGAAATTTCTAGACTTACTTACAGAGAAGTGATTGTACAACTTCAAAAATGTTTACATTTTTCTCAACATACATATACACATAAAAAAATTTACTATTGTTTTAAAATGTTATTATGAACTTAATGCGCTATAAAATTATTATTCAACTTAGGTCTTTGTCCACATTTAGTAAAAATCGGCCAAAGGAGTTTGCTTGCCTTGAAACTAGTCCATGGTAGAAGAGCCAACAGCAGAGACAACACAGGAGCGCAAACATTTTGAAAATAAGGACCTAAAGGCCCCGAGTCCCGACCCATAGAATCCGTGCCATCCGTCGTGGCAACGTATTCGACTGACAGGTTGATAGAATACACAGCATGTTATGGAAGGTGACCCATGATAAAGTATGTTTACTTTCTACTTTCCTATCCGTCGCATCCGTTGACAGTTGGCACAGCGTGAGAGTATAAGCACTTTCATTTGTGGAAATATTGAGATAAAGAGAGAAACTGTCAAATGCTGCAGAAAACAACGTATGCTGTCAACGTATGTGACGGATTCTATGGGACTGTTCGTTCCGTCGAATACGTCAGTCCGTCGACGCAACGAATGCGATGGATTCTATGGGTCGGGGCCTTAAGCCTTAACCCATAGAATCCGTCGCGTCGCGTCAGTTGCGGCAACATATTCGACTCACAGGTTGATGGAATACAGAGCAGTTGACAGTTGCACAGCGTGAGAGCAAGCATTTTCATTGGCAGAATAAGAGAAACTGTAAAATGCTGCAGGTGACAGTTCAATCAAAATAATTATTGAAGTAGTATTTGAATTATAATGACTCAGCAACACTTATCAAGTAAAATGATTATTAAGTATATAAAATGAATTTCTTTAGTTTTAAATACTGTGTCGCAGTCAGTCGTGAAATAAAACTACAACGTTGAAGAGGTACATCTTAGTTTGATTTGTTCCTAATACTCTGGTTCCAGGTGGGGATGGTGAAGCGAGGAGTAACAACGATTCTCGCTAGTTGGAATTGACCTTGACAACTTCGGTTGGGATATTTTGTTGAATTTCAGTCTATGAATTATTGTTTGAGACAACATCTTATCTTATTAAATTATATCATCTTCTGCAAACAGGACATAAGATGTCTCAAATTATTTGTTTTCACAATTATAATGTGTCACGGAAGTAAATATCCACCATTAACTAACACCAGTTAGTTGATATACCACTTGATTAAGTATATACTTTCATAAATACAAAGGACTTAAGTCCACTTATGCCCTTAATACCAAACAATTTTAAAAACGTCTTGACTTATACGTTATACCCTTTGTACAAATTGATTTCTATACGAACAAATTACGCTAGACTTATGCCGATAGGACGATAGAGAAAGAAAATTAACTTAAGTCCAATAAAATTCAGATAACGGAATTTTTTGACTCAACCCCTTTCTACCTGACACCATCAGAGGTCTTCTGGTTTGGTATTATCCGCAGCAAAAATTTTGTGGATATTATCAAATTTAATAAATCGCAAATTGTTTTAAAAATTCCAATGCCGAGTTGCCGACTACGTCGACAGTTTCTATGACAATGTTCGTTCCGTCGAATACGTTAATATCGACTGATCCGTCGCGTCGACGCGATAGTTCAAGTGCATTTTTGATCACATTGAATTACGAATTCATTTGCGTTTGAAAGTTAGGTATCGATTCATTTTCAAGATTGCTCACAAGAGGTTTAGTAAAATGGTGTCTTATATTATACATTTACATACACATCGATGCGTTATGATGTTTCTGAAGGATTAAAAACTATACCTTACCTTAAAAATGACTATTTTAGGCACTTTTTCCTTCTTTCCATACAAAATTTTTCTGAGATCATCCCATTTAAAAAATCATAAAAAATATTAGTGAAGAGATTTTTGAAAAAAATGTTTGCAGTCACTAGTGGTATTGTTTGAGGAAACTTTTTGCATCAAAACATTTTTTTTAAGACCGAGGAAAAAAGTCAAAAAAGTAGACTTTTACAAAAGTTCTAAATTTTCAATGTGTACTTAATGGGTTAATGAAAGTTGTGTATCATTCAAACGGAATTTAAATGACCTTTCCATTGATGCCAAAATTTACATGAAGTAAGTTCAAATTTATGAGTAGATTAACTTTACTTTTGTGCAAATAATTTTGCCACTGACTGCACATTTTTGCCACAATTTTTATTACATTTTCATACACATCGATGCGTTATGACATTTCTGAAGGATTAAAAATTATACCGTACCGCTTATTTTAGAAAATATTTCAATAACAAAATGACTCGGTGAAGTGAACAGAAATTTTGTTTTACAATCATATTACAACAACAAATAGTTTTGCTTAATATTAAATAAATTATTATAAAAGTTTTTCCTGTGAAATATATTAGGTAAAAATAAATAAATAAATAGATGGCGCAACAGGCGGTTGACACCCTAGGCCTAGCTTCTCGCAACCATTCGTTTTGTGTGAGTTTCTATTTTTGGAACGAATGGAAGGGACCTACAATTTTATGCCGATTCCGAACGGCTGAATTGAGCTTTTTCAGGACAGTTATACTCTCGGATGTTTGTCAGACGTTCGCGAGATGTGGCGCAGTAGAAAAAACACTAAGATGTAATTTGTGTTTTTCCGGGGATCGAACCTGGGATCCCTCGCACAGCAGTCCAGCACACTAACCACTGCGCTGCTGCGCCCACGAAATATATTAGGTACTTACAATATAAGTTAATTCGTTAAAATGTTAACCGATAAATTATTAACCCAATGGTCGCTCCTTAAAAAAAGTACAAGGAGATTTTCGTAAGTTGTTGCGCGCAAAAAGGGGCGTAGCACTTTCTATACTAAAAAAAACATCTTATATGTATGTATCTTGAAAACCACGGAATCAATTGAGCAGAAATTTGGCCAGTGAATAGTGTGCTGGACTACTGTGCCTGTGCGAGGGGCTCAGGTTCGATCCCCAGAAAAACACAAATTGCAAACGTCTGGCAAAGACCCGAGAGTATAAATGTCCTGAAAAAAAGCTTCTCAGTTCAGCCGTTCAGACTCGGTATAAATTAATGGTTGTGACTTGTGAGAGGTTGTTAGTGTTTTTTTTAACAACATTGCGGAGTTGGGTGGGACCGGAAAACAAGGCATAGTAATTTTATTTGTATGACTCTGTTAAAATATGTATATCCTTTTCTGAACTTGAAAAGTAGTCCGGTTGTTAGAAAAATGTTTTAAACATTTTTCGAATTTTCTTATTTTGTACAGTGTGTTGCAAGAATTGGGGAGAAACCCGAAATCAATCAATCCAGCCAACAGTAGGTATTTTTCTGTAAATATGTATGTACATATGTCAGAAAGCATGAACGTATAGACCCCTTCCAGGGCACCTCAATAGTTATGTTTACTATACACATATCTAGAATCTTTGTAAAAAAAAAATTCCAAAATTTCTCTCAAGCAAACCCTTATCTTTTGCTCGGCCGCCCTGTTTTGAACTTCATGTTTAAAAACCACTCCAACCACTTAGACTATAGGTACCTTCTCCATTCTATAGCTCCGCTATGTGAATGGGGTATAGTACCTTTTTATGTACACATTATTTAAGGAGTAACTCGTCGCGCTAGTTATTCGCTTACGCCGCCGTGCCGCAGGCAACAAATTTTGTCTTTTGCCGGATTTAGAACAAACAACGGCACGGCACTAAAATCCGCGTGCACAACACTATTTGATCGTAAAAGGGAAAAACAAATCAGTTGAAAAGTTTTATCACAATTCTGGCCAAGGATTGTGCGGTAAGCTATATAGAGGAGTGGTTGGTGGTAGGGTACCGGGGTAACGAAATAGTTATTTCACACAGATGGGCCTAGAAATTACGACCAGCCATCCTTATTCCCGCACTCGATGTGTATGTTTACTTAGCACCCAAACGTTCGACCCCAATTCCCGAGCTCTTGTACAGTTGGATGAAATTTAGACAGCTTTTCTGAGGGTTCGATTATAAATCTTTTGTAACTGTCACGGATTTGCTTATGTTTTTCGTGTCCTTTGCCAGAGTGGGCGCGCGCTCGTTTGTGTATGAGTATGAGTGTTGTTTGATAAGGCTTTTCTTGGGACACATTACGGCGATGTTTAGTTTATTCTTTTTTACGTAAATCGACTGTGGTGGGTGTATGTATAATGGTATACGTTCGTCTTGATGTAGATGTGTATATTTAGTTCGAGGACAAATTAGAAGTGTAAGTAGATTGGGTTGTGTGTCAAGATGTTGTCACTTTAAGAGCTTGGCAAAGAAAGCGCTGCTGGTATAAGATGGTAGACAAGGAAGAGGCGGTTTGTCGACGACGACGATGACGACGAGTGGGTAAACATGAGTAGTGGTTGTTATAGTATAGTTGGTGTGCGAAATCTGTTTGTGAATCAAAGATATGTCTGTATTTGGCTAATTTATGGAGCAATGGGTGAACTTGTGTTATGCAATGATAAGTTTGTTGGGGTAACAAAAAATAAATAAAAAATCTGTTTTTTTTTTTTCAAGATCTCGCAAAAGAAAATAACCATACGTACAAGGATAAGAAGGAATGGAAATGTTATAAATTAATGTGAGTCAAGAGAAAATGACAGTGCGCCATACGATTGGAGGTCGTATCAACTGTGTCAAAAGATTTTAGACATAGTTTTTGCTTAGTTAGGCGTCAATTCATAAGTTGTATTTATTTAAAAAACCAATGTTGTATTTAGCCTCAGTAGAGTATTCTTTCCAGAAATAAATACAGAAATTCTCGGGACGAAAACCAATTAGCAAGAATCGTGGTTCCCCCTCGCATCCCAATCAGCAATTTCTGTATTTTAATGCAAATCAATGGCAATTTTACCGGTGGTGTCTCATATTTAAAGATTGAAAGAATTTCAAGTGGATTAGTTACAAGCTATACTAAAAATTAAAAATTTTAATTTACAATTAAAAATTATCACTTTTTTTTGTAGCCACAAAACTCAGTCAATCAGCAAAATAAGTAAAAAATTCTCAACTCCTCTGAAACCGAACAGTACCCTCTTGGCGCTGCTTGGCGCTTGGAGGGCGAAGTACCTATGGGCCTCATGGGTTAGGCTAGGTTTGTGGGCTGGCGGAGTTTCTCCGTGGCACACTCAGGTCAATACTGATCCATTGTGATGCCCGTAGGGGAAAGAGGTTGTCCCTTATAACCCTGTATTCAAATTACTTACTGTGCTGCTACATACAAACCATCTCGTTGATTTGTCGAAGTTCATTATCTTGTCTATTGATGTGTTGGAAAGCTCGCCTAGGTCGTTGAAGGAGTGACTCCCTAGGAATTTATACCTGGTGTGTTGGCAACCTGGGCAGTGACATAGGAAGTGGGTTGTATCCTCAAGAGATCCCTCATCACCGCAGACTCTACAGAGTTTTTCTTCCGTGAAACCCATTTTCTTCACCACAGAGTGTTGTGCCCCGTTATGATACCTACGAGGGTGGACAGGGATTTCCTAACCTTCCGCATTATCTTCTCGGTTTTGGTTTCGCTGAAGGACGGCCATAGCATTCTTGTGGTATTACAAGTATTTAAGGTAGCATTTAGCATTCGCCTCTCTTGTGGCTTTTCTCCCTGCTTCGAGCTTGAGTTTTCAGGACGGAACGTTCACAGAGGGATCAGCTTGTTCTGAAACAACTGTCGAACCTTGTTTTGCTAGTTCGTCTGCTTTCTCATTGGAATGAAATGAAACGCAGAGCGATACCTTGTGCTGTGTACCAAGAGCCTTCTTCTTCACAAATTTTATTTCTGGTGCAGTTATTGCTTTTATTGCTGCCTGGCTGTCGATAAATGAGGTAATACATCCAGGTGGTATTGCCCTTACCACAGACTCACGGTCTACTGTTTGATATACCCAGCGATTCAGGAAGACACCTGAACCTACCCCAGTGTCCATTTTAGATCCGTCTGTAAATACGGCTATGGTTTGTGTGCTAGGTACAAGTCCGTCTCTCCATTCTTCCCTGCTAGGATAGGCGCTAGAGAAGGGTCTTGTAAACTAAGGCGTGATGTAGTGCGTGAGTCCGTAGGTACACGGTCAAAATATTTCTCTATGATCCAGTAGATTTACAGTTCAGTTTTTTGTATAGTATAGTCCCAGGTACTTTGCGCTATCAGAGATTCTGAGGGGTTCGCCGCCAACATAAGGTGTAGCAAACTGTGGTATTTTCCTTTTGTTTGTGAAAAGTACCATTTCAGTTTTCTGGGGATTGACTGTTACCGCAGTCCCCGGTTCAGGTGTCAAGGGTTTTTAGGGCGCTTTCAATTTATTCCGCCAGTTTTGGAAGGAATTTACCCGTTGCCAACAGTACGAAGTCATCTGCATAAGCCTTTATTCTGATGCCATTGTTCTGAAGCTTCGTGAGCGCTTCATTAAGAACAATGAAGCACAACAGTGGGGAGATTACCCGGCCTTGAGGGGTTCCTCTGGAGGCAGAAGCTTCTAGCTTAGAGCCCCCAAGTTCGGCTATAATGTGTCTTTCTTCAAGCATTCCTCGAATGTCATAAGTTTTGGCAGGGCTTGTGAAAGGCCAGTTAGTGGATAGTAGAGAGCGTTGGGAGCGAAAATGAAACAGGAAGCTAGGATGTGGTTGATAAAGTAACTGAAAATCGAGAGAAGAGACTGCGGCGTAGCACGACTAAGCTCTCCAAATGGGGTGGTTCGTGTCCCAGTTACTCGACGAAGCCTATGGTGAAATCGTCTGGTAGACTGCGCTAAGAAAGGCACTACTGATGTATAGTGTAGTCTCACAAGGGACCAATTTCTTTCCACACAGACGGGTCCAAAACAAAAACAGGAGTAGGGTTGATGTTATATCCCAAGATATTATTCCGCCATCCTATGATCACTGCAACGTTTTCCATCAGGCTGGTTTGTAAATTTATTAAATCAGCTCAAGCTCTCTTAACTCGAAAATAACTATACCTAGGAGAATATACATTTTTCACAATCACAGCGAACTCTAAATATAAACATCAGTCGCCACCAGCATTTCGTATTAAGCTCCTATTAATTCATAGTTTAGTTTTGAGATCAATAGATATTGTGGCATTACGATTGGCTAAGTTTGGCTGTCCTCGCTGTGTCTTGTCACCTAAACCTAACCTAACCTGTGTTTACCTTTAGTCATTACTACTACATACATATTTTTTGTACCAATAGTCAGCCGTTTAGGAGGAGTAAACAAAATACATGGAACCCGATTGTAGCTCCACCTACCGGGTCCAATTGTGAATTTACACCACCATATTTGATGAAGGAAATTAGCCACTCAAACCCACACACAAAATTTCAGAACAATCGGTCCATCGAAAAAAAAAAAAAATGTTTCACTTGATTTCGTTTCACTTTGATTTCCGTTTCACTTTGATTTGCGTTTCATTTTTTCGGACTTACACCTCGCTAAAAAAGTTGCACTTCAAAAATCAGCTATTGAACAACATTGGGAAATATTGAAAACTTATAGCCCAAAGTGTAGAGTGTAGCCCAAACAGTGCGTTTTTTGAAAAGAGGTTTTAGCCGAACTGAAGGAAGGGAAATGAAGCATTCACACAGCGCCTGGTGTGTAAAAAGTTCTTGAGACTGGTACAGCGCGTTTTAATTCACTTGGCCAACCGTCGGTTGCGCAGAGAGAGGATTTAAGAGGATATACACGACACAAAACAAAACACAAAAACAAATTACACAGAAACCTGCGCAGTAGAATGTCCAAGTGAATTGAAACGCGCTGTACTCAATGGTTGAAGCGCAACGAACTCAAGCAGACACTTTACATGGAGCAGAAGACGATACAGAAACTGAATTCATACCAAGACGGAGTGAAAGGGTTAGACGTGAACCTATAAGATTTTTCGAGCTTTTTGGGTATATATTCAGCTGTTTCAACTTACGAAGATGTTCCTGAAACATTTGAAGACATTAAAGGAAGACATGATGCAGACAAGTGGATGAACACTGAGAAGAGGAGTTAAAATCCATGAACAAAAATATGGTTTGGAAACTTGAAAAACCTCCAGGTCCTGTGAAGCTGTTGAAATCAAGATGGGTTTTCTGTATAAAAACGGATGGAAACGGAATCCCAAGTCGATATAAGGCGAGGTTAGTGGTAAAAGGATACCTACAGAGAGCTGGAATTGATTACACTGAGACATACTCGCCAGTTGCCAAGCTAACAACAATTAGAATCATTTTGGCAGTAGGAATTCGATATGGCATGACGTTTCATCAGTTTGATGTTAAGACAGCTTTTCTCCATGGTTATCTAAAAAAATGTATATACATGGATGTACCAGAAGTGGTTGAGTCAGCAGATGGGAAAGTTTGTAAGCTTCTTAAGTCAATTTATGGACTCAAACAGGCCCCCAAATGTTGAAATGATAAATTCAACGCATATCTTATTCAACTGGGATTCAAGAAGTCGAACCATGAGTACTGTCTTTACACGATGATTCGAAATAAATCTGACATAATGTTCCTGATTCTGTATGTCGACGATTTACTCATTGCTGGAACTAAGGAATCATCCATAGAAGAATTGAAGAGGAATTTATCCAGAATTTTTGAAATGTCAGACTGTGGAAAACTGAAATATTTCCTTGGTATGAAATTGGAATTTGATGAGTCGAGGAATCAAGATTTCTCAAGAGGCTAGCATCAATAACCTTCTTCGAAAATTTGGAATGGATGACTGTAATTCCATAAGAACTCCTATGGAAAAAGGATTACAACTTATACCTAAAGAAGATGACAAGCCCCTAGGCAAACAATATAGAGAACTGTTGGGGAGCTTGATGTATGTAATATTAAATGTCAGACCTGATCTGTGTTATCCAGTGGGATATCTAGGCCGATTCTAACAAAATCCATCAGAAAGTCACTGGCAATCCCTCAAGAGAGTTGTTCGATTTTTGAAGGGGACTTCCGAAAAAGGTCTTTATTTTCAACGAATCACCGAAAGTGAACCTATCGTCGGCTTTGCTGATGCAGATTGGGGAAGTGATGCGGTTGATAGAAAATCAGTTAGCGGATATGTCATCAAGGTTTTTGGTTGCATTGTTGCATGGGGTAGTAAGAAACAACCTACAGTTGCAACATCCTCAAGTGAAGCTGAATACATAGCACTGAGCGCAGCTGTATCAGAGAACATTTGGGTACGAGGTATCATGCAAGATTTGAAACAAATTGGTGATGAACCTACAACAATCTATGAAGATAACAGAGGATGCATTGGCATGGTTAACAATTTGGAAAGCAAACGGGCCAAGCATATTGATATAGAGTTTCACTTTATACGAGATAACATAGAAAAAGGAATCATCAAAGTTAAAGCTATCAAGACTGAACTCCAGTTAGCAGATTTATATTCACAAAATCTTTGGAGTTCAACCGTTTCAATAATTTATCGTCTGAACTACGACTCAAGGATTGAGAAGGGGTGTAGTGATCCTGACATAATCAAGGCAATCCTTTATGTTTTTGTTTAGAAAATTATTGTTTTTAATTTTTTATTTGTTCATTCTGAATTTATCCTTCTTACAATAAACATTGATTATTTATTGCTCCGGTCTTTCAATAAAACTATAACACCGTCTTGGCGATGTTAATTGGCCGCCTCGGAGCTACGATTTGACCCCTTTGGACTTTTTTTTGTGGGGAACAGTGAAGGACCGATGGTATGCCAACAATCCGAACACGATTCAAGCACTTAAGGCCAATATCATCCAAGCAATCCGTGAGCTACAGCCCGAAACCATCAACAAGGTTTTGGAAAATTGGAGTGACAGAATGCGCTACTGGAGAAGGCAGCCGAGACAGCCACTTGAACGCCGTTGTATTCCATAATTAATGGGAATGTTTAAATACAATAAATAGGTGGCGCAACAGGCAGGTAGACACAGACACCCTAGGCCTAGCTTTTCGCAACCATTGCATTCGTTTGTGTGAGTTTCTATTTTTGGGACGAATGGAAGGGACCTACAATTTTATGCCGAGTCCGAAAGGCTCAATTGAGAGAAGCTTTTTCAGGACAGTCATACTCTCAAATGTTTGTCAGACGTTCGCGAGAGGTGGCGCAGTAGAAAAAACCTTAAGTTGTAATTTGTGTGTGTTTCCGGGGATCGAACCTGAGATCCCTAGCACAGTAGTCCAGCACACTAAAATGGGAATGTTAGCTCTTACTAATAAAGCCATATCACATGGAAAAATTTAATTTTGTTCATTTTATTGAATTTTTAAAAAGAAACGTGTATTTGGCTCACCCTTTATTTTATTAATATACAGAGTACAAAGAGTTCTTTTAAACCTTCCAAATTGCAATCTACCGAAAACAGTGACAATAAGGAAATTCCTTTCATTCCAAAAACAATATCGATTGTGAAATAAAATTTGTTCGAACAAATATGATAACCGAGCACACTTTGTCATATAAAACCCTTCCATACCTTCATTCAGGTCAACTCTAGTCACAAAATCGGTTAAGCAACTTCATCCACCTGACTGAAATTTTGACACAAAAGTTTTTTTTTTTTTTTTTTCAATAGAAAGAAAGACCCCCCTAGTATTCTTTTCATACCTTATTCTCGTTTACGTTTTTTGTTTTAGACGGACAGGGAACGATACACTCACTGTTTGGTTAGATTAAAATGTCATAGAGTTGTAAGCTTGCGGGCAGTGTAAAATAGAAAATCATCTACCGTACCGTTTCTCCAAGTAAACCTTTACTTTGCAAGGATATAGCAAAAAAAAAAAAAATATGAATGCAAAGCATCGTCTAAAACATGACATCAAAAAAGTTTCCTTCTTTCTTTACATTTGTTGGTGCCTAGCTATAGCAAGAGAAAAATAAAGAAAAAAAAAACTGAAAAAAAAGGATTCAAAAAACATAAACAAACTGACGCCACAGTCAGAGTACTCAGTCAAGAAGGACCAAGAGAAAACATTTTGCATGCTATATTCCATCCAACGCAGAATGTGCACTTTGTTGAAAAAACATTCAACAGATGAAGCTACTGACTGACTGACTGACTGCGGTACTTCTCTACCTCCTGGGACGAGTGATGTGATGTTGATGGTGATGCAGATGATGATGATGATGATAATAATGATGATGGAGATGCACAAAGGGGAAACTGCATGAAGAACCTTTGAGACTGTTGTTGGTTGTATATAGGGATGCCGATTGGTTACAATGAACCGTAAACGAGTTCCTTTAGCCAGAAAATTTTAAAGTAACTACGGATAGAAGTTTTTTGTCTTTGCCATTAGAAATGCCGTATATACATCTCTTGCAGCTATATAAATGGATTTTATTTAGTTTTATATCTATTGAAACTAATTTCGCAAGTGCATGAGCATTTGAGTTAGTTTTGTGGGTCAGTTAGGAACATTAATCCATACCATAGAGGGAGATTGATTCTGTGAAAAGATCAAGAACTGAAAATTAAATTAAAAGGGTTTCAGTCATGTGCTTCCATTATACGAAGCAAACAGGTTGGGTTGGGCTTCTTGTCATTATAGTCAACTGGGTTGGTAATTGGTGTCTCGTATAGTTTGACTTGTTTGTTGATATACATTTATGTATTTCAGTAGAAGGTGCGTATATCCTTTACTCATTTTGAGTAGACAAACCAGGATGAGGATTTTGGAAAATCCTCTCGCCCTCAAATAACAAAAAACATTTGTAATCGAACTGACATTTGCGAACTTTTACATTTTACACTGTTGTATTTTTTTTTATTACTGTAGGTCTAAGGTGAGGGTGGGCGCAGTAGTTCAGTGCTGGAGTACTGTGCGAGGGATCCCAGGTTCGATCCCCGAAAAATCACAAATTACATGTTAAGGTTTTTTCTATTGCGCCACCTCTCGCGAACGTCTGACAAACATTCGAGAGTATGACTGTCCTGAAAAGCGTCTCAATTCAGCCGATCGGACTCGGCAACAAAACAGAACCACGATCAAGAACAACTCGAAAGTATCTTTTTGTATTGAATAAGTACCTATTATTTGAGAATAAGCTGTGAAGTCAGAAATGAAAATACATTTTAGTCAAAAACGGTCCTCAAGGATGTTTCAATGAACAAAGTATCCTAAAACCATATCGCAATCTTAAGAAACGTTTCAAACAAAGTTTCATTGAAATCTGTCCAGTAGTTTTCACGTTTTGAGGTAACAACGAAAATTCCTATAGTTTCATATATGTACGAGTACTAGCGGTCCCGGTAAACGTTTTTTTTTGCCTGCTCGTACATATTCATTGTCCGTCAACTATTCTGCGGCTGATTTATTTAACCGATGTGTCTGGACTGATTCTGTACTCTGTGTGCTTCGACCGTTATTTCCTTAGACGTGTGCCCAGGAATCCCACCCACACTTCGGGCGGTTATTTGTTTGGACAATGCCAATGTCTACAATTTTACAACTTTAGCTCCCACGGGTGTCGAGAAATTTATGAGTTTCTTGCTTTTTAATTTTTTTTAGTTGAGTGTTATTTATTTTTAAGTGGTTATTATTTCAACTTTTATGGAATCGGATCACAGCGCCATCTACCCGGTCCAATTGTGAACTAAACAATCCTTAGACCCATTCAAACACACACACAAAATTTCATTAAAATCGGTCCAGCCGCTTAGGAGGAGTTCGGTTACAAACACGTACAGAAGAATTATATATGTATAAAGATATACAGCAGAAAATGATATTGTCCAAGCTAACTGTTGGCACCTTAGATTGGCTCCGGAAGTACTCCCAGCTAACGTTGCAAAAACCATTAGCTTTTACTTTTAAATAAAGAAAATTTGTCGGAACTTCTCTCATACATAGTTTCCATTTTATGTGATTGACAACCCTATAAATAGACTCCTCCTTGATACCTATACATATATGTCGTACATTCCATAATCGTCAATAGTTAAACGCGATACCCCTCCATGCTCATGCTCATAAACATAGAGGTACTTGGAACCTGTGACATGTTTATGACACCATAAACATGAGCTAAAGTCTTAACATAAAATATTATGAAGAAAAGCTTTACAAAGTACCTACGCATATATCCTGTGCTGTGCTACGTAATCCGTAATTCCGAAAAATTGTTTGCAAACTAATTCCTTTCGGCACATAAGCACAACAAACTCCCTAACTTACTGCCATTACTTATATCTTCACCCATTTACGTAGAAATAGTTGAAAAGAAACAGCATCGCATAGCCGTTTAAATTTGTCCTTTGGACACAAATACGCTTTTGCCTTTCCAGCTACGACGGGTATATAAAGAAACAGCAAAGTCAAATGAAATGGCACTGCAAACAAGCTGAGAAAGTGGATGACATGGCGGAATACCTCCTAAACTACGACTATTCATTTGGAGTGCTTGTCAAGATTACCTAGTTATTTCCTGAGAACTCTTCACTTCCACATCCGCCGCTACTTGTTTTCTGCGTTTGCTCTTGTTTTTTTTTTTTTTTTTCCTCCCTTTACTATTTTTAGTTTCCCACCCTCCATACAATGTATAAACGTAAGTACTTCAGAGTATGGGGGAGAAATAAAATAAAATAAAAAAAATATATACAGTAAAAATAAAATAAAAAAGGAAATGAAGTTCCTTTGCAATTAGGTTGTCACAGTATAAGAAAACATTTTACAAACTTCATTCCACACAAACCTCTTCCGTGTAAGTCCTTAGAACAAAAACAAAATAAAGAAACGGAGGCAGTTATAAACAGAAAAAAAAAAATCCAAGTAAAGCGAAAAGCTTAAACGATTCGTGTTATATCCTTCATGAGGCAGCAGCGACTAGCAATAGCAACCCCAAGGACCCCCTCCGGACGAGGCAAATTAGCCCTCTTGGCTAATGTTGCAAACACAAATTACATGCGGCCAAAGGATTAGACTAGGGTGGACTAGTTCTGTGTATGTTAGCCTACAGCGAGGAGGAGTGCTCAAATAAAGCACATCACAGTAAAATGTGATGAAAATTGGTTGCAGATAAAATTGTTTGAAGTTTATTCTATTTATTTATTTCTTTTCAGATTTTTTGAGAAGAAAAAGTGTTCATGCCAACAGAATTATCATTTTTTTTTTTTTCATCTCCAAGAAAGTTTGTGTATTTTTCTCAATTTTTTTTTTAAGTTTCTATTTGGACATTATTTGGCTCCTGGACCTGGAGACATGCTGCGAAATGGGAGTGAGATGTATTTTTTGTTAGTGTATATATGATATTTTGACTTCTCTGCAAGGAGACGTGAACAAAGGACTTTTAATAAATTGCGTTCATTTAAATCGCACTTTTGAATTTATTTTTAGAATGGAGAAAAGTTGTCCGTGTGATTTTCTGTTTTTTGGTGGCAGACAGTTTCAAATAATAAAGCCAGTATAAAGACGTCTGACGAAAACTGACTTATTATTTTGTTTTCAGAGATTATCTACCTAACGGTCAGTGTATGTCAGAGGGTTCTCCTCACAATCCTGATGCGTCTAATCTATCCTAATCCTAACCTAACATCCTGATCTAATGTTATATTGAATTGGTCCATTTAGCAACTTCTTCACAACATGAATTTGAAGGAAAGAGTTACGATATTAATAATAAGGTATGTAGTTATATTTGAAAATTTTCACCGACTACTCTCGAAAAACATAAAACTCAAATTTTGTTACACGCCGCATGACACACCCCATCATAACAGACAATCATACAGAATGACCAGATGATCATTTTAGGACAAGATTCGTGACATAGATGGAATCGTAGCTCAGGACCTATCATTTTGCCAAAGTTATCAATCTACAACGAAGACAGCACCTGCAGAAACCAGCAGTTTGTTATGCGGTGTTGCTGAGAAGGACCAAATTTGGATGGTGCTGTCGAAATTCCGCAGCAAAAGTACGAGTAAAAAACGAAGTAGATATTTATATGCTGGTACAACATGAAGGAACATCCATTATCAACGAGTGGGTCACAACGTCAAAATAGACAGTTAAAACGTTAATTGTAATGGAATTTGCCAACTTCAGGTGCTTTGGCAGGGCCTGTCGTATTTAGTGCCCTACACCAGCAGAACCGGCTATGTTGGGGAGGGATCTTTCTTCACCGGCTTACTCGTGGGAATATACATGGATCTTCATAAAAAAATCAAACAAAAACAAAACAATTCGCAACTCAGGACACATAGGCGATGAAAAGGACAACGTACCGATTGACACGACGAACTACAGGGCAACAAACAGCGACGATAAAGAATCGATAATCCCATCGGATTCGGACTCGAAATCCATCGACGCGTCTGCTTTGGACGCGGAATTCGGAACTAAAGCCAAATCGGGTGGACGTGGCAAAAAATGCAGCCCCAGTGCCATAAAGTTCAAGCAGCTACGCGTAGCTAGACACAAATTGGCATCATTCCTGGTGAAACCAGACAGCTCCTGGGATCAAAAGGACAGGGAGACAATTCGATGGGCGGGCGCGATACTGAATGAAGGGGATAGTCAACTGATGCGGGAGGACCCCCCCCCCCCCTCTACCAGTGGCTGCAATCAACCGTCGGATAGTCTGGCCACAGGGCCCAAGCGCAAACAAAAACAAAGACACCCCTCAACAGAGCTGGTCCTACAAAATCGGCGGCGAGTGCACCTGTTATAGGAGCACACGACACCGTTCGCAGCAAGCAAAGAAGTCCTACTGTTTCGGGACGACCCTCAGCGGCTGCTGCCAAGAAGGACTTGAAGAAGAATGCTCATGCGGCGCTCAGACCCTTCAATGAAGTCGTCAAGGACCATATGCTTTACGGCATTTGTGATAATAGTCACAACTAGGGAAAAATGAGCGCGGAAAATTGGTTGATCCTAAAAGCGACCCTAGCCGGAGAAGTCCTTAAATTTTGTTGACGAGCACCCTTCGGCAGAGCCGCCGTCCTGCATTGATTGTTGGTATTATACCAACGGGGTCAAGCTCATTATATATATAATAGTAGTGCGATTGACTTTCTAAATTCTTAAAGTAACGGTCCCGAAGATAAGTACCCTGTGGAATAATGCCAAACTGAAGCTACTGCACTGGAGCGATATTCCAGTTCATCCAAGAGGACGCGTGTGGCTGCCTCCGGGTCCCACCAGAAAAGCAGACATCCTTAGGGTTATTCGTCTGGAGAACCCCGATCTCCCAGTAAGCAACTGGAAGATCATTAAAGCCGTCGAACCGGAAGAGAATGGAAGACTGGTTTCTTTCCTTATGAACAAGGGATCTCTTGACGTGCTTAGTAAGTGAGGATATAGATTCTCTTACGGCATGGACGAGTTAGTCCTCAGAGTTCAGGAGAAGGAGAAGAAACTTATGTCAGGCGTGGTATCCTCGCTAGGTGACCTTGGCCTGGATGACGAACCTGATGGTCCCTCAACCTTCTCTCAGGGAAAAGAAGCCAACCAGGCTGTGGTCAGGCAGCCAGCTGATACCGTGCGTTGACCAAAAAGGCCACATACTTGGACTGAGGACAAAAAACTACACGTTATTCTCTACAAAAAACGAAGGTAAACGCAGAACCTGCATCTTGGCAAAGAATTGTTTAAAAGCTCGTCTTATACCCAATTTCATCGATCCAGATTTTGTCTGTGTAGAGCTAGACAGAGGCAGCAACGAAAAGCTATGGCTAGCATCCGCATACATGCCTTATAACGACACAGGGCCGGTCCCCGCAAACAACGTGCGCAAGGCTTATACTTACGCTCCATGTGTCTCTTCTTTTACAATTTTTTATCTCTCAGTGGCTGGTTTCACCTTTTGGATTTTGGTTTGTTTCAAGCGACCCAGTCATGCAGTTTATTTTCTTTTTCCAATTCGAGTAGCGAAGCTTCTGAGTTAGGCTTTCCTTGTCATAGTTTCTCATGATCAGTTATCTAAGACAGGGTTTTCCCATACACGTACTCTTTTTCGCTTATGTGAGGAACGTCCGTGATAGTTTTTTCTTGATTGTCCGGGTTTTTAATTTTTTTATCGTCAAGAGAAAAGGAAATTCGAACAGAGCTTGAAAGTGTCAAATGAATTCTGAAAAATATTATTGTAATACCAACTTTGGTAATCGACAAAAATAAGTTTCGAAAACACTGAATGAAAAAATAACTAGTGCTGTATGTCCACCACAATATGCGATTTTATCTATTGAAGTCGATATAATCACTTTAAAAATATAAAAAAATTTTGCTGAATTGCTCGACAATGAATATAGGGATACCAAGCACTTTTATACCATTCAAACAGGTTATGACTTCTTCACCCGAAAGTGGAACAACTTTTGCTAAAAACCCTAAAATAATATTTGGAAGACGTCAAAAATCCACCGAAAATATACAAATTTTTTGTTTTGTTTTGGGTTGTTTAATGCTGCAATCTTTTTGTTTATAAAATACGAAATATATTTTGTCGCCAATAATTCGGGACCCAAGCAAAATTTCCAAAATCCCCTTTCCAAAAATTTAAAGTGGAAGTTCGAAAAAATATGGAGTATCTGACTAAAGCTAAGTACACGATTGTCAGATCTTACAATATTGTCAGATCTGTCAGTTAAAAATGTGTCCCAAATGACTTACAACCGTCTGAACTTACAATTTTGTCTTACAATATTGTTAGAAATGTCATTGTCAGCCAATTGTAAGACATCCATCTGACAATGAAATTGTCAGGTTGCTGACGATCGTCTGAACAAGACTGAACACACAATTTTTTTTATTGTCAGACGATTAGGACATTGTAAGACTCATTGGATATTGTCAGATGTCGTTGTTTATGGAAGCTGACAATAGCTTACAATTTCTTCGTTGTCAGACAATATAAACAGTGGTTTATGAGGGAAATCGAAATTAATTCAGAAGATAGTGATATGAACAACTGTGGAAATTGGAATTTAAATTCCATTTGGAATTGCAAAAGTCGAAAAAAAATTTAACAGGACGAAAGTACAGAGTGAGTGGGGTTGTTGGATGCGCAGAGTATAAACTACCCAAAGGAGCCCTGTTGTAAGAGGGAGAAGTTATAAAGGAAAAAAAAATTGCGCCAAGTTGCGAATGAAACCGTCTCGATTTCCTGGACGATCGCGCGCATATTGGTGTCTTGATGTGTGGAGTCATCAAAGCTAGAATTCCATCGGATTGTGTTGAGTCCATTCGCAAAAAATTCCAAAAAAATACTTCGGACAACGGGCCACTCAATCCTTCTTCAAAATATTACCTCGTTTTTGTATCAATTCATCATCCTCGCAGTCTTCTAACACGTAGGCAGTTAAAATCTCACAAGTACAATATTTTGTTCCATTATTCGTACTACAAAAAACAACCCACAAGACTTTGAATTTATCTGACAATGTCTGACAACAGATCGACCAATTTTTCATATTCAAATATCTTCCGACCGTGTGAACACCCAATTTTCAACCTGACAACGTTGTCAGAAAAGTCATTGTCAGACCATTGTAAGACATCTATCTAACAATGAAATTGTCAGACTTTGGGACAAAATCTTACAACCATCTGAACGGACAATTTTGTATTGTAAGGTAGTTGGCTATTATAAGCTCATTGTCAGTCATTGTCAGAACACTGACAGATCTGACAATATTGTAAGATCTTACAATCGTGTGTACTTAGCATAATGAAATATCTCTATTTTTAGATTTGAATTTAGTCAACTTATTTTTTCAACACTTTCATAATATTATGTGTCAGAAAATCAGCCGAGAATAATGACTCAGCTCAAATGACACATGGCCTTAAAACATGAAGTAGCTACCGCAATAGTACGCGAATTTTGGTCCTAGTTTTGTACTCTCTTTTAGATCCTATTTTGTCTGGAGAAATCCGGGATTTTCATGCTCGATAACTACTTTCTTCAAATTATTTCTGGCAGCCTTAACTTAGGTTTAAATATGAAAATATTCAAAATACCCTACGAGTACAAGGTTTTCACTTTTGTTATTATCCAAATGGAGATCTGCTGAAAAAAGTATGATCAATTCCGTGGCCAACAAAATTGGTAACATCTGATCTAAGGTGTCGGTACTCTTCAAACGATTGTCAACAGTAGTCATCTAATAGTTTTCGAATTCACTGTCTTTTGAATTGGAGAACCTATTGACTGCAACTCGTCGCTTTCTCTGACTGCACTGATAGGCAGTGGCTCATTCTATTTGTGGGCAAATTTTGGAAGCTGAAACATGCAAACATGAACAATGCAGCATTTAATTTTTCTACATTTTATCCTGTGTACGCATGGGGAACCTGTCGCTTAGGCGACAATCCAATTTGTCAAATATGCACAAACCGATAAAATCCTTCTTTTTTTAGAGAGCTACAAAAGCAATCGCAACGAGGCCGACAATTTGATTACAAATGTCAAAGGTTGAAGGTTCAATTTCTAGTAAACACCAAAAAATGCAAACCAATTCTCTAAATTTATTTTGTAAAGATTTTTTTTTTTAATTCAATTCAACCCGTTTATATATAGGTATCTCGAAAGGGAAGCAAAAAAAATTCCCAAAACATATATTTCATTTATTTTTTGGGGGAAAACATCAAAAGCACAAGGACATACTCTAACTCGCTTGGTGGGCGTTGTTTACGGAACACGCCTCATACGCCTGCACACGACCAGCTATCATGCAATGTGCAGTTTTGTATGTGTGATAAAAGGTAAACAAACGGTGCACAGAGTGATAACACTGTGGACTTTCGGAAATTGCATTTTTTTTTTACCTCAGTTGCAGTTGCTCGGTATGGAGTTGACACTGGCATCGCATCAGAATTGATTGCCACCCCAGAGGGGAGGTGTAAGAAGAAATAGAGACACACACCGAAAGAGAATGATATTTCGAAACACTATGTGTGCAATAAATCACTGTATAATCGATTTTGTGACGATGCGTGACGACAACGTTGTGACAACCTTGCCAGTCCTTTCATATACGCCCAGCCCAGGCCCACATTTTCAAAAAACTGTGAGTGCTTTCCATTCCGTAGGTACATGCGGATATATTTGTATAGAACATTGATGTCGTCCTCTTCCGCTACAATATGAAGGACGACAACAAACATGTTTGGTAAAATTCAAGATGTTATTTACGAGGTGGAGTGGTATAAATAAAATATTCATATACAATACAAGATGTCTTTTGCTTTTTCGCCGCCCCAAACGAATATGTGATGGTAATATACAGCACAAGTTTTTTTGTTGTTTTGAACTCGTTTTTTCTTGTGTGTGTCTTCCATAAAAGACATGAAAGTAATGTGTCTGTTTGTTCACACATCACGTAGGATCCAATATATTGATTTTGATGCGGTTTTTGGGGAAGATTAAGGACCGTAAACTAGATGTACTATTTTAAAGATATTTTATTGAAGAAAATTGCTTGAAGTTTAGTTGTTAAATTAATACCAAAAATGGCGGGCATCTTAACCATAGTCAATCTCAAACCATCTTCACTGCGATAAGATGGGTTATCATCGATAAGATTAAGTGGCCAATTGGCTTATATAAACTTTGAAATAAAATTATTAGGATAAGTGCTGCTGCGTGTGTGTATGTGTGAGCGAGAGGACATTCCATTAAATATTCTGGAATTTCTAAATTAGATATTCCTGCATATCGTCTTCGTCGAAGAGTATCTATACATCTAGAGTTCAAATGACATCGAAATGTTGTATGTAGCTTATTGCTTGTTCGCTTTTTTTTATTATACAAGTAAAGTCAAAGCGCATTACGAAAATATTTCAATTTGCTTGCTCCAATTTCACATATGCTTCAGAGAACGTGTGTAAGTGTAAACTCATGGCATTCAGTTGAATTGATTACTTGAAGCTCACGTATGGATTTCTTAGAAATTCTCGACTAGTTTATGGAGTGGCAGTTCCTCAATCCTTTTTTTTTTACCCGTTTGAAGAGAAATTGATATAGGGTTTAAAAGGGGTGTGACCCGGTTATAGGTATACGGTCAATTGATATCCTTATTAGGGGTACTTTATCGTTTCATGTTTTCTATCACGTTATTTCTTGCCATAGCTGGGCTATTTTAGACCTCAGTTAACCTTTAGTTAACCTCAGCAAATATACTTATAATTGGATAGAACGTCGTTGGCAGCCATTTAATTGATCCATTTGGAGCAACTGATAATTCGGATCATTAAGCTGTCAATATTCGTAAATTACTTAGGGACCTAACCAGCTCAGAGATTTTCGTCTGTTGAATACCTGAAGTTTTTCAAAATAAAATACCGAATATTGTCCGGATAGTGATAGATCACTTTGGGCGCACCAATCCGAATGCGTAAAAGACGTCGCCTCGTTCTCAAGGTATTGCACGCAATACGCGCAGAAGTTACTAGTGATCTCCATTGCTTCGAAGCCCTAAGTGGTCGATATATAGTAATCTGCCTGTGGTGATTGGGAATACAATTTGGCGAACTTATGGACTTGTAAGTGTCGCTGGTACGAGTATGATTTAGTATTCTAAGAGTATTTATCGCATACGAAGAAGAACATCTGAACTGCGCCAACTACAGAGGTTTTAGTCTTCTTAACATCGCATACAAGATCTTATCCGCAGTGTTGTTTGAACCCCTGAAGCCTTTCGTCAACAACCTGAATAGTCCCTATCAGTGTGGCTTCAGGCCAGGAAAGTCTAACATCGACCAAATATTCACACTGCGGCAGATCTTGGAAAAAAACCAGGAAGTCCAAATCGATATCCACCATCTTTTCATCGATTTTAAGACCGCCTATGACTTAGACAAGGCGATGCGCTGTCATGTGACTTCTTCAACATCATTCTTGAAAGAATAGTGCAAAACTCAAACGCTAACACCAGAGGCTCTATCTTTCAAAAGTCCGTCTACCTATTCGCCTACGCCGACGACATCGACATAATCGGCAGAACGTAGCGTGATATGAGACGGAAGCGGCGAAGATGGGTTTAGCGGTCAATGAGGGCAAGACAAAGAATATGCTGTTGTCATCAAGAAAGGACACCCAACACCAGCGCTGAGATTAAACGAAGAATAACTCTTGCCAATCGCTGTTTATTTTGGGCTAAGAAAGCAACTGAGTAGCAAAGCCCTCTCTCGAAAAACTAAAGTGACCCTTTATAAGACCTTAATCATCCCAGTCCTTCTCTATGGTGCAGATGCATGGACGCTATCAAAAGCGGATAAGGTTACTCTTGGTTGTTTGGAGAGAAAAATTCTTCGTGCAATTTTCGGTCCCGTCTGCATAGACGGTGAATGGAGGGGGAGATACAACGACGAACTGTACGGACAGAGTGAAGGTTCAACGACTGAGGTCATGTAGAGCGAATGGACGCGAATGCTCCGGCCCGAAAGATCTTCGAATCCACACCCGAGAGACGGCGCAGTAGAGGAAGACCGCGACTCAGGTGGTGCACGCAAGTGGAAGGATACCTTAACCAACTTAGCATGCGAAACTGGATACAGCTGGCCAAAGATCGTGCTGGCTGGAGACCCTAGTTGGTTGAGGCCCAGGTCCACCCCGGACTCTAGCGCCACCTTAAGTAAGTAAGTGTAGACGATGTTGCTAAACCACTATGACAACAAAGCTGAGCGTTGTGGGACATTTCGACAGCAGTTTGATGTCATAGATAGTCTTCGTCACCAATTTCACCAATCCTGAACTCAACTCCTTATCAATTAGAAAAGAAGGGACATATTAGTTCTTGACGATGATCTCTATCATCTTTTAGTAGGTGTTTGAGCCTCATGAATTTCAACATCGTTGCTGAAATTTGTTCTACCCTGAAAAGCCATAAAAGTATCTTTGACTACTTTGAGTGACCCCTGTAGGGTTACTACTTGTGAGCCAGCCTGTTATATAGTTACACACAATTATATTTAACGGGCTGTCTCACAAGTATTAACTCTACATCCCCCCTTTATGGCGGATATTAAATCCGAATGATCGCCAGTCGGCCATTTAACTCTTCGTTTGGTGACATGAGCCTTTTGGGACCCTAGTGGTCCGCTACGACTCGGTTTCGGAAAGGGGCCCCGGCCATGTATTTTTGAATGCTTAAGTTAATACAATGGCCATACATTTCGGATAACTTGTTAGTGTGCTGAACTACAGAGCGTGCAGTCATAGGTTCAATCTCTTCAAGATTTAGTTCCCGAGTTTATTTTTCATGTGAATGCCGTTGAAGCGAATATCCGTCGAAGAATGATTTGGGTTGACCTAAATCCACGTGGACTAACAAAATGCCAATGTATAAGGGAAGCATATGCGAATGCATACAGGAAGATCATACAAACTCTGTATGGAACGCTATGGAAATATACGAATGAATTGTGAGTGCTTACAGGAGGAGAAGAATTTGAAAAATTGAAAAATGTTGGATAGAGCTTCATTTGTTTATCTTTGCAACTGATTCTTCATTTAAAATAAATGATAGTCGGTTTGACTAATTAGGTACTTCCTTCACGCATAGTAGGTATATTTGCACGTGTTTTATTATCCATGTATTACCTAATATGTACAGCAACCTACTTTTCCAACTTATTATAGTGAGATGGCTTATACAATGATCTCGGTTTTTGCTATAAACAACCCAAATGATGCTTGTGAAGTTCAGACCTATGTCAGTTCTTGCAACAACGTCATACTTAGGTGCGTATGAAGTTGTTGCAAGAAATGTCACCAAAACAAGCTTCGCAGATATATTTATATTTTAAGTTTTATACCAAGCTGGAAAAATTAATAAAAATGATTTTAAGGATGTTTACCCACAGTCAGAAAAAATTCATCAAATTTAAAATTACTATCGAAGACGTGGCCGTTCATCTCTAAAATATCATGCATATCTTTTGGTCACATACCTTTTGGAAGAGTTACACTTGCCAACCGCTGTTTCTTTAGCCTAAGAAGGCAACTGACTAGTAAAGCCTGGTCAAGAAACACTAAGAAGACCCTATATAAAACCCTCATTATCCCATGCTCTATGTCGCAAAAGCATGGACGTTATCAAAGGCGGATGAAGATCTTCTTGATTGTTTCGAAAGCAAAATTCTTCTCCGGCCCGAAGAGTCTTCGATTCCAACCCGGAGGGAAAACGCAGTAGTTGCAGTTGCAGTAATTGCAAGCTTTGGTGGGCCCAATGGCTTAATGGTGGCCTCTGTCTTGAAATTAGAATTCTGAAAATACACCTGAAGTTGTTTTCAGTACATATTTCATATTTCTCGTCCGTCTGACAGGCATCCAGTTCGAACCACAAAGAAATGTTTACGAGAATCTGGGTTAAGGGTTCCTTTGTACCTGATGCTTCCACTATTCATTTAGGGTTCCCTGACAAAAAGCGGTCGACCACCTAAGTTGAAAGCCTCAACTTTGGGCCCGGACCAACTACATAATAGACTAGAAAAAAACTCATAGATCCAATTCATTGACCCTAACCAATCCGACCTACGACACTTATCCTTATGCATTACAATTTACTGAGGAATATTCTTCAAATGTACTTGACACACGGTATAGGGCATCCTATGTTTAACTTTATTACTCTAACTAGATAACTATTGATCCATTTACACCATAAATACCGAAAACCTATCGAATAACGTCCCTCCACTAATAGTTGCACCTCAATTAGTATTCCACTCCAATGGTGTCAAGTACCATTTGCAAACACGAATGAATTTCTAGCTGATATCGGCACTTAGTTCCAGTCAATGGCGGTACCAATCGTTCGAGAGCCGATAAAGGACAACGAATTTATATCCAATTTGTTGCAGGAGTCCAACAGCCATGTTTCTTTCAAGTGTGCGACACAGCAATTCGCCACCATCCTGGATCCCCTTCGCCTTCCATTTTCTTGTGTTTTATTAAATTAAAAGAAAATTGGCTGAGATTGCAAAAGAAACTAACACAGGCAGCAGCCAGCTCAATAGAACGAATGGTAGGAACGGTTTTTTGTTGTTTGTTTGTGCAATCATTCTACACTATCCGCCCACCCACTGGCTGTAGGGTTACCTACCAGTATTCCACCAGCAGCACTCCTTCGCCAATATTCTTGTGGATAGTAATCAAACGGAAATGCAAAAATAAGAAAGCGAAAAATGGTGTAGTTAGAACGAATAAAAGAAGGGAAACCCGAATGGCAATGGCAAATCATTCGACGTTATTGCAGAAAGTCGAGCGAATTGTGCACAGTATCGCATCAGTGTATAGGACCTTGGGATTGGGATGCATATATGAATTCCCTAGCCCTGCGTTTCAAGTTCTTTGTCATTCTTTTTCTGAAATACCAACTGCTATTCTAGCTGTCGACTTTAACTTTGATATGAGGGGTTGTTTGGGGGTTTTTTTATCGCCCTTACCGTTCTTACTGTTTTCCTCGGAGCCTTTTTTGCGTTTTCACATTTTTCAGAGAGTCCAGTGGGAGTGGGGTTTTGTCGGTGAGCTATACTGAAAAGGGATTCAACAAACAACACCAGCCAAAGGGTGGTAGGTGGTGGTGGTCGTCGTCATCGTCATCGGTAGGTAGGTATGTGTGGAGTGAAAAAAAAAATAGGAAACAAGAAACTTGTCATGTCTTTCCGTTTTCCGCTGTGGGTTTCCCCTTCCACTTTCTACTGGCAAATGGTAAATGAAAATAAGAAATGATGTTCCATCGTCGTCATCATGATGCTGATGATGGTTGGATCCTGTGAAACGTCCCTATCTGCCCACCCATTCTGCATGAGAATATTTGAATGGGTATTTATATGACACTTACATCCGATTCGTTTATTTATATACATGAGTACTCTGGGCAAATGTTGTTGGTAATTATATTATGCATTCTTTTTGTTAATAATTATTTTATAACAAATTGAATTTTGTTTTTTTGGAAGTATGAGCTGACGACATGGTCAAGGACTTTGGCGGTTTTCGCTTCGTCTAAGAGGAATTTATTTACCCAACTAAGCAGAGAAGCGTAAAAGGACACTCGAAAACAAAGAAGAATATTCAAAATATTTTTACGATGACACGCTGAGGAATTTTATTTTTTTTATATTAATTGCCAGATGATGAATGCAAATTAATTTGAGTAAGTTTTTATTGCCACAAATAAAACTCATGGGTATATGGATGGTTGTGATCTATGCTATCAGTACGGACATTTTTATTGCGAATGTAATGAGGGAGAACATAATTAAAATTGTTGGTGCCTGTATGTTTTTTTGTTTGTATATTCTTTGACGCATGGGCCAAGAATATTTCGAATATTTTTAATTTTACTAGGGCGCCAAAATAGCTCAAAGAAAGATTAACAACTATAACCATTCGTTTGTGTGAGTTCTTAATTTTTTGCGACGAACGGATGAATTAAGAAACTTTCGCTATTTTGCTCTCGGGATGTTCGGGGGAGTTTTTTTGAGTTATGTGACCCGCTCGTGAAAATTTACTTTCAACTTACTTACTTTACTTAACTTTAGATGGCGCTTAAAGTCCGGGTTGGACCACGGTCACAATCAACAAACCGCTCCAGCTAGCTGGGTTCCTAGCTAGCTGCCTTCAGCTACAAACGAGCTGGTGCGTTGATGTCCATACGCTCCACGTGACCCAGCCATCTCAGTCGTGGTATTTTGAACTTTTTGACTAGGTCAACGTCGCTGTATATCCTCCTCCGCACTCCGTCGATACAAAATGGACCGAAAATCACTCGAAGAATCTTTCTCTCAAAGCGTGCCAGCCAAGAGGTTTTCATCAGTTTTCGATAAGGTCCATGCTTCTGCACCATACCGCAGGACCGGGATGATTAAGGTTTTGTAAAATATTTCCTTGGTTCTGCGAGAGAGGGCTTTACTTCTAAGATGCCTTCTTAGCCCTAAGAAACAACGATTGGCAAGAGTGATTCTTCGTTTGATTTCTACGCCGATGTCATTTTGCGAGGTAATTGCAGAGCCTCTAGGTAAACAAAGTCTTTAACTACTTCAAAGTTATATCTGTCCACATTGACGTTTTGTCCGAGTCGCCAATGTTGAGAGTCCTTTCTGGATGGCAGCATATATTGCCTTTTGTCCTCATTAAAAGCCAGACCCATCTTCGCCGCCTCCATTTCAATGCTTACAAACGCGCCGTTGACAGCTCGCTGAGTTCTCCCAATAATTGTTAATATCATCTGCATATGCAAGTAATTGAACGGAATTTTGAAAATTGTACCTCTGATGTTGGCTTGCGAGTTCTGTACAATTGCTTCAAGAATAATGTTAAAGAAGTTACATCCATAGCGCGTCACCTTGTCTTACACCTTTTTCAACATCAAAGGATTCCGTGCTGTTCTTTCCCACTTTGACGGAGCAGAGAGATTTCTCCATCACCATGCCGAAATTTAACATCGATTTGTATATAATACGTCCCTACATACGCTTTCATAGGCGACCTTGAAGTCGATAAAGAAGTGATTTGTATCGATCTGGAATTCCTGCGTTTTTTATTTTCAACTTATTGACCTTTAATCAAACTATTTTCAAATTATAAACATATTTATGATATGAATACATTTTTGGAGTGTACGATTGTCATCACAAATTTTTAAATTTGAGGTGGCCTCGACTCCAGTAATGCGTTTCGCCCCGATGTGGTGGGTGGGTTCATCAGTAGACGACCACCACATCTGATCTAGACGCACTGTTTACTCGATTTTCACCGAGACTAATGATTTTTCAATCAACAAGTGACTGTGAATCATACCTCAAGACGAATCTTTGGTTTAAAGACTATCGCCGAGAGGATTTGTTTTTTGCCCAGGGCCTGGCTTGTCCATTCAATCAAACTATTTTCAAATCATAAACATATTTATGATATGAATACATTTTTGGAGTGTACCTACGATTGTCATCACAAATTTTTAAATTGACCTTTAATTAGGTTTTTATTCTAACTCCAGTATTTTGGAGTGGAAGCAAATTTAAAAGTAAAATCAAAGGCGTGTAGGTCTAGGTACTTGTAACAATGCAGACAATCAATGCAAACCGTCACTACGGTAGACTTAACAACAGCAAGGACATCACTATTTCAAAACTTTATTGGCTACAGAACTTTGCAGGACTACAACTTACAACAATTTAAGTGCAGAATTAACACCTACCTGCAAGAGTTTCGCCTCGCCCCGAGAGAAGTATTTAAAAAGAAATATTAATGTATCGAAACATTGATTTGCAAAAATAAATAAAATAAAAATAAGCAAATAACGACAGTACACACTGTTCATCCATTTATTCATAGAATAATAAAGAACAGCTTTAAAAAAATGATTCAATGAATGCCGCCTCTAGGCAGCTAAACTTGAAGAAAAATAAAACGACAACAAGACACTCAGATTGATTTGAATGCCTCGAATTTCAAATTTTCAAATATCAAAGATTTATAACTTTTATGCCGTTTCAATTTACCAGCCCTTGACCTTTTCACAATCAAAGTAGGTACCTGTGGATACCATAAATTCTTGACAACCAGACAAGTAAAAGAATATTGTATTTGCTTTCATTTTCCAATTTCTCCAAATCAATTCGTGGAATTACAAGGTATGAATACAGTTAGATACATATTAAATTTGCAGGCCAAAGGCAATCAGTTCACCCTTCTCAAGAAAACTTATTTTGAAAAGGATGGATTTTATGCAAATAGCTTTTTTTTTTTTTGAAGTCGAATCGAATGTCAAAAACTATACATAATTGTATTTGTATGTACTATCAGCTCTGTACTGCTGTAGGTATATAAATTGTGGATGAGAGAACAATAACTTTTATAGTAAACAATAATTTTGTAAGAATTAGATACGGCTATTTCGAACAACGACATCGCACTTTTCGATGTGATTGTTTGAACTTTAGAATTCTATGGCAGTTAATGATTCAGCTTAAAATAGCTCTCATTATTTAAATTAAAATGCATACTTGTTGTAGAACGACCAACCCTTCATCCCTAGGAGTTTATTTGTTTAAAAAAAAGGTATTTCACTTAATTTGCAAATTTACAGTTCAATATTATAAAGAGGTACAATTTATTTGTAATTTTAGAACTACTAAACCAATTTTCGTTCTATAATAAAAAAATAATATATATTATTATCCTCGAGATATACCTTAGCTATTTTTAACGTGAAAATTCTTATAGCACGTTGTGCTGTAATTCCGATTTCTGATGAAACAAAAAAGCGACAGGAAACCGGAGGGGATGGTGAGGTAGCTCCACGCGAATATCACATGTCTCTCATGTGGACGACAATGTGACGGAGGACGGCATCGGCAGAGAAACAAAAACAGAGGCATTAACGCGCGTGATGGGCATGGGACATAGAATGAGTCATGAGCGGTAAATGGCCGCCGTTGGTGAGTGCGTTAAGACCGCGCGTGATACCGACACTCCATCTTATGTTCGTACCTACTATTGACCAGAGTATAGGTATAGGCACATAGAACCACGTCTGGCTTGATTTGAGTATGGCGAGTTCAATCATGGGAATTTACATGGGGATTAGCTATGCTGGAGAGTATATCCCTAGCACGTGTCATCAATCGTGCTGCATTTGTTTTTTTATCGATTTTCCATGTTTGTCGAAGTTGTCGTGTGGAGATTATCTGAAAGTGTAAATTATGTCTCAATCGAAGTGCGTTAATACCTTTCGAGATCTTCCATGTGTCGATAGATATACATATTCCAGGACCATCTAGAACAGTGGGATAACTTGAAAAAACATTCCAATAAATGCACCGTTTTAGCTATTTCTTGAACTTTAAGATGTTTCTTTTTTTTTTGGAGATTACAAAATCATTATAATAATTTTTAGATAAATTAGTTAAAGGTCCAAATATTTCTCAATCTTCGAAATAGATTGGGTTCGGGTTGGTTTGTGAGGGTACGATTTCGCTCTTAAGCATTAAGTCCGTTGAGGAACAGTATTCTGTTTAACTTTCTTTAAATTTCTTCTTTGACGACTTTGACATTCCATTATCCTTATCTTCTATCCTAATAGTGGAACTTCCATAAATCGAACTCTCAAAATGAAAGAAAATAAATTGGAGTTTTAGAAACTTCGAGTTCTGGAAGCCAAAAGTTGAAAACGCAGAGTTCTCAATAAAACTTCGAGTAATAGAGAAATTTGACTTAAAGAAGTTCGAGTTATGGAAGTTTGACGTATATAAAAACGGCTCCCAGAAATAAATTACGCCAGAATTTTCTTTGGAAAAAAATGCCAGAAAATGTGTTTGTTTTCGAATTTGGGAAAAATATCAGAATTTTGTTTGGAAAATAAAAAAGAAATTAGGAAATTAAGCCAGACAATAAACCTAGGCAACTCGTATTCTGGCCTAATTTACAAACTAATTTCGGAAAAAAGGTCAGAAAATGTTATTTATTTGAAAATTATCAAAGTTCACATACGAAAAACCTCGCACCCACTCCAAATTCGACAGTGACCACAAGCAGGAGGGTTGTAAGGATCAGCATGCCCTCCGAAATATATTGTACTGGTTTGCATTATGGATATAATATTTATATATACATATAAACAGTGGGTTATTACGTATGGGGCCACTGTAGGATATTTGGAGTGACTGCGAAGTGTTTTGTGTATTGTGTTTGTGTGTAAAGTTCGGAACTGCACCCTTTTTCTTTCTTTTAGAAAATATTGTTTCTGGCATTTATTCCAAACATGTTCTCCATTTCCAGAAATGGAAAAAACGCACCTACAGCAACAAAAAGAGTTTGCAATTTTCTTTGGATGGAAGGGGCCACGCCTACTTTGTAGAATTTCGACCAAAGACTCCCTCAAAATTGTCTGAAAATTTAAGCTTAATCGGTTCGGTGTAGCTTTCGAGATATAAGATTATATAATCTTTTTTTGTATGGGAGGTGTCGCGCCCCATTGTCACCTTTAGTACTTCCCACCTTAAGTAACCTATGTCCTGTGGTGTCACTATTACAACACTGAAAGAACTTTTAAAATTGGCTTACTCCCCTTTTACGTCTTTTATTATTTTAGAGAGATGTGGGCGCAGTAGCGCAGTGGTTAGTGTGCTGGACTACTGTGCGAGGGATCCCAGGTTCGATCCCCGGAAAAACACAAATTACATCTTAAGGTTTTTTCTACTGCGCCACCTCTCGCGAACGTCTGACAAACATCCGAGAGTATGACTGTCCTCAAAAAGCTTCTCAACTCAGCCGTTCGGACTCGGCATAAAATTGTAGGTCCCTTCCATTCGTTCCAAAAATAGAAACTCACACAAAACGAGTGGTTGCGAGAAGCTAGGCCTTGGGTGTCTACCGCCTGTTGCGCCGCCTATTTATTTTTATTTATTATTTTAGAGATAGCCCCTACACCCCTTCCTTTACCCCTTCCATCTCCTTACCCTAAGTAACTAATACTCATCCTGAATATGTTGTCATTACAACGTTGAAAGCATTACATTTAAATTTAGAGTAAGTTAGGGTAATATGGAATACTGCTTTTTTATTGTGAAATTACACCCACATTTTTTGGACCAAAGTTCTCATAAGCGTTTTAAAATGACCTATGTCTCTCCAGGTACCTAAGCCAAACTTTGCAGAACATTAACACTTACCAATTTTGAGCTATGGATTTTTATGTAAAAAATGCAGATATCTTAATTCCACAAAATGTGCGGGTTATATGGAATATTCCATATTACCGAGATTTAGTTGAATATGGAATATCCCATATTAGCCACATTCGATAATTGTTCCTTTTTCTAATTTATTTTAATTATTTATTTTTAATTATATGAATGTATTTTCACAATATTTACAAAGATATTGCGTTTTGAACCACTTTTTGTGCGAACACATGCTGGATTTTCGCATATTTTTGAAAAATAGTAAAAAGTCACATACCACTTATAATTCTTTTAAACAAAAAGCAATATATGGACGTCCAATTTAACTGCTTTGGAGAGCACAAGTTTTTATATCCAATTTCTTATTAAAAATATTTTTTTTTATTTACAAACATCACAGCATGAAAAGTTTTGGTTGCAGCAGTTTTTTAAATTTAATTTTCTTTTTGTCAGTTTGACAGATATTTGAAATCGAGTTCAAGATTACCAAGATTTCGTACAAAATCTATGTTCTGAGTGTAAATAAAAAGATGTCGGTGTAGTAAATACAGAGAAACGGGGGTATTCCATATTACCCACGTATTCCATATTACCCTAACTTACTCTAGTATTTTCGATATGAAAATTAGGTCTATATAGGGAAAACTACATTTTCTTAAATATCTGAACCTAGGTGCGAGGTCCAAATTTTTGCAAATAATTTATTTTTATTTATATAGGTAGCTATTACATATTTTGAATTTGAGCAAAATCGGTACATAAATATATAATAAGAATTTTCAAAAAAGAAAGAGAACCAGCGCCACCTATGGGTGTCTAACATAAACCAAAACATTGTGGAGCATCACACGATCACAAACATTATGGTGTGAAAATAAGGCGGATAGCTTCAGTAGCTCAGCAGCCGCCATGATTGAGCTTAAATGCGCACCAACGCATGCTATTGCTCGACACTCATGGGAAATAAAGTTGTAAAATTTGGAACAAGTTTTATGCGCACAAAAAAATTTGAAAAGGGCCGTGGCACCTTCCAAAACATACATTCAAAATGGTAGGTATATCTCAAAAACCACTGAACCGATTGAGCTCAAATTTGCAGACTATCTGATATAGTTGCTCGGGACTCGGGAGTGTTCCTTTAAAAAGACGGGTTAAAATTGGACAAAAGGAGCGTGGCAGCTCTCATACAAAATAACATTCAAAATCTTATATCTCCAAAACCTCCAAACTGATTGAATTCAAATTTACAAGCAGTCTTAGGTATTGGTCCAGGAGTATTTCGTGAAGACTGGGGTCTCATCGCGTAAGCCTAAAAGGATCGAACGACGTCGTCTCGACGATGCAACTACTTCGTGTAAGATCCAAAAAACGATGATCGTCGAAACGATTGAACGATCATCGTTTCTTGTTGCTTCACGTAAACAATTTAACTGTCATGTAGCGTCGTCGAAACGATTCGATTGAACGATGGCTCTTTGGCAATCGTTTCATGGTTTTTGGTATATTTTGTTTCCATTTAGGGTTTTTAAAAGCAAAACAAAAATGTTAAAGAATATTATTTCAATCAAATCTTTCATAATTTCGACAAATAGTACACTCCTTTCTGCATTAGTGTGGTGAAATGTGAAAATATAGCAAAAATATCCATTTCCTTCATTTTAGTTAATCGAAATAGGTACACTAGAAAGTTCACATCACACCCTTGTTATGTTCTCTTTGGAGTACACAATCATTGAATTGCATTCATTAAATGGTTTTTGAAAAATGCATTCAGCAATTTTCTCTTATTTTACAACCCCTAATCAATAAAATTTTTCCTGCACCGAAAAATGTTTACCTATACATACATGTTCACATAAAAGACACACAAATTATATACCCTTTTTATTGGTTTCCAGTTGTCACAGTTTGTTTACAGCCCTGCTCAAACTGTTCAAAACGAAAACGATGGACGATTCGATTGAACGACGCGATTGTGTTGTTACATGAAGCTAACTTAAAACGGCGTCGTTTTGTTCAATCGTCGAGACGATGATCGTCTGAAAAGTTACGCGATGAGACCCCTGGTCAAAATTGGACTCCTCCCGTACTAAAAATACATTAAAAATCGAACATGTATCTCGAAAATAACCGAACCAATTGGGCTCACATTTTCATACAATCTGATTCGTTTCCGTAAAATTTTTGTGAATTCACATCATCGAAGGAAGAACTCATCAGCAAAGTCTTTCCGAACATCGGTCGCAATTATTCCAACCACGATTAGCTGAGTAAGCGCCCGTTATTGCCTGCGAAGCCGAAGAATAACGAGTCAAAATCAAATCTCAGGTTCATTTCAATTCCATTCGTTCAAATCGGTTGATCGCGCGTAAAAAAATTATGCCGAAGCAACAACGTATCCAATTGAATTTTTGAATTCATCATTTGATATTGATAGATTACATTTTTGAATTCATGTGCCCGTACTACTACCACACAATTTGCAACTTAGAGTCGGGTCTGTCATCATAATGCTGTGCAATCTGAACGAACCGAAAAAGTGAAATAAAAAACTAAATTTAATTCAGCTGATAAGTTATGTTAATATAATCAACATTACGAATGTACGAATTCCGCCGAGTCAGCTATAGTGTAATGTAATAAAAAGAGTAAAGTTTCCAAGTATGTTCCAATAAAGAATTCTGACTGTTCTTATAGGGGCAGATCTAGAAGGGATTATGAATAATATGATCACCTGCATCGATAGGCTTCACTTAAAGTACTTAAATCAAGTAAAATCAATTCTCAAATAGCTAGAAGCTATCACGCAATGTTGTAGGCATTGTGTAGTCAGAACCAGGACACTGCGGTGCAAATGATCAAGCAGATGAGCTTACAAGTAAAAAGTCCCTTCAAACCACACCAGTGCGCAGTTAAAGGTACTAGTAAGGCTAACTCATAAAGGTTGTCACCCAGAGAAACAAAATCGTTGGTATAGGCAAGGCAAGGTACTTTGATCACATTTTGATATCGAAAGACTTAGGAAAATGTTTACGAAGTGTTCATGACTGCACTGCCCTCATACAAAAGAAGCAGATACGGATATTTACAGATTGACGTATTGTGTTGACTGGTAATTTAACCTAGCGAAACCGTAGGAAATTCTTAGGAAAATACTTCTTTGAGTATTGAGGAAATAGGCTGAACGAAATTAAAGGGCTACTTAAATTCTGTAGAGTAGAGCCCTCCTCGAAGAAATGTATGTTGGTTTTTGCTTTTGTCATTTTTCAATACTCAAGGTCCTTTTTTGACCTAATATTATATGAGGAGTCATACCGTCATCATTTCTGTTAAAATTAACTCTGATGCAGTTCAGTTAGACAGATTTCCAGAGATGCAATATTTTTTGTCCCTTCTATGGTGTCTTTTTCATATTTAATCGAAAGACGAGATTGAGGCAAAAAGTGTATTCTCGGAACTTGAGATGCCCATAGTATGTAACTGACTTAAAATCCTATCCATAAAAAAAAAAAACAATCACCTTTGAGTCCCAATAAAAGGAAAATTCTATATGCAATAGTTAAACTACTTATACCTACTATGCACTTCAAAGTTACTGGACTTAGTAACCTACTCAGATTCTACACCTAATCTAGCTTGCAAATCAATCACACTATAACTGGCCTGCTCTGCTTCCGATTGCAATTCAAAGAGACTCCTCTTCCACATTTAAATTATTCCGCCTGCTGAATCCTTCATTAGTTATTTACCTATGTGCTTGTGCACAGAAAGAAAAAAAAGATACCCACCCAGCATAAAGAAAAAATTTGCATTACCAACAAGCCTCATTAATTTCGCCTTTGCTTTCTTACATAACAGTGATTCTGTAAGCACCCTTGTGGGCTTTATGGGCTTACCAATCGCTTCTTAATTACAAAATCAACAAAATAAACAACAACAACAAAAAACAGCAACATCCTTTGCATTTACCACAAAACAAACAACCACAAAAAGGACGAAAACAAAGAAACGAAAAAAAAAATTAAATTCTCAACCAAACCCAAATCAGGGCACCTAACCATAAAACCCACCTTCTCGGTGAGCACCAGCAAACGAAAAAAATCAAATCAATTTCCCCCAGGATATCATATAACAAACATAACCCCAACTGCAAGGTGTAACCCAACTACACAAGAAAAAAAAACCAAGAAAGGACAACCAAGAATCAGTTGAACCTGAAGTCGAAATTCACAAGCAGAATGAAAATGAATCCTTGTCATTGATACAGAGGACAAGGCAGACCAACTTGGCGGGTGCCGGCGGCGGGTGGATGAAGTGCACTAAACAAACCGGCCATCCAACACATTTCTCTCCAAGGAAGGTGATACTGATACCACATGCAGTTTGCGGTTTCTCGTCTGGAACACGGATACCCTGCCATGTTAGAGAATTCTACATCCACCCTATTTTTCATAGGAAATGTTTAAGGATCACTTTCATTCTTCTTTTGTCTGTTTTAATTAAAATCTAAACTTACACGTTGCTATCCGTTGTTTATTCGTAACTCGTTGTCGTATACTGTATATACCTGGATTCCTTTTACCTGAAAGGTAGACAATCCTGTTGTTTTCCCCGCAAAAACAACAATAGCGAACAACAACAAAAAAAAAAGCGAACAAATGAGATGACGAAGGAATAGTATTGGAAAGGATCAACCGGAAAGAAGAATCCTTTCTTTCCTTGGGTACTTTTTGTTTGTATGTCACACACTTGCACTCTGATTAATTAATGATAATGTAGCACACAAGGATTCCGAACGGTGGACTCTTTTTTGTCTTCACTCTTTTCGATTCTTTTGTATCTGTAACTTTTATCGCGTATCTACGACCCACTTTCGGGAGTATAGTTGAACAAATTTCACATAAAATCTCACAGAAAGATCCTTGAAGGTATATAATCTGAGAGAAGAAAAAAATTCCAACCCGATACCGTAAGACCGTTCAAAGCACAAACTAATTGCAACCCTAATGTGCACTCGCACTAATCACAATATATATGGGCGGAAGAGAGCCTAATTCCTACGGAGAGGCTGTTCTATGGTTTTTTTTTAATGACACACGGGACTCGTTTAGATCACGACTGTACGATGCGGCAGTGTAGCCATAAATAGGGAATTTTCGAGACTGAGGAACCGAATAAAAGCCAATAACGCGCTACTCTATGCGAACGGGGCCAACGACCACGTACTTCTGCTGCGACATTGGTGGCGACAACGAGGACCCTATCTCGGAATGGAATTGTGTGTTCCGGAATGTTAAGTCTTGTGTTGCTCTGTAGTATGCCCGGGCGGCTCTGGTACTTAGCCGGATAAGGGAACACAATGGAATTGGATTGGCCGCCCCCAACATTGATAGGGGCTCTGTGACACAATTTGCAAAATAAACAACCCTCTGTTGATTCAGTGAGGGATGATGATGTGGTATTTTGTAGACCCGGTAATGTGGATAAGGGGAGATTTTCCCACACAGATACATGTTCCAGTATTTTGACGGACATGCGTTCTGCAGATGGGGAAAACTCGAATGCAAATCCCCTTCATCTGTTGAACGTGGTCTGGTTGTGTGAGTGTAAACTGTTGCTGCGGTGCGGATGCAGATATACACAATATGTGCATCATTCTCAAAATATAATATTGGTATGCTAATAAATCTTGTTCTCCGCACTTCCTCCTTATAGTCAAACAATGAGGGATGCAGGAATGTCGATCGTATGTCGTTTTACGACGTGTGGTAATCGGATGCAACATGAGGGTGGTCTTGATGATGATGAGTTCATATGTCTCGATAATAATTATTATCCATCAGCGGGAGATGGTATTCTTCCCCGAAACAGAGTGAGAGAACGAGAGGAGCATGCGTGGGATAGTTCGCAATGGAGAGTAGCAATGGATGTGCGCTCAACAAGTGTATCTTTTTTTTATTTGATTTCGCTGTGAGATTGAATTTGGGTCAATTTGTGCGATTGAGTTTGTCGTAATCGTTGTAGTTGTTGTCGGCGTTGCTGTCGCCCACGAAAACAAAGCACAACATGCAGTGGAGCAGAGTGTAGGAATATAAATTGAATACACAGCGTTCCATGAACATAGTGGAAGGATGCATTCGCGTTTTTCCTATGCGGAAGAGGTTGTTGACTTCGCCTGATGGAGTGTACTGAAATTGAGTGATGTAGATTGCATGAGGCTTTTTTTTTCATCATTCAATGTTCAAGTGCATTCATAATTTCGTTACACTTGAATGAATCTTTTCAGACAGACATGACATAGAAGATGAGTGGATATGAACAAGATGCGAGCATATTGCAAGGTTTATCCCTATATAGAATATGCCAGACGAGGCCATATCGTGGTGGCATTGGAAGGAGAGTAGTGCATACGCAGTTTAAACATCATCTCAGAGAAATTACATATTAATTAAGTCGGCGAAGTAGACTACGCAATTTATGTGCGTAGGTAGCAGTAGAGATAAAGATGACAAATTTTAAATTCATTCGATTAATGTACATATAATTCCTGTTGTACTAAGCGCATATCCACTACATTTTCATTTATGTATAAGTGACCGACTTCATAGCGCACATAGGCCCAAATAGATGGGTGTGCAACAACTCCGCAATTAAAATCTACACAGATCTACACAGGATCTAAAATGACGGAAGGCACGGAAGGGTGTGGGAGTATTTCCCCAATCACCCACTTAACCTCGCCTTAGGCCTACCTGACCACTGTAGCGTTTTTTTCAGACGGAAATTATGGCTATTCGCGAAGCAGCATGCCGAGGGAGTCGGACAGAATCCCGAAAAATGTAATCCCGAAAATCCAAAATCCCGAAAGCCCAAAATCCCGAAAATCCACAGGGCAATAAAACTGCGGATAGCATCATCATAAACGAATAACCAACAGCCAACCGATATGTGCGCCCTTATGTAACCACCGCGCTACATACGAAACACGAAATGTGTGCCTTATGTGTACTCTATCTGGTGACGTCAGAGCCACATATACATATATGTGGCGCGCTACATACCGTGTACTAGCACCTTTAGAAAACTTATTTCAGAACGCTCGTTACGTTCCGCGTAAAATTTTGTAATTTTTTTTCCTTCGTCACGTAACGTTTTCTTAGTTGTTGCATCTCACCGGCAATTATTTTAGCCAAACATGTCTTCACACGGATTTGCTCTTCACATAAAATAGCAATCAGTGAATATACACCAATGTGTGAATGCCCTGCGAGAACTTTCAGCCGGCGGCGGAGCCACGCCTCTACGTTGTTCTGTGTCCGCGGCAGATTTTGTTTCAAAATTGTAACCGACCAAAAATTAGGGTAGTATACAGGACTACCTTCAACTCCGTAACGTTTTCTTTTTCTACTCACTTTGTATTACGATGTTCACTGGCTAAATGTTCAACTGAATGCACATTGCGAATTGCAGCGCAACATTACAAAACATTATTACGGTAAATGGAATGGACAAACACTTGTCTATTTTACATTCAAAACAAAATAAAGAAGCTGTCTGTCCAGCTCTTGCCACCTTGCGTAGGGCTATATTCGAAGACCGACCTGAGGGACCTGTCTCGAACCGATATTTTCTGCATCAGCAAGTTCGTTACAAAGTGCAACTGGATTCACAGAAACATCAATACGCAATTATCTATTGAAACAAAATACCAATCCGTCTTTCCCAAAGGCAAATTATCAACCCCTTTCAACGTCAAGTTGTAGGTAGATCAGATCTGTATAAGCCACACTACCTACAAGCAGACTGTCAGAAGTTACAAGCGGGGGTTAAATTGTTTCTGTCACCCTTCGTTCCCGAAGATATAACGCCACCGAGAGGAGCTGAGTACATCGGTCAACCTCACCATGACACGTCCATCTGTAACAGCCACCCTCCTTAAAAGCGGACTGTCAGAGGCTATACCAGCGGGTGGTTGGACTGATTCAATCACTCCTTCGCTATCGCCGAAGACTACCCTCCACCTGGAGGAGCTGACTACATCAGTCAACTTCATTTCGACACCCTAAACATCTCGTCAGAGGCAATGGACGCGTTTCGGTCACCCTTCGTCTTTGTTCTCCCTGACAAACTCTAACCCTTTTTTTGGTACTAAGCAGTATGAATAAAAGCTCTTCTGGTCAGCACCAGTCTTTGTCTCTTGAACGGGTTATCAAAGGAAATAAACGGGTGGTAGACTGCTGCGGTTACCCTCCGTGCTCTGTTCCTACCCGAAGAAAAACCACCACCAGGAGATGCTAAATTCAAACATCTTTAACCAACTGAGTTGACTGTTTAAGCCATCATCATGACCTCCTAGCAAAGTAATTTCTTTAAAAGAAATTCGCAGCAATTGAATTCTCACCTGATCCGGCCCATAATTTTTCTAAGTGTTTCCTGTTTTGGGGCCACCTAAGCTAACCTAACCTACCTAAGGTATGGACGGCGGTCGAGTGGTATTTATACCCAAAGCAGGTAAACTTTTGTAAACATCAGCGAAAGACTGTTGTAGGCCCATCAGTTTCTCGTCATTTCTTCTCAAGACATGCGAAAGGCTTCTCGAAAATTATGAAATATATGTCAGTTCCATAGCCTTTAGGATTGCTGGTTTTGAGCTTTTACTCTCGGTTAGCGCAAAATATCTTGCTCCTTAAAACTAGTTTTATTAGGCAGGACATAGTATCATTTTTCAACATCTCTGACAAAGCGAATGACAGTCTTGAGACACTTGACTTGACTTGACATTTTATACGAAGTATAGAGTTCCCTGATAGAGAGAATGGGCAAAGGATGGAAACGGTATTTATTGATGGCTATATGAAGCCAATAATAACCTAGTAAGGGTACGGTCAGGCATATACTCTATAGAGATATAGATCCACACTTGTGGGACACAGTGGGTTCCAGTCAGATGTTCTGGCCATACTCAAAGCTCCCGAACTACGTGAGCTGAGATCAATATTCAACAAGAATATCGCCATCTATATAGACGGTCAAGCTGCACTAAAGGCACTTACATCTATAGTACTTCACCATATCAAATAAAGCTCCAGCAATTGAAGGCATAAGACCACCAATGTTCGTGGTTAAGCGAATTATTTTAAATTAAACCATCGAAACGTGAGATTTGAGAAAATCTGAAGAATTGATAAATAAAATTCAGCAAAGTTTGCTCATTCTGTGTAACTTGGTTGGTGTAGTAACTTTCAGTCGCACTGTCCTCTGATACGGTTAGACAGATGACTATGCTATTTTCCTTTTGACAGTAGAAGTGGTACTTAGTTGAGGTGCAGTTTTCAGATTCCTTTCTTGCAGAGGTAACCCATTGGAGATGGGTTTTTAGCTTTTGCAGTCAGGCCATCTCTGAAAAATGCAATATTTAAACAGTAGATAATTCAGCCAGTTTGATTTTGTTAGCTGCTCTTTCCTATAGTGAAAATTGCAGAAATTGCTGCGACATTCAGTCCAGTCTTTCTAGGTCTTCGACCAGCCCAGCTCTTTCAGCACTATCTCACTAAAATGACAACACATCCCAATTCAGTCTCGACAGTTAGATAGCTACCGCTAGTATGGAACTCGATGAGCCTAGTTGATCACTGGTTCCTGAACAACCATTCACTGCCTTCTCACGGTCGTCAATTCTCAGCCTGGTATTGATTTTCACCGGCAAGTATCAAACATCCATGCTAACCGTCAAATTGAAAATCCCACAACTTTTCACCCTCGGAACAAGCCCTGGAGCGTCGTCGCTTTAATCTCCATCGATTAAATCTGCAAATCACAAACATAATTTCTCACCTCTATATTGTTGACGCTTAGACTCTGCTTATCCAAGTGAACCTCTACCTGCAATCTAGGTAAGCTCCTCCACGTAATAGGATTACAGCTTTGTGAAAATTCCACGTGATTTTGCTGGGTGTGACGGTGCCGCAATACAATTATCCACTCTCCTTATATAGGATGGCAGCCAGCATCTGCCAGCAAACTTCAAGTTACACAGCAACAGCACCAGCATCGCCACCATTGGCAACAACCAGGTATAAGGTGATTAATGATCGCCTTTTGTTGAGTTGATTAATTTTGGTGTATAAAATAATTAATTTTGAATTCCTTCCATGTCAAAGTGAAATTGAGTCATTAGTCAATGAGAATTACGACTTCGGCATCGCGCTTTAGCCATAGACTGAGGAGCGATAGCCGAGACCGACCGAGAGCCCATTTACACTTTATATACGATTGACGTCATTTGGCGGAACCACCAGTGCGACTGCTGCTGCTGCGCTGGGCGTCTTCATCATCATCATCATCACTAACTTCATCAGCATTCTGGTCATCTCTTGGAATCCCTTTTTGAAGTTGGCTATTTTGTTCGAAGGGTGGACGGCCTCCGATCATCTGTAGTTGAACTTTATTATTATTTTGATGTGGTGTGTTTTTTTGTTATACATGTGGCTTCCTTCATTCAGCGACAAGGATGCGATGCCGATTATTGTGGAGAGTAAGGTAGTAAATTTAATTTAGTATCTCTGCAGATGGAATTTGTCATCGTCTGTCTTTAACGGCTGGTCGTTTCGGTTATTTCATCCCCACTTGTCATGTCATTCCTGCGCATAGGCACCCCCATTTAGGGGTGTAGAACGAAAATAATTATTTTAGTTGTCCGACGTGGAGGTATTTTTCGTCATTTTCTTTGACGGCTTATGAGGTTAACTTCATGCAAATGTTATGACATTATTTTCAAAATTTCGTCTTTTGATGAATGGAGCTGTGTAAGTAGGTACGTGTCTTGTAGCGAGAGAGAGTTTCTGAATTTAATGGTTTGCCATATTTTCTTTCGCTGAGCAAATTCGTCGACTTTTTTATCATGCAATTGATAGCCTCTAGTTGGATTGTCATCGTAACCACCCGGTTGTAATTCTTCTCTTTTCTTATTCTGTTTTCTCAATGAAATGAGAGTTGTAAAATCTTTGTATAACGTAATAGAGTGATGACAGATGAGCAGATGACATCTTTAGAAAGACTTCCTTACCTTACCTTATTTGTGTCTTTTTTAGCTTCCCTTATGCTAAGGCGATGAAAAAGCACATTGTCTTAAAAGATATATTCCACAGTAAGGGCCAGAGAGGTAATTAGGCTACACTCGGTGGCAGCGGTGCCAGATTCCACGATTTATCGTATTTTTACGATTTTAGGGCTTAAAACTTATTCCAAGATTTTTAAGCTAAAAAAGCATAAAATTCCAAGATTTTTTTCAAATTTATTGAATACAAAAATTCATTTGCAATTTTCCAAATATCTTCTGATAATATGAAGGTGAACGAGCAGCCACAAATACATAAAATGTATTATGAAGTGAAGCAATTAGTTTTTACAATTTTAGATTTTTTTCTTAAACCCGATATTTTAAAGGTGGTAAACATAAAATACCTTAATGATGAATTTAAATTACCTTCGAATATTGTTTCAAATTGTATCTCCGTGTAGAAGTTCAAGACCAATTGGATTCTTTAAATCTAAACAGGAACGATGTTGAAGCATTCAAACAGGCTTGCTTGGGTTTCTATATAGAGCTTGTCCATCAAATCTTAAAAAAGATTTGACTTCATAAACCAATTGCTTCAAAGTTTAACCCTTCTAAGTCCACTAAACATAATTGAAAAAAAAGTAGATTATTTTTATCCATTATTCAAAAGTTTTCCAAATTTAATTCTAAATAAAGATATTCAAGACGCCGGCCGATGCCGAATTTCGTGAGATAAGAAACCTCGATTTTGAATATCTTTTTTCTGCACCTCGATCTTCAATAGATGTAACATTTTTTTGGAAAAACGTTTTACAAACAAAGCATGGTAATGAAAGTTTACCATTTCCGTTAATGAACAATTTTATTTTTGAAGTTTTATCACTTCCGAAGTCATCTGCTACTGTTGAACGTATATTTTCTATATATATTTTTATTTTTTTTATTTCCAACAAAATCGTATTTCCACGATTTTGAAAGCTAGTAATTACGATTTCTGGGGAAAAACATCTGGCAGCACTGCTCGGTGGATTTCTTCATTCCTTCGGGGCCCAATTATTGTTCCCTGGTTTTCAGTTGGTTGGTGGAAATAGGAATATCTACCCTGAAGAATATATACATCCAATTCTACAAAAAGTTATACACTCACATAATGAACTAGGCTTGTACTAAAGGCTGTCCCAATAATTCAATCATTAATTCATAGAGTAGGTATAAAGATTGAGGTTATGTATGGAATAGGACATCGGATAAATGGCCGCGACGGCTTTGCTGGCAAGTATGTACTCTTTTATTGAAATATTCTATGCCCGATTCGCATAAATGTGGCTGAAATCCATAAATACACCTCCCAATTTTCTCGTTCAAGGCGTTGGTGGTCGTGGCCTTGTTTGCATAGACCTTTGACTTCAAAAAACCCAAAGAAAAAAGTCCAATGGCGTTAAATCGCAAGATCTGGGTGGCCAATTCTGCCTCTCATGCAGTAATTGAATTGTTTCTCTGGCTGTATTGCATGTGGCAAAGTCTTCACATATTGGTCACATCCATATCTTGTAATTAAGGCGCTAAAAACTGGGTTATCACATTATCACGATAACGGACACCATTAATTGTTACTGCCTGACCAGCCGCATTTTCGATGAAGAATAGTCCGATAATGACTCCAGCACCAGCCCAAAATCCGCACCAAGCAGTCACGCGTTGTGGATGCATTTTCAACCGAGAAGTTAACATTGCCAACCCTTTGGCCTAATAAGCCAATATAGACTGTATATAAGTAAGACCCTCATCATCCCAGTCCAGTTACATGCTGCAGAAGAATGAAGATTAGCGAAGGCGGACGGACATAGGCGTTTTGAACGCAAAATTAAAAAAATATATAAAGGGTGATCTTTTTTTTCTGTTTGGTCTTTCACCCTGATTTTTTTGACAGTTCACGCGTGATTCGTGACACGTGTCAAAGTAAAAAATTCTCGGTTAGCATTGCCATTTCACCATGGATAGACTTACGCGTTACGCCCGAACAACGTTTGCAAATTATTGAATTTTATTACCAAAAATCGTGCTCAGTAAAAAATGTGTCGCGAATCCATGGACAATTATCTCACGTTTTGGACCTGTGAATTGGATGCCTAGATCATGCGAATTGACCCCCCTGGACAATTTTGTGTGGGGATATGTGAAGTCTCTCGTCTATACGGATAAGCCAGCAACTATTGTCGCCTTGGAAGACAAAAATAACTCGAGCTATCGGTGATACACGTCGAACGTCGATACGTTGGAAAATGTATGCCATAGTTTGACAATCCGGATGGACTAGTTTAGGCTTAGTCGGGATCAACATTTACATGAAATAATATTCAGAAAGTAACAGGCAAGAATTGATTTATCGACCTTAATAAAAATTTCACATAATTTTGCAAATTTTCGCAGTTTTTATTTTTAATTTTAAAAGTCAGCGTTGCCAACCACTTTTGACGAAAAAATTCCTAACTTTAAAGAAAAAGATGCCTTTTTCAATAAATAATGCCTAAAATAATTTTTGTATGCAAAGTTGAACAATAAATTAAAATATAAACACAAATATAAAAAAAATAAACAAAAAAATTTTAAAAAACTTTAAATTATCAGAAAAAAACTTTAATAGGAACAAAATTCATGCCATTTTAGTTTCATAAGTAGGTTCAAAGTATTGACCACAAAACAAACATAGTTTTAGTCCTCATATCGCCTTGGTCCTTGATATTGATACTTTAATTTTTATGCCCCTATTATGTTAGTAAGTTGTTGAGTTGTCTTCAATTCAACTCAACTTTCACACAACCCAAACTAACTATCAATTTATAAACAACCACTGCCATCTTTGTTGTGTTTTGACAGACAACTTTTCTATCAAGGTTGTATATGACAATACGGACAATACCGAATTTTGGATTGCATAAAACCAAGAGACAACTCAACTTTAGTTGTAGTTGTCTTACATAATAGGGGTATGAAACAACAGGGGTATGTGTGTTTATTTGAATTGCAGATCATAGCAGTTTTTGTCTTTGTCGACTTTGTGTACAGAATTCCACTTAAAGTTCTTAAAAGAATGTTTAAAAAAAATAAAAAGTCAGTATGTTGAATCAAAAAAAATTTAAAAAAATATTTGAAATAAAAAAAGATGCCTTTTTGAAGAAAAACAAGCCTTAAAGCCTTAGCTAATGAAATAATGCATTAAAGGCATGAAAAAGCCTTAGTTGGCATCGCTGAGTCAAACGCTTAAAATATCCCCTGTTAGATTGGCAACAGGTCCGAATATTGGCACTCTAGGTCTAGCTTCTAAAAAAACCATTCAAATCGTTTGTGTGAGTTTATTGTTGAAATGAATGGAAGGGACCGAGTCTGAACCAAACAGCTGAATTGCAAAACTTTATCAGGATACAGTTTTACTCTCGGATGTTTATCTGACGCAGTGGAAAAAAAACCTTAAGCCATATGGCAAGATCTAGTTTGTGTTTTTCTGGGGATCGAACGCTAGACCCCTCGCTCAATAGTCTAGCACAGTAATCATTGAGACATTGTGTCCATGCTTTGGAGATGGAAATTTCCCAGCATACTCCAGCAAGCTGTATTCCGATAAGGATACTGTCAGTAAAGTGCCGTTTTACACTTACAGCGAATGGACACTAACACCCCAAATGAGTCCATGCAGAGGAAGACCTAGCCTTAGGTGGCGCTCACAAGTGCAAGAGGTAGTAGGTAGATCCACTCCAGTAAGTAAGTCAACTTCAATATCCTTTTTCAGCTTATATGTAGTAACTCCTTACATCTACTTAACTTGCAGATAGGTATCTGGCAAAGTACGAGTCTTATTGAAGACTCCCTAAACGACTGTAGACTGTATCGTTGTCCACAATTAAATGTGTAGTCAATTGGAAAATATTCTGAAGACCTAACAAAACATTCATACACCAATTTGATTTCAGTTAATTTCATTGTAATAACCAAAGACTCAGTGATCCTAAAAATCACCAAGTCCTCAGTTGGAAGGTATTTATGAAAAATTAAGCCATTCCATTTGACAGAACATTGAATCTTTGTATACCTATTCGTTGAAACGAAAACAAACTCATCCACAATGGAAAACAATAAAAGGGTTCAAAAGGATCCAACACTACCCTAAACCCTATGCCCATGATGCCCGGCACTTTTGTGTAAATATTAATAATTATTTTTTAAATCATTGCACGCGCCAGAACACTTGCGACTCAAACCCATATAATCCGGTCGTTCAAAGTAACCCAGACAGGCAGAGGGGACTTTTCCAAACCCAAGTCGCTGGGGTAGCAAACCATTAAGAGGTCTTTCGTTAAGACATACAAACACTTAAGTGGGTAACCCACCCGAGGACCAATAAAACATAAATAAATTTTCAAAAGTGTTTTTTTTTTTCGTTCGTTTGTTTTTCCTTTATTCTTTCCCCCGGTTCGCCGTTGCCGTTAGATTTGTGCTGTTTCTTCTTATTATGTGTATAAAATGTACGACAACATGGCGAGGTGTGTACCCAAACCCAAACCCACCTCACCAGCAGCGCTACGTTAGGAAAGAAAGAATTTTTAATAATTTCTAAGTCTTATGATGAACCTTCTTTAAGGAGAGCGCTGCCCGCGTGCCTTGTGCTTCAAGTGGATGAACGTGCAACGAAGGAGGGAAGGCATTTTTTAAGTGTACAGATATTAAAGAAATAATCCGCTATTTTATTGACTTTTTCCCTTCGTTTTCATCTTCGTTCTCCAGTCTTGGGTCGGTACGGTACCATTAATCTTTTATAGAGTGGCCCCCTTTTTTCGCTTTTTTTTTTTTTTTTTTGCGGAGTGGAGAGGGTCCAAGTCGCCGAAGTTTCCCTTTCATTGGTTCTGTTCTGCACCACCGTGTCGTTGGTGCTAATGGTGGGGAGTAGGGAAGCGCACAAAAGGGGTTAAAAAGACTAACTCTGTGGACTCTAATTCTGATTTAATGTCTTCTCTCGCTGTGAATATACACAATTAGAGAGGGGAATGGGGGAGGAGGGTTTGTCGTAGAGAACGACGAAGAAGCGAGAAAGCCATTGTGAAACGAGTGAAATATATAAAAAATTGATTCCGAAGTAATTTCTTATTAAGATTAATGTATTTCCGCTTTGGCGTTCCGGTTCAACTTTAGGATGGGTAGCGCGCACCTGTAGCATTTGGCATTTCTGATTCCTCCTTTTTTTGTGATCCGTTTTTTTTTTTTTTAGGGGCTGAGGGTATTTCTATATTTTTCCGCTGTTGTACTGGGATGTGCTACTCAAATTGAGATAAGATAAGGGAATAAGCTTGTTTGTCAATTTAAGTCCCTATCTAAAATGTCAGGCGATGTGATGTAGATGGAGAAAAGGTGATTAAAAAAAATTCTTCTTTTTTTTACTGAAGGATTTGGGGTGTTTTCTTTGAGCAATTTTGATGAATTGGAAGAGCGATAGAAAACGTGATAAAAACGTATAGTCTTTAGGGAGTTAGCTACACGTAGATATTAATAAAAAATTGTGAATGAGATATTAATGACGCCTCTCTTTGAAGAATGATGAGACACCAACATTTTATTTGTTATTTAGGGGTGGATTCGAAGGGGAATATTAACAGATCAAATATATGTGTGTATATTTTGTAAAATGTTTGTAAAAAAAAAACAGGGATTGTAATTATTATAATTAAAAAAAAAAATTATTAAATAAAATTTATTTGTTGATTTTTATAATAAAAATTAAAAATAACTGTTATTTTCAATTTTTATTATATTTTATATTTTTATTATATTATAAAATTGAAAAAAAAAATTGAATGTAAATATCTTTTGAACCAAGCTGTGTATTACAAAAATTTTAAAATATTCTTGATCAATGATTCAATACCTTTCATATGATACATAACATGTTCTTCAAGAACCAATATTAAGGATCCAACTATTTTCTATTTTATTCCATTTATTCTTCTATAGTCTGTTGCAGTACGAAAACTAGTATTTATTATATTTATAACCTTAAAAGATATTTACATTCAATTTTTAAAATAAAAATTTAAAAATAATTTTTATTTTTCAATATTTATTATAACAATTGAAAAATAACTTTTATTTTCAATTTTTATAGTAAAATTTTATAATTAATTGAAATGAATTTTTATTTTTCAATATTTATTATAACATTTGAAAAATAACTTTTATTTTCAATTATTATTCAGGATACCCATACAAAAGTAGTACAATTTCTTTCTAGTATTTTCCCATATCTCTAGGATTTTTTTTCAGGTTTGATTTTTTTAAACTCATAACTCTTATTTGCGATCCCTGGAAAAAAATGCTAGCAAGGACAAATAGAATGATTTGGCATTGTAACACTCCAGCAGGATGCAGTTGATACAACTTGTCTTAAATGAAGGCAAAGTAGAACGAGCAATAAGAACTTCTGTGCCAACCATCCGAAGAAACATGCTCTAGTAGGTTCAAAGAAGATCAGTTGGCGAACTCTGGTGGTACAAGAAGGGCTACTCTTAAGCTAGCGAGAAGTGATCAGGAAAAACTATTAGATTGCTCTCTATGATAGTTTTATTCCAAATCAAGGCCCTTTACACAACTCTTCAACAATCTTGATCCCTAGGAGTTCACATACTTATAGGAAGTTGATGATAAATCTGAAGGGTACCTAGTTAATAAATAAGTAAATAAATAGTTGGCGTAACAGACCCGTATACAAGCAAGGCACCCTAGGCATAACTTCTCACAACCAATCGTTTCACGTTTGTATGGTTTTTTTTTTATTTTTGGGACGGATGGAAGTTACCTATATTAGACTAAGAGCTATCAACGTTTTTTCTCAAGTCATTTTAGCAAGGCTGTAACTTTGTGAGCTTAGTTCGTGGATGATATTGAACACGAAAATATATTTCTAGCAGCGCTGCGTTGGTTTATATATAGGAATGCCATAACCTCAAAAGTGCAAAAAATTAAAGAAATTAACATTTTGGGATGTTAATTTATGACCGATATAGACAGAAAATGCAATTGCCAAAAAAGTTTGCTGGTTTTAAAGTTGCGCCAAACGTCCTTAAAAGTGCAATAAAAAGGCAAAATTTAAGTCATAATAGGAAAGTCAAATTTTTGATATTATGTTAGGGACATTATCACAATACTATTTCCTGGAAGCCAAACCAAAACTCCAGTTTCATCCCCCCGCCAGAAGCCATAGATGTTTGTCAGACAGGAGGTAATTGGTCCCTAAAAATATCTTGGCGCCTTGATGGCGCTGATGTGGACTGATACTGTAAGCTCCTCATCGCTGAAGTGCATCCCCGAAAGTCAAAGAAATTCCAGTAAAATGAGTAGTACAATGGACCAGTTGCGTCTGAGTGGTCCAGTAAAGTGTTTCCTAACCCGACAAAAAAAAGGCGAAAAGGCAAGCGACAACAAAGTACCTGTGTATCCCGAATATGTCACAGTTGTAGTTCTAGACGGACCTGATAAAAGTCTTCTTCTGAAAAGTTCTATATTCGGAGCTGCCATAGGAGGTAAATAACTAGCTGAATACATGGCTTAGATATGACTGGAATATGCTCGGTAACCACATTTTGGATCGAAGGATGCATTACCCCTTAGCAATGCTCATCAGCAAAATGCTAGCAGGAAGGCGGCCAGATGCAAGCTCTTCTTAACTCCTTTCTACACACTGCAAAATACCTGTGGACCTGGATACACCAGTAGATACACCTGGTGTGCAGAGTAGTCGGCTTTGTCGTTCTATACGCGACTCTGGACGGTTGCAATCGCATCAAAGGAGTGTATACATACATAGGCTTTACGCAAACAGAACAGCAATCGGTTTCTTAACAATTTCGGACGAAGCAGCCAGCTTTATATACACGGAATGGTACTAAATGACATTCTCGCCAACGAGATGCAAAGGAACTATCTCTAACTACCACTGATTTTGCCACGATAGCTCACCCTCAATGTTTAGATGAAAAATAAACCATTACGGAGCATGCAATATTCTACTGCAGGCAACCATTCATCTTCTGCTATCGCTGGCACATGGCTTCGTGCACATACGAAGCTCTTTATCATCTGCTTCGTCTCTAAAGGGAACGTTTGTTCTTTCTTTTCGTATCAAACTTGGGGACTACACGATTCCAAGATTCTCTGGACTGGCGCATAATTGTCCGATGTGGTTAAGCCGACATATTCGACTCGTTTTATCTCTTTGGCGGTTGTATCTGCTCCTCCATTCGGAACACAAATCCGTCGAACAATATTTCTTTTGAATAAGCGTTGCCTTCATGATCAAGATTCATGACTGACAGTATTTATCTTTATAGACTCTGGTCGACCTTACAATAGTTTGCTTAAGTCCGTAGTACAGGGCATGTAGAAAGCCACATACGTATGTAGCACTGACGTCATTTTTACTTCAGCATATGGTCCCAAAGGCTACATGCCGTGTACTACAACTAAACAGCCAGCATCAGGGATTTTGATTCGAATTTCGAACGAAAATTAGCACACACAGTAACACACTCTTAATAGAGAAAAGCTTGTGCTAATTCTCTTTCCATTTTTCACCAGCCAATTAGCTCACACGCACCACCTAATAGACGTATCCATCTGGCATTATGTCCTTACTAAGTCTTCTACTGTCCAAAAATTATAGACCCATACATTTTTGGATATTCTCCTCGAACCAATAAATATGTGTGTATATTCAACAAATTAATACACACACACATACAGATTCTTTGCAGGATACCCTCAAGGGAAACGAATTGAATTCGACCACAGATAATCTTGACAAATGTCTCCACATTCATCTCTGCTCAAAAAAGAGATATATATATCTTAACAAGTGCCATTATGAACTACTCCCCAGCCAGTTTGAGTGGCCTCAAAATCTGGAAAATATGTGTACCTCTACCAAGAGTACCTTCTCAAACAAGACAAACACAACCAGCAGGGATAACTCCTCAGAGAATTCGAGACTTTGGCAAGATAATTTTCTCATCGTCTATTTTGTCAGGTGTCTTTTGATTAATTTTCAACACCTGTCAGGCAGAGGACACACAAACGTGGTGCGCAACAAGTCACCAGAAGGACACTCAAATTAATTTATCAACCACCAAAGAAATTTCCAGAAGATATATTCCTAGATGTCTGACGCCCATTGTTCATCTACTACAAATATTTGCTTTCATACTCTAGCCGTGTTACGTCGTCGTCATCGTTGCTCATTGACTTGTTCTAATTAATCAAATTAGCATGCTCCTCCCCTGAAGGCACTTGGGAATTGGGTTACCAATTACCCTCCCAAGGATGCTAATGGAAGCGATGACGGCAAAAGAGAGAACAGCCATATACTGACGTCTAAAATTAAAACCTATTTCTAAGGAAGTGAATGTTAAGGATCATCATACTAACGTCATAATTGTCTCTGTGATTATCTTTCATAATCATCATTATCCTTGTCGTCCTTATCGTGTTCCAAGATGTTGCCAATTCCTACATGCGTATGACAACGCATTGTAGAGGTTTGTAGGGATTGTGTGTGCGATGCGGGGATAGTTATGTAATTAAGAAAAGCACTGTGTTTCCAAATTCAAATTAAACATTTTATTACAAATTCAAATTTAATGTAAAGTACTAATGGAATTATAAATCTTAATACATATTACGTTAATAACAAGAGCCCTATACGCAACCGCACACGACAGCCTCAGTGACAAAAACCAACTAAACTATTGCGGCTAATTACATCTGCCCAGTTGCTCTGAGTTTAAAAGATGAGAGTTAAACAATTGACTTTTCTCTTATACAATAATCCCTATTGCCTGTGGACGACAGTGGCGTAGGACTGTTTTTCGCAAAGAGGGAATCTTGGCGACATCGACGGAGAACACTACATCACCCCCATCCAGCCGAAGGCGATAATTATTGAAGCTGATGAAACGAAATAAAGGTACTTGCGATGAAAGTGTACGTCACGAGTGCAATACACAGTTATCCACGAAGTTTTCAAAATAGGGCATAAATGTCTCATTACAACTATCGGAATCTGACACGTTTCTTTATACCTTCGATTCTATTTGACGACTCTACTACATACGCGGGCTTAATGCGGTCTAACGAGACGGAAACATTTCTACCTTTTATTTCCACTACGAAATATTTTCTTAACCTTTTCAAAACTTTAAATGGTCCTTGATAAGGAGTTTTAAGGCCTGACTTGTTTGGTGGGGAGCGAACAAAAACCTGATCGCAGTCCTCCAGAGCCTTGGGAATATAGACCTGGGATTCATTTTGACGCGTCTCTTTAGGGCGTAGAGCATTCATGTTATCCCTGAGTTTGGCTACAAACGCGGGTAGGTTTACCTCAAGGCTTTGAGACGTGGTGTCGGAAGAAAAAAAATCTGTTGGTAAGCGTAAGGGCTGTCCATACACCATTTCTGCTGGAGAACAATTAATATCCGTTTTAAAAGCCGAACGTATGCCGAGAAGGATTAGCGGTAAATCTTCGCTCCAATGGGCAGTGTTTCCTTTGCACTTTATCGCTGCTTTTAGGACACGGTGGAACCTTTCCACGAGACCGTTTGCCTGCGGATGGTAGGCGGTTGTTCTTATTCTGTGGAGACCCAACAGCTTAGTTAATTCGGAAAATAATTTAGATTCGAATTGCGTCCCCTGATCAGTTGTTATCGTGGCTGGGACGCCAAAACGGCTAATAAACTCAGTAATGAATTTCTTTGCGATTGTTTCCGCACACATGTCTTTTAGCGGGTATGCCTCTGGCCAGCGCGTAAACCTATCCACTATGGTTAGGATGTAGGTGTATCCATTGGACACATCAAGAGGTCCAACCAAGTCCATGTGCACGTGCTCGAATCGATCACTGGGAGTATTAAAACTGCCTACGGGGGATTTGGTATGTCGGTGAACTTTTGAGAGCTGGCACGGGATGCAGGAAAGAACAAACTTCTTAATATCGGAGTTCATTCCAGGCCAAAAATACCGCTCTGTTAACATCTTTCTTGATGCGCGTACGCCCGGGTGAGAAAGTGAGTGCAAACTGAGAAAAACCGCATATCTGAGACACTTCGGAATATACGGCCTGCTACGATTAGTAGACGTTTCGCACCATATGGGCTGATTCACCATGGGAATGTTTACATTCTCCAGCTTGAACAATGATTTTGATTTACGTGATATAAGAGACTTTAATTCTTCATCTGCTGTTTGTTTACTAACGATATTTTCAGGAGAAAATATAATACAATTAGATGAATCACTCCTAGTAATCGCGTTCTCTTCGGGTCTAGATAGAAAATCAGCTACGATGTTATTCCTACCTTTTATGTGCCTTATATCGTTGGTGTACTGCGATATCCAATCGAGGTGTCTTGTCTGCCTTGGACTTCGTATCGCTTTACTGGCCAAAGCTGTAGTCAGAGGTTTGTGGTCAGTATAGATGACAAACTCGCGCCCTTCGAGGAAATATTGGAAATGCCGGATAGATAAATATATTGCCAAGAGCTCCCTGTCGAAAGCTGAATATTTAACTTCAGCTGGACTTAGCTTCTTGGAATAAAAGGCTAGAGGTTTCCACTCATTTTTAACAAATTGCTCTAGTACGGATCCGATAGCTATATTAGATGCGTCCACTGTAAGGCGTGTTGGAGAGTTTTCGCTCGGATGGACAAGCATAGTAGCCTGTGAAAGAGCTGCTTTGGTCTTAGCAAATGCCTCTGAGCAATCTGCTGGCCACGAAAACTTCGTACTTTTATGTTTCCTACCTAACAACTTTACTTGAGCGTGGATAGGTGTTAAAAGATTGGCAAGGTTTGGGACAAATCGATGGTAAAAATTTACCATACCGACAAAGCGTTGAATTTGCTTCAATGAAGACGGCTCTGGGAAACGTTTAATAGCATTCACTCGTGTCTCAGACGGTGCAATGCCTAATTCCGTGATGCTGTGACCTAAAAATTCGAGTTGCGTTTTCCCAAACTCGCATTTCGCTGGTTTTATAGTTAAACCATACTCCACCAAACGGTTAAAGAGAATATCAAGGTGTTTTAAGTGTTCTTGACGATCGACACTTGCGATAAGTATATCGTCGATATACACGAAACAAAAATCCAGCCCTTTCAAAACCTCGTTCATGAATCTTTGGAATGTCTGAGCTGCATTTCGAAGACCAAATGGCATTCGCGTGAACTCAAACATTCCAAACGGGGTCGTTATGGCCGTTTTAAAAATGTCCTCTTCTGCCACGGGTATTTGATTATATGCTCGTGGTAAATCTATTTTAGAAAATAACTTGCGACCCCTTAAATGTTCGGAAAAACTATGAAGGTGTGGTATTGGGTATCTATCCGGAACTGTAACAAAATTAATTGCGCGGTAGTCCCCGCAGGGACGCCAGTCATCTGGTTCCTTTTTTGCTACCATGTGCAAAGGAGAGCAAGTAGGTGACGATGATGGGCGGCAGATGCCTAACTGTTGCATATGGTCGAACTCCATTTTGGCCATTTTTAACCTAGCGCTCTCTAAGCGTCTTGGTCGAACAACTGGTAAGTGTCCCGAGGTTACGATGTGGTGTACAACCTTATGTTTTACCGGAGTGTTAAAGTTTGGGGTATTTGTCAATGATGGAAACTCCTTCAGTAAGTTTCCGTACTCATCATCGACAATACCCAAGCGGGGAGAAATCATATCGATTTTACTAGAAGTAAGGCTCGCAATACAAGACAAATTCGTAAGTGAATCGATAAGTGCGCGTCGTTTAATGTCAACTAGTAAATTGAAATGGCCAAGAAAATTGGCGCCAATAATAGGTCTTGTGACTGCGGCAAGGGTAAACGGAAATGTGAATTTTCGCCGGAGACCCAAATCAAGGTTCAAGAGTTTAGATCCGTATGTTTTAATGATAGACCCGTTTGCTGCAGTTAGATCTTGCTCTGAAGGATTACATCGGTTTGTTTGAAATAATTTATATGGCACCACGGAAACTTCGGCTCCTGTGTCTATAAGGAAATCTATTTTGTTTATGTTACAGTGTACAAAGAGACGGCGAAAGTTTGTATGCCGAGTGTCCGCCGTAGATACACTCGGAGTATCTAGTTTTTTTCAGTCGTGTTCTTGTTATCAAAGTTGCATGGAGGTTTGCAGTTTCTAGCGTTTACTCCATGCACCCGATGAAACCAACAAGTTTTTTGATTACTCCTGCTCCGATTGGATCTTCTCCCGTTTTGAAAACCCGTATTTCGGTGTGGTGACCGACCCCTATCGCGAAAAGAGAATTTTTTAAGCGCAGATTTAATTTCGTTTATTTCTCTCATAAGTCTTTCCTCGACGTTAGAGAGATTGTTTGGGTTATTCCGACTGACGGAAGATTGCTGAATCGCGTTAACGCTAAAAGTTTGCGTTGTTTCCCAGATCTTATCGGCTAAATCTAGTCTAGTTTGGAAGGGTTGACCTATAGTTACAGCTAGTGGAATGCTAATCTGTGTTGGTAGCTTTCTTTCCCAAAGGGACTTAATTAGATCCTCACACAACAATGAAATGTTCCCGGCTGTAGACGTCATATGCCGATAAAGATCAGACGGTTTTCGATCGCCTAAATTTTCTGCAGATAAAAGCTGCTCTAATCGGCGTTGTTCCGACAGTGAATGTCGCTTGATAAGAACTTCTTTTAAATTTCCGTATTTGTTTGACGTCGGAGGGTTATTTAAGACATCAATAATATTATTAATCGCGTCAATAGGAAGTGAAGCAAGTACGTACGAGTATTTCGTTTCATCTTTAGTTATTTTTTTCGTATTAAACTGCGCCTCTGCCGCAATAAACCACGCCGCCGGAGCTTTTTCCCAAAAATTTGGGAGTTTGACTGACGATATTTCGTAAGGATTGACGTACAATTGGTCAAAGTTAATTGCTGATGGAAGCGTGGGTTGTTGCGTACCAGAAGTCGATGGAATTGGACCTTGATTCGAAGTGTTTTCCGTCGATTCTTTTCTTTCCTCCATACTGTATTTAATTACTTAAAACGTCAATTGTCACACCCTGAGAAAACTATTTTTTTTTTTATCATGCAAATATTTACTCAGATGCACTAAAGTAAAATGCTTTTGCTGTCGTGTTTGGCTAACAATTGTTTTAGGTAAGAATTGTTGTAGAATTGAAAAAAAAAAAAAAACGACAAAAGTAAAAAAATAATATTATGTTGTACAAACAAAAATTACTAAATTAAATTTCAATAAATTTTGCATGCGTTATATATATATAAATTTTTTATATTATATTATAATTTTGCATGCGTTAAGTTTCATATTATTCACAGAGGTTAAATTATATATTTTTTTTTCACTAATATGTAAGAAAAACCTGTGATGTTGCTTCTTTATATGGGTCCATACGACTGAGGTGAAACTCAACTAAGTTCCTCAAATGCTCTGTTTTCCGAAAAGCTCCAGATGGTTTATACGCTTGCGGTAGTGGTGTGTACGTGACGTCGAAAACTAGTCGACCTTATCCTATGGTCTCTGCTCAGTTTCGTGAAGATGATGATGACGTAAGTTCGCTTACTCCACTTCGTCGAAAGATTATGTTTTTTATGCACATTCATACGTATGTATAAAGTACATGCATTCCAAAAGCTCCCGATGACTATTTGTGCGTCTCCGTCGTGGTGAATATATTTGACATTGAAAACTAGTCGACGGTAATCTGATGAAGTGATCTAGCTGGTCTTGTATACTATGTATATGAATATACGGCTATTTTCCTGGCGTATGTACCTGATTACCGATGGAAATTTGGCGGGGTACCCAGGTATATATTTTATATATTTCGGCTGCTTATTACAATGCAGGCACTAACTGATATGCCGCTTGTGTTTGTCTGATGAGACAAATTATGTTTATTTCCCAGCTCCTCTACTAGGATATAATTTTTATTAGCGCTGATCCAATATTTGAGCTTAATTTTCAACTCGGGGTCACCAATGTAGAGGTTTGTAGGGATTGTGTGTGCGATGCGGGGATAGTTATGTAATTAAGAAAAGCACTGTGTTTCCAAATTCAAATTAAACATTTTATTACAAATTCAAATTTAATGTAAAGTACTAATGGAATTATAAATCTTAATACATATTACGTTAATAACAAGAGCCCTATACGCAACCGCACACGACAGCCTCAGTGACAAAAACCAACTAAACTATTGCGGCTAATTACATCTGCCCAGTTGCTCTGAGTTTAAAAGATGAGAGTTAAACAATTGACTTTTCTCTTATACAATAATCCCTATTGCCTGTGGACGACAGTGGCGTAGGACTGTTTTTCGCAAAGAGGGAATCTTGGCGACATCGACGGAGAACACTACAGCATCGATTGGTCACTTGACTTTAATCGAGATAATATCGAGAAAAGGATAACAAAGATAATCGCTATATAATTACACACAAATGGAGGACACTAATGGAAAATTTATAATAATTCCCAAGCTGGTTCAATTCATCTACCACTATCTGCTAACTGCTACCCACCTGCCTCGATTACACTGATTAGTTCTTCACAGATGAAGAAGAAGATAAAAATGCAAAAAAATAACATCTCCCCGATACAATAGTAATCCCTTTAAGGAGCAGAAAATTTCCTTGCACTTGTGGCTGTGAGTGCGCTACGCATTTGCATATTTACAAATACCCAGTGCCTAAAGTATGTATACAACCAACCAAACACCATAGCTGAAGCTATTACAGTCTTCCATTTGTCGTTTTGGGGCGGAATACGTTGAATGCGGCTAAGGACGTGAGATGACATTTACCTACCACCGCCTATCACAACAAACAACTTGTTGAGCCATGCAAGAAGCTAGTTCCGACTTTCGAGGTATACGCTCCGCAATCTCGTCGAATCAAGTACGCATGTGTTTGGCTGTGGATGAGATTATACATTTTCTGTTGGCCTAGTTTTGTGTAGCTCTAGGTTTCTCCATTTTAACGGTGGTGTTAGTGTGCGCTCTTCCAGTATGGATAAGGGGAAATCTCTGGGGTTTGGAGACCTGTAGTACCAATTGGGGTAATTTTAATGAAAATTTGATAAAATTATGAATATTTGAAGAATCTCTTCACATTTGGAGAATCCATAAGAATTGTGAACTTCTTAAGTATTCGGGAGAATGTCCTTAATTTTAAATGAGTTGAATGGTACACTCTTCCGCACTTTTCTCCCCTGCCTAGAATTGGCGTAGGTATTTTTAGGAGCAAATTATTGTATGAAGAGGAGAATCCTATCGAACATGTTCCTTTAATCGATGCATTTCTAGTTTGGCTGTAGTGTTAAACTGTACGCTATAATGTTACTGAAAATACCGTCGAATCTTTTGAGATTTAAAATAGAGCAAACTGCCAATGAAAGGCAGTCATTGAAACATTTTGATTCGAATATACCACACCTAAAGGTAGGAAGCTAATAAATTATTACTATTATTGTCGCTATAGATTTAACAAGAGCTTCAAACATCAAACAAACTGAAAGATGCTTGAGGCACATTTAAGATTTAACCATGGTTAGTTGGGGACCATTCACTAAAAAACTGACTCTTGGCTATCATAAACCCTTGGCTAATAATTTCGTTCAACATCCACCGAAATAACGACATTTATGTTACAGCTGTTGTGAGGCTTTGCAACCAAATATTTGAGGAACGACTTCATTGAATTTGGGAGAGATTAACTTGGATACAAAACCTCAGTACCTCAGCACCTCACTAGTCTTTTATTATAATGTCGCTGAAAATTTAAAAGCTACGCCAGAAGATCAACAATTTTTTGAGGCTACTAATAACAGGGTAACAGGGAATTTCGGACTAAGTAAAAAAATTGGCCTGACAGACATCAGTTTTGGCAGATGTCAGAACTATTTTGACTAAATAAGTCTTAATCGAATTCATATTATTTTAAAACACATTGGGTGTTTCCTCCCAAGAGTTATGCACTGGATATCTAGTTCCGCTTTCCCAATCACTGTAGCGTGTTCCAGGTGGAAATCATGGTGATTAAGGGGGCCCTGTATAATGAACTATCCGCAAGGGATATCAACATTTTTACCGACAGTCAAGCCGCGACTCGGTCATCTTCAAGATCAAAAATGCCCTCAATTGCCGGTTATCTCTTAACGAGATGGTGGAACAATTCAAAATTCACCTTTATATGGGTGCCGGTCCATAGTGACATTCTAGGGAATTGCAAGGGCAACGAACTCGCTAGGCATGGCACAACTATGCCGATTCTCCCTGAAGAGGAGAATCTCTATATGCCTCTCGCTACGTATAAACTTCCAATCAAACGAAACGCGATAAGCGCTACTAATCGCAAATGGTCAAACTGCACAACGTACTCCATCACGAAACAGATCTGGCCCATGCTGGATTTCAAGCGCTCCAAACAATCTTGTATCACAGAAAAAATCCACTAAGTACATTTTAGTAGGTGTCATTACGGAACACTGACTGTATTATTGACATGCTATAGACTAGGGCACTAGACTAGGCCTCCCTTCCAACGATTTCTTTAGATGGACGAGGAGGATGAAGAGACTATTCTTCACCTCCTTAGCACGTGCCCAGCCCTCTTATCTCGCAGAAAAGTACATCTCGGAGAATATTTTTTCGAATATCGGCGAACTCTTTTATATAAACATCAGCTGCCTCTATCGCTTTATTCTTAGCTCCTGTTGGTTCAACGGGTAGTTGAGAAATCTGTTGATCCTGTGGTATCACAATGGGCCTTCTTTGGCCTAAGTGTGGCTGCATGTAGCCACCCTGACCTAACCTAATCTAATACGCCAATAGAATCAGTACAATTAGAATCACGACATTATCTAAAAAATTAGTTTTCATCTTCTTCGACAAATGGTTGACGAGAAATTAGATAAGGGGGAATTTTTTTAAGTTTTTTGTCAAAATCTGACTACAGCTACTGCATTGAGGTAATACAAAATTTCGTATTTTTAATGATAACTGGATTTTGGCCGTTTTCGACAAAATTGCTTTCTAAGATAAGATGCGTAATCATGTTTTTTGGGTGTGTAACGATTTTGTCCATACCTTGCAAAGTGTGGCCGTATTGCATTTCCACTGATCCCTACAGCTACAGGATTTCCTACGGAAATCGATGGGTGGCGATTTAAGTTATACTGACAGCAAAATGTGAGAAAGCTAGCTTGTTTACACGACTAGTTCGACGGAGGTGGATGTGTGGATGACCGCATATTTTTTTATCATGCCTGAAAGAGTTTTAACTGATAAAAAAAACTGCGATGGAAAAGGTAATAAAAGAAATATGTAAATCCTTGGGAAACCGGAATGTGTAGTTGGTTCCCATTGCGTTTCCCTCCTACAATCTTATTCCGATAAAGGACTATAGACATATCCTTTGCTACAGCACCACTTTACTTTATGTCCAAAAACCCCTAATTAACGACATCGGCGCCAACGTAGACGTTGGACAATACTTGAATGGTTGTTGTTTCCTATTCTTTGGCTGGAGGATTTTTGCTGCTTTGTTTTCTAGGCACTGACAATCGTGACAAGCGGGTGCTTAGTGAGGACTGAGGATGGGGAATGCCGTATGTATTTTATAGCCCGTCCCAAAACAAAAGAAAGATCCCAGCATGCGCAGTAGCACATTTTTACATTTACATTTTTTTCTCTTAAGGATTTTTGATCGCATGAATCGATCGCATCGCTTTTCTCTTACTTTATCACAAAGTATACCGAAAATTCCATTTCAACCCTTTATAATACATACATAGTGGGTTTCACGCTGTTATAATAAAATTACTCAGAACTCTGGCTTTCATTATTAAACACATAGGCGCAAAATTATAGGAAGCTACTATTAATGTTCACCGGGGTATCTTGCTTGGTGATGCAGGCTATCCATGTTCCAACATATTATTGACACCGCTCAGAAACCCGTCTAACCGAAAGAAAAAGATACAACAATAGTCGCATATCTACAAGAAGTCGGATCGAGTGCCTCAATGGCCAGTTAAAGTCCAAATTCAGATCACTTTTGGGAAGATTAAGAGTGGAATTGGATACCTACTGCTAAAAATGTTGTTGTTGCTCTTATCTCTCATTTTATAAAGAAATAAAACCTAGCTAGACATAGAAAAAATCAAAAAAATTAATACTGCATTTCATTTGTAATTTATATTATGTACAGATATATTACCCTTTCGCAGTCAGTTTATAAACAATTGCTTAAATTACTTGTACTACAAGCTTATTAACTTTTAACTTTTTAGCCCTACGGTGTCTCTAGTTCATAGACAACAGGTACCTCGCCACGGGTAACAGGAAGCCATTCTCCAAAGTGACCCTTAAAGGCGTCTCGCTGGGCGCCATTTCGTGAAACTTCCTTTCAGAATGACTTGTGGGACAAATAATACATACTTAAGAAGCACATTACACTCTTGTAACAGAAATGTTTTCTGTTAGTTTATGATAAATGGCCCCCATCAAAAGGCTCAGAGGTTCTAGAGGTACGTCTATTTCATATACCTTACCTATACATAGAATCAGTATCTACTGCGAAATGCAGCAATTTTCTCAATCTTTCTTAGTGTGGCTTTCATTTCTATAAAACAATTTCTGCTTCCTTATTGTCAAATCCTTATAGCTAAATTAAATTTAAGTCCAACAGACCATCACTCTCTGCCATAGAATGAAATAAAATAAAAGATCCAATCAAATTGTCCGTACAATACAATCAACTGAAGCCATTAGCTGCCATCGACAAACTCACCAGCCTGAGTAAATCGACTTAAAGGGATTTCCTATCCTCTTGAGATGTTCATAAATACAAATATAAACGCCTCGGCTTTATATAATGACCATGAAGAGACGCAATTAAGAAAACATATTGGCAAATTGTTTCGCACATATACACATAGCTCATTCCGTGCAATCACTTTGCAGCAGAAGTGTTCGTGTCGGAAATGTTATTACAAGTAAATTCTCATGATTAAGCCCACCTTCTTCCGTTCGAAGTCCTTCCACTCCGGCCGGCGGCGACGGAGACGGAGACACACATTCTCTCTGCCACGCCATTCATTGACTAATAGACGAAGCAAATTGCATCGGATTGAGGGAGGCTGCAGACGCCTAGGAATGCATCCTTCCTCACATAAAATGCACTGCGAGTCAGTCCTCAAGCAGTACCTATACCTACTGCTACCGCACCACATCACAATCACAACACCCCAGCCAGAGTGGTTTGGGTGACGTTCATTCTCTCCCACGACGACATCATTGTGAACATATACATTTAGCAGCGCAGCGCCCCAACTGAAACCCATTTGCCATCAGCCAGAGCCAGGGCTAGAGCCAGGCGAACTATAAACTGAACCTATATACACGGACAAAGAGCAATCGCCTTAGTAGAGTCCTTGCTGCATTGAAATCCACTTGGGGAAATCACTTTGAATGTTGAAGAAGGACGAAGGCAGCAGCGGGACAACAGTATACACGCCACACCATCGTCCTGGTAGCTCCTTCATGGGTATGCCCATGCCCATTCCCATTCAGCATTATTATTATTATTATTACGATCATCATCATCATCTTGAAATGTAGAAGTGTATTGGATCCTTCCGCTGCTTCCTAAAGGATGAATATGTATCGCAACATCACCATCATGCAAAGGATACAGTAAATGGTGAAGATGTTGGCATATTATGAATTCACAACATCGGATCTATAGATAGTGTCCTTAGACTCGTTTTGAAAATCATTGCGGCAGCGTGTACGTACATTGACGACCATTCTCTGGATATTGCTTTGATTTCGAGCATAGCTGCAGCTTCTATCATATATACGTACTTACGTATGAGTGCCCCTATTAGTCTTTGTTTTGAAAAGTTCTTAAGCTGCTTTCGTACTAATTGTAAATTTATGACTACAAGTTGAGCCCCTTCAGAGGTAAATTCGTATCCATTGTCTTCAGTTTATGTCCCTCTTCATATTTCAATAGTCCTTAAGGTGCGTATATATTTCCAAATAAATGCAGCAACAGCACAAGTAATTCATAGTTAAAATGTACCCAGAATCACTGTTGGGATGGGAGTTACAAGTTATACTTTTCTACGTCCAAAGACTAAACAAAAGTAATAATGCATCGTCGAGACACATATACTACGAATAACCCCAGCCAACTTTTTATAACGAAAAGGAAACTTCAGTTAAGTTAAGTCACAAAAAAAAAACTTTCTTAAAAGCAAACAGATATACTCAACTCACCGGTTTGAAGTTTATTGGCACGTCCTTCGCATATTTTAATAAGACGTACTTCCTTTGGTTGTCGTCGTCGGCGTGCCTGTGTTAGAGGAACCGCTCTTCGATAGTCAATAGACGACAGTCCTTTCGAGTATTTCGTCGAAGCACGAAAAAGAGTCGTGAAAATTTAATTTGCCCCTAAATCATCTTAAGGGGAAAACTTTCATTGGGCGTATAAGACAAAATGGTCGTTTTTTGTTTTACTATGCGAGGTAAATTTATTCACAGAAATCCATCCATTATGATGGCTTCTTATTCTTATTATAGGGCTATTTCGAAAGTCATAACTATACACAAATCAGAAATTGTAAAATTTAACAAATATTACTGAACCATAGCGTGTCGTTGTTTGATCAAATTTATTGGTTAATGGTGGGAAATAGAATGTCATAATTTTTATTTGATTAATTTTCGTCATATGAAACCCAATTAGCAGCTTCAAGAAATAGATGTACTCTTTTGCGTGGTTCGGTGACTAGTTTTCCACCGCTGGGCTTAAAACCAGGAGCCATACTGTCACGTGCGTGGCTTTCTTAGAAAAGCTCCGGTTTTTATTTCGATCTCAAAAATGCTTGATCTCCTTGAGATGGAAGACTGCGCAGACCCTTTTCTCTTTTCTTCTTCTGACTGGATGCTCTTGCCAAGCTGCTCTTGTTTTGCGCCTAGCGCCTTAAGTCTTAACATGTGCATCTTCTGTCATAGTTTACCGGTCCCTTTCTATGGAATGGCTGACATCCTAAGTCTTTGTTCTTTGATGATGTGGCTATACTAGGAGGACCACTGGCAGTGGACAGTTTCTCACTCAGGCGCTCTCTTTAGATCTGGGTAGGTGCCCCAGGCTCCAGGTCCACATGTGCTAAGACAACGTCGAATTTTTTTCTTTGTGTGGTCCGCTCCTACTCGTTACGCAATCGTGATCTGAATCTAGACCCAACAAGATAATGGTCGGAATAGACGCCCGCCTCCCGGAATGTGTGCACGTAGAGGATACTGGATGGGTGCTTCGCAACGATTAGCATATGGTCGATTTGGTTGGCGTTTTGACCGTTTGGAGAGCCGTCCATATACCTAGCGCTATAATCACACGAGCCTCAAAATCGATTAGTCAGTAGCCTTTACCTGTTTTCGTTTCATGTGGTTATCTGTCGAAGATATTTTCAACTGCGATTTCAGCATTAAATATCGTACTTCGAATGGGCTCAATTGGTTCCATCCGTGAGGTCATGAAACTGCTTCTTCATAAGGTATTCAGCATCTTCGGTTGGGTCATATGTGCACGTAATGTTTTGAAATGCAGCTCTGTTACGACGAATTCGCATCCATATACATACATAACATGCAATATTTATGGCGGCTGAAATGTTTTTTACCTCGTAAGGACACTCCAGGTACATGCTCTCAATAGTCCAACGTCATTCATGGTCTGTTCGCCGTTCGAGAAGATTAATTTTCTAAAGCTCATCTCTTAGAACAAATTTGTAAATTGTCAGGCTCTTGTTTTACTTAAGGATGCAGACCGAATATTCCGGTAGCAGTAACCAACTTCGGAGATGTTATAGGTGCTGTCGTTGGCCATTTCCTTCTCAACACCCTGAATAGTTCTGAAAACTCATTACTTTTGGAGACTCGTTCGACCAGTCCTTCCGACAGATCATTAGTACAACGATGCTATTTTTTTTTTTTTTTTGTGTTCAATACTCGCGCTTATAAATTTGGCACATTTGAGTCCGGATAGGGAAGGTAACGAGGTAAAATGAATTTGTCCAAGGTGACGTAAAAGTTGTCACTCGAACTCGATGTTCTTTGGCACTTTTTTTATGAACAAAAAAAAAATTGGTTCTGCTTTTGGATTTGGATACATCTTTATTTCATGAAGTCGAGAAAATGATATCGGCTATAAGTGGCCGCCACCAGTATTGATGGCCAATGGTACCCGATTTATGGCATTTCCCATTACCTTTGCCAGAACTTTTACCTGTTGGGTCTTCGCATTCTTGACATAATATTCTCTTTCAAGAGTCTGTGGCTTTGAAAAAACTTCAAATCGGTCTCTATTGCCGGCCAGTGCAGATCGCCAAAACGAGAGAGCGTTGCTCCATCCTGAGGGAACCACATATTCTCCAGTCCCAATTCATCCAATTGAAGAGGAAGAAAGTCGTTGAGCATGGTTCTGTATAGCGCTCGTTGTTCACAGTAGTCGGCGTTTTGATCTGCAGCCACAGCTGCGATTTGGTTCTCAGCAGAACGACTGCTCCGGGGCCAGCCAGACCTGGCAGCATCTCGTGTTGTCGCATATCTACTGTTCTATAGGCGAGGGGCTGGTAGTTTGTCCAGTTGGTGTCGGACGGCTGGGTTAATACATCTCGGTAGTCGGCACACTGCTGAAGCGTTATAGGTTCGCCTATTTTAAACAATAAAATGCAATCTTCCTTAACCTTATTTTTCCGTATAATGTGAAACTGAATGCACTTTATAAGAAATAGTAACCCACTTTCTTAAAGCAAAGATACAATTACATCCTGCTACCTTTTCAAATAGACATAACATATACTTAGAAGATCCCTATCTCAATATTACACATCGCACAGTTACAATAGAAATTAAACCAGTTTCGAAAACCCCCTTCGCCCCAAATGGCAATACAAAAATGTTGATCTAGATCCTTTTATACACAGCACTCTGACAATACAGCTGGTCAAGTCCACGCTTTGGATTTCAATTAATTTAACAACTCACGTCCCAGTGTTCCAATTGCTTTCTTCATTATTTCTACAATACACCCTTGTCGGTTCAAAGGCTTAAGAAAGTTGGTACCAACCAACTGCAGCGCATAATTTGCACCAGAACCACCCTCATTTTTAAGGGCGTTTCAATTCCCAACCTCCACTACCCAAGCACACCTCACTGTTCAACGTAAGTACAAAAGTAACTTGTTAAACTTAAATGCCATTGTTCCGGCAGAGTCGCTGTCAGTCGGGCACAATGAGGACATTAGCAACAGCAATACTCCAGTTCCCATACGTTACACTAAAAATGGAGTACATTAAGTATCTGCAATTTCTTTCCATTCTTCGTTCCCCTCCTGTCATTGTCCGACACTTTTGATTTCTTTTTTTTTTTTTTTCTTCGCTCACTTTTGTCTCATTTCATAATTAAATAGCTTTCGAAAGTATCTCATAATTTTGTAACCCAGTTTTTCGGGGGTCTTTATGTCATTTTCATTCTCATCTGATCTCCCTTTTTCTGGGGGTAGCTCTAGTGAACTCTTCCCTTTTATATATTGTATTTTAAGTCGCGAAGGACGACCAGGGAAAGAGAAAAAAATAGCGAAACACAACAAAAACTACCACTAAAGGTGCATCAGCATCACACAGGTATAGCAGGACTTCTCATTGTCTATTCTATGATGTCTCTGTCTTTTCCTCGGCGTCGTCGCTCTCTATGTATAGCGTGATATTGCGCGATGTCGGTAATGTCCTTGCCAAGGCAGAGGTAGCTACTGTTTTTAAGCGAACACAGAAAATAAAAGAAAGGAGTTTGTGTAAAGTTGATTTAACTAGTGCAGTTAAATTTTAAGCCTGACATAATTAAGGTGAATTGCCGAAGGAGAGAAAATGAGGTAGCGGGAGGCACCGTGCTGGCATATAAGGGCAGGGGCCCGAAAGGGCGCAAATGAGGTCATGGAGCTTGTGATAGCTTGTCCGTTTGTTTTTTCTTTCATTTTTTTTTTGTTTTTGCAATTTTTCGGTCTTCGTCTTCTGTGTTTGCATATCCTTGTGCGCACTCCATCGTTATACCTTTTGGTTACCTACTTATAAAGTATTCTCTCTGGGATGCTTTAATATTTGAAAAGGTAATTGATATCAATGAGCCCAGCAGACGGTGGTTTCGAGTGAAACCATTTTTTTTTTATTTACCTTAATGGACAGGCCTTTGTGGTGCTGTTTTGTATTGTGGCTGAGTCTTCCGATTAATTATGTAATTTGTCATTCTAATGGAGGTCTCTGCAATAAGTTTTAAGCAGATGTACCTGAAGAGGGTATCTCGTTTGGATGCTATTGAGAAATTGATTTTAATTTTTAAGCACACTCCAAGAAAAGCCGGATAGTAGTTATTTCTTAGATGTGTTTAGGTTTACTATTAGCATAATATACCAACAGTTCAGTATTATTATTTCATATGAGTATTATGACCTTGCAAAACTAATGGTAAAACCGTGGCCGGTATTATGTAACAGGGCATCAGGCTACCCAGCCAGCGTCATGGAGAGATAAGCGTGTGTAGTTTGAAAAGGTGAAGTGTCTTTCAATATTTAATGCTTTACTCGGCGTAAATAACAAAGGTAGTACGTTAAAGAATTTTCAGAAGACTGTCAGTAGTCTGAGAAATAAAAAATTGCATGAAAATGAAAAGACAATCGACCCTGAAAAGAAGCCCTGACGAACTCCGCACTTATTATCACGTAGTACCTACTATTAGCGTGATTTTGTTCTTTTTTCTACAGGTCAGTGCTGCTTACCGTATGGATAAGGACGGGTCCAACTCTCTGGAATAGTAGGTATATTGAATATGAATATTCTCCGGGTCAAAGCATTGGTGTCCAGTCCATACGCTCTATAAGAGTGATGTAAGCTACCCATCAAAGAATGTAATATAAACAGGCCTTTTTGACAGTGTTAAGTTAGCTACGATAGACCCTCTCTCTTATATCCATATCTGTCGAAAGAATGATCTTTTTGCAACTCAATTTTTTGTGAAATAAAATCTCAGCGCTGGTGCCATTGCTTGAGTTCATAGCGGAGCCTAGGTAGACAAAGTCCTTAACCACCTCATTTTTTTTTAAAAATACTTCTTCTGGGAAAGGCGAACCTATAACGCTTCGACAGTGCCCCGAGATGCTTTCAGATGTAGATATAGTCTTCTGGAAATATATCCCCATGAAGCGATTTCCAAAGTCTGCTTGTCCTCTATAACAGAAGGAGTTTTGGAAAGTTGATGTCCTCGCGGTTGTCAAGTGTACTGTATGGTCATGAGCATTAGCAGCCTGTCTTGTCGGGCGCCCAAAAGTTGCATTTCGAGGGATAATGTCTTTGAGTTCCTCGGAACATTTACCATGGAAGTAGGTACCTATAGAACAAGCAAAGGTCAGCGACTTGTCTTCTGTGCACCAATGGTTGTAGATTCGATGTGAGTGTAGGGTCTCTAATAAGTCGAACTGCTCATATCTGTATGCTGTCAAGTAGGTTAAGAGAATGTTTTGGGGCCGAACTTCATATATGGGAACAATATTCCAGGCGTGGTCTAACCTGTGCTTTATAGAGAAGGAGAAGTTGCTTGGGGCTAAAGTACCTCTTTGCTCTAAATAGGTAGCTCAACTTAGCGGACGCCGATCTTGCGATATAGGATATGTGGCCCTGCCATGTGATTCCTGAATTCACTGTGACTCCTAGAAGGTATGCATTGAGTCCTTGGGATAGATTGGATGGTCATCCATTTCAATCTGAGGAGAATTTTTCCAAGAAAATGTTGTGAGCTGTGTCTTGTTTGCATTAAATACAACCAAGTTGTCTTTTCCCCACTTCAAGATTTTGTCCAGATCATCATTTAGAGAAATAACATCGCATTCATGGAAAATCTGAGCAATTTTACACTTCTTAAGTATTGTTGGAGACAGTGTTACCGATGGGCGACATAAGTCGCCAAATGGCGACTTTTCTTCTGTCGGGGCGCGTGGCGACCACAATTCGAAATAAGCGTATTTGACAAATTCAGGCGACATTGGGACGCATTTTCAAAACTTCAATTTATTTCTCAAATAACACCTAACAATTTTGAAAAAAGAATAGAAAGAAAGAATATAAAAATTGAGGTCAATTTACCAAATTTCAAAGCTAAAGCTATAGTGTTTTAAATAACTTGTAGGGGTCGGTCGTGCCATTCCCGATTTCCAATTGCACCCTAATCTAATTTGTATTGACAATGCGCATCAATAGGTCTGTTTTTTTCCTCATTGATCTCAGTGAAGTAAAGTAAAGTAGGATTTTCAGCACGCAATTACAACAACTGCACCCAATTTGACACCACTGAGATTCACACAAGCTATTCATTTCCAGCAAGACCAACTTTGGAGCATTCTTCAATTCTGAACACCAGGGGAACACATTTGATGTTGCCATTTGGATGTGTTCACAGAGTGCCTCCATTTATGATACATAATATGTGTCGGCTGTGGTAGGTGTAAAATGCATAAAGTGCATTATATTTTAAACAAATTTCAAAATAGCAACTGAATATTACGGAAAGTAATAATACTAAATATATGTAATGAAGGAATTATTTCCATACTCTTTTTTTTTAAATGAAAACCATTCGATTTCAGCCAACTGACATTCCAACTTTTGATTTCGATGGAGATTCGATTTATTTGTTAATTCCTCCGCACATTCTCATATGTTTTTTCGACTGAAAATTTGTGGTCTAAATCTTTATTTAAAAAATGTTTACAGTCAAATTTACATAAAAAATATAAAATTATGGAAGCAACATTTGTTCGTCTTATGGAAAAAAATTTCAAATGTAAATAATCGCATGTCGCAATCAAAATGAACAGAATAAATCAAGGACAATTTAAAATGTTAATTTATAATAATTTATTTAATCCTTATTGCATTTTTCTGTTCAATTTGATTGTTTCTTCCTCCAAGAATATATATTTAAGGCCATCTTTTCTCAAATTAAAGTCAAAACCAACTGGCAATCTGAAGTTCAAATATTTATTCAGCCGATTTCGAAATAAAAATCATACAATGAAATCATTTGGTAATGAACTTCTTTCCCCCAAAATTTAGATTGTGAGAACTTCATTAGAGTGAAAGTTTTAAATTCGAGGAATACTCGACACGATTGACACTCGGTCATACCGCGTCTAGCGGATTTCGGCGGAACCCTAATCACAGGATAAGTCGCCCCATTAACTATCAAATCGTATGAAAATTTGTGTTTCGAAAAATAAAAAAATTAAATTTAATAAGTAGAAACTGATATTTAGCAAGTTTATTGGTGAATTTAAGAGAAGAAATATTTAAAAGTAAATCTATACCAAAAAGCAGCTATAAAAACAAGCTAATAAATCAATTTTGAGTCTTGTAAAGATTTTGCCTGCACCTCGTACCTGTCCCTAGTGAAAACAATTTGTAAAAAGTACGTTATAATTGAAATTAATTACTATGTTGAAGTTAATATTTTCATATATGTATGTATTGAATCGATTTTGTGGTCAAGTGCAAGAATGATGGCAGAAGAAACTACATTAAAAACTGGGGAACTCTGTGGAGTTACATATTGCACATCGTATAGGAATCCAAATATGTATATCTATGCACCGAATTCAAAGAAAAGTTCATAATAATCGAAAGGAGCTCTTTCCAAAGATTTTTTTTATTTGTAGCCGCCACTTGAAATAAATGAATGAAAATAATGTTAACTCCTCATTCACAAGGATAGAAAAAAATATCTATATTCTGGACTAAGAATTTATAACTAAAAACCTGCCGCAATCCTGTATTGCGTGTGGAGAAAATTAGATCCAAATATGAGATATATTATTTGTAAATCCTAAAGGGCAACAGATAACACAATAAAACAATTATTGTATGTATAATTGGTAACTTCGAGTGCTTTGTTTACAATTTTTAATTCATGATTTTATTCACATCTCTTAGTTTTGCACAAATATTTTACTTGTTTTATATACTTAGGCATTTTGTAGCGGCATTCTGATTACAAATTTGTTAATGTCTATACAATAAATTTGAAATAGAATGCTTTGCGCACACTTCCAATTTATAATTTCAGTATCAACTTCAGTGATGAAATCAACTGTCACAAAACTTATCCTGTGATTCGGGTACGTAAAAATCTTGGTAGGTGGCGTGGAAATCAATTTACCGAGTCACAATCGAATCTCAGAATTTGCGTGAATACTCTTTTGGACTCACCTAACAAACACACCCGCGTTTGTTTTTGCTTTTTTTTTCTTTGGCAATAATTCGCGATTTTATTTTGACCATACAAGAGAAAAAAAAGTAAGCAGAAAAAGTAAATATTCTGTAGAAATTGATAATCATTATTTTTTTTGCGCTTAAAGGTTAATTATTCAGTTTTCTAGAAGGAATTTGATTTTGAAATTGAATTTTTCATTGATGGCCATTTTGACAGCAATGCCAGCTGTTTACTTTTCAGGGGTAAAACCGACTGTTCAGAAAAGTGGTTGGGGACCAGTTGGGGACTGTTTTTTTGCACATTTTCTTACTTTACTTTACTTCACTGAGATGGGTGAGGAAAAAAACAGGCCTAGTTAACAGTCTTATAACTTTTGAAATCCAGTTTTTTTGCATGGGAGGTGCCACGTCCCTCATCCAATTTTTACCAAATCTCACAGAAACACCTTCAGGCCAATAAGAAAGGAATTTCTCAATATTTGAGCTCAATTTATTCGGTTTTGAGATGTATGACGTCGAAAGATTTTCTTAAAATTTGGTATCAATCTATTCTGTGGTTTTCGAGATATAAGATTTTTACAAATTTTTTGTATGAGAAGTGCCACGCCCCTTTGTTCAATAATGACCAAACATCCCAAAAACTCATTTGGGCCAGTAACAAAGTTTCTCCTAAAATTGAGATCAATCGGTTTGGTGGTTTTCGAGTTTTGCTAACAGTGGGGGTGTATATTCTCATACAAAATGGAAATTAACATTTTTTCGATTTGCCGGCTTTTCATTTGGGGTTTTCCGAATTTTCTAAGCCACCCCTGATTAAAGACCAACAAAACAAAAGAAGAATCATTAAAATCGATTTAGCCGTTTTTTAGTTTTTGCGAGACTAACGCACACGCTACATATAGAAGAACTCTCGACATGAACTGTTAATTTTTCTTTATTTGTTTTTTTTTTTTTACTTAACATTTACTTATTATTTATTTAGAAAATAAATTCTCTTTTTTTTTAAACCATATAATTTAAAGCTTTTTTTCGTTAAATTGGGTGGGAGGCATTTTTTGGGTCGGGCGACATTTTTTGGAGACATTTTCAAATTGTCCATCGGTAACGTTGGTTGGAGAACATACTGTTAACATTAACGAATCGAAAAGCATACAGAAACGAAACTTAAGGAAATATTCTCAAGTTATGTTATATAATGAAAATTGTAACATTTCGAAGTAGATGCGTCGTGGCATTGATGTATACGAGTGTTGGGTATGGGTACCGAACCCAGTCTTACTATAAATATTGCACCATCACATAGCACACATCCCATTGTGCGTATCTATTTAAATTCCAATTGAAAAGAAAAACTTTTGCCAAACATCAACACTCATCTTCTACTGCATCCAATTAAAAAGTTTTTGACAAAAGTATTTCTGTACATTTTGATACAGGGCTCTCTAAAGGCACTTCTTTTCCTCCTTGCCTATAGCCATCAACAGCAGCAACCGACATCAGCGCACTAAAGTGATTTATCCCCTCATCCGATTTTGTATGTGTTCAAAAAAAGTATATATGCAGCACCAAAAATGTTGCAAAATTTCTATAGAACATCAGGGGAAAAATGGCGAATAACTGTGATTCCACCATAACTCAGCCCACAAAACAGAAAAAAAAAGCAAAAACAAATACGAAAGCATCAGGACGAACAAATATATATTTCTCAATGTTAAGTGGTTACAAGAGCTAAATGACAACCACAGAAACTTTGCGATGGGAATCATTTTTGAATGGAAAATTGTTGAAATAATCCAACAGGATAAGCTAAATAAAACCAAAAGTGGGTCGAAACAATGAATAGCCTGGCAAATGAAATGAATGGATTCGGACGAAAAACAAACCGAAAAAAAAAATATGTACGGACATGGTGAAACCATTTGAAAATATGCGGAAATAAAACTAAGACCACAAACGTCAGGAAACAAAGAACAAACACTTGACTTATGAGGAATGTCAGCATGGGAATGGCAAAGTTGCACCATCTCAATCCGGATGACATAGCAGCCAGTTAGGCTATTGTTCGGATGATTCCTTTAGAATTTAGATTGTAACGTTTAACCAGTTTGGTCAAAGTATGTTCTATTCAAAAATTGAAGACGTTGCTCATCGTCCATGGCCAAGCCAGATATAAACCAGTACTAGAAAAAACTGCTTAAAAGGAATACTCGAAGGCGGTGTATGTGGTGAATGTGTTATATAATGGACAAAACAAAAAAGCATAAAAATGTTTTTATTTTATGTCATTTCGATAATAGTGGTAAAGAATTAAGTTTAAAAATGGCGCCATTGTGTTCATTTTATGGGTGTCTGAGGGATGTGAAAAAAACGCTAGCATGAATTAAATTGACATCCGATTGCAGTCTATCCGATCGTCCAAAAGTCCTGCAACTTACAAGTTTCTTCCCGATTACTTTACTTGGTGTTAGCCAAAATCGGTTAATAGCGGAGGTGGTAAGAAGCTGGCTTTTTGAAGCAATTCTGGGGTTGGTTTGGTATAGAATTTTCACAACACACTTTTGATTAATTTCATTTCACATTCAAATTAATTCGTACGTATGCTCTATATGGATCTACTATATGCATCTACTTCAATCTTAGAACGGCATTGTTGTTATTGCGTTTATGTATGAAAACTGACTTAGCTTTAACATTTTTGGAAACATTTTGGAAGCTTGAACCCAAAACTGTATATACTTATACTGCATCCTGGCTTAGTTCGGGATAAAATTCGTCAACCCAATTATGCACAGTGAGCAGTGGGGTGCATGTCATAACGCCCAGTGTCATAACGCCCTGGGGCGCTATGACACATATTTTCGTGTCATAAGGCCCTTGGGCGCTATGGCACTTTTAAATGTGTCATATCGCCCACTCTCAATGTGTCATAGCGCCCTCGGAAATAACACCCCAAACATTCATTTGACAGTAAACCCAAGCAGGGGGGTTGCAGGGGGCAGCATGTCCCCCCATACGTTTCGGGTATTATTTCATTTGGGGCGTTAATGCACTTCTTATAGTGTCATAAAGCCTACAAAAAAGTAAGTGACTTAAAGCCCCGCGGGCGATATGACACTTTTAAGAGTGTCATAGCGCCCAAGGGCCTTATGACACAAAAATGTGTGTCATAGCGCCCCAGGGCGTTATGACACTGGGCGTTATGACATGTACCCGAGCAGTGGCTAGTGTGCTGGACTACTGTGCGAGGGTTCTCATCGATCCCTGATCCCCGGAAAAAGGCAAATATCTACCATCTTAAGGGTTTTTCCTCTTTTTTTTCCTCTCGCGAACGTCTGACAGAGTAAGTATAATAACTGTACTCATAAAGCTTCTTAATTCAGCTCAATCGGACTCGATGTAAATTTGTAGGTCCCTTCCATTCGTAAAAACCAACTCACACAATCGAATTGTTGCGAGAAAGCTAGACCTAGAGTGGCTATACTACCGACTGCCGGGTATGCCAATTATTTATTTGTTTTTTTAACCGATAATTATGTAGCTACAAGTATGTTTCCTTTGGAGCCTTAAGAAATTACATTTCACCAAAATGTCCTTAGTACCTATAGCCTGACTATTTTATATTGCAATGTTTTATTATTGAACTTAGTCGTTAGAACCTTGCAATAGGTCCTTTAAACCGTATTTATGTATTACCTCAAAACGGGTCTACCCCGATATCTCGAAAAAAAAAATCTCGAAAGCAAGAATCTCGAATGTAAAAATCTCGATGCGTATGGGGGGGCATGCTGCCCCCTGCAACCCTCCTGCTTGGGTTTACTGTCTGGCTATGGGATGGCTGCAAAGAAAAAATCTCGAATTTACTTTTTGTTTTCGAGATTTTTTTCGAGATAGACAGATAGGTTCCAGAAATCGAGTGAAATCGAAATTGCAAATGGAGTGAATTCGTTTTCAGTGTTCTGCATTTCGAGCGATTCAGAAACTCCGAAATTTTTTCGTAATCACAATATCAGTTTGTCTCAATTCCGAAAATTTTGAAATCGAAATCGAATACAGTAAAATGTAGAACACAAAAATGCATTTTCGATTTCATTTCGAGTGAAAGTGAAATGTGGAACCTAGCAGAGAGTCTTTCGAGATTTTTGTACTTTCTAGATTTTGACCCATTCGAGATTTTTGCATTCGAGATTTATCAAATTCATTTTCGAGATTTTGACCATTCTAGATTTTAGTCGTTCTGGTTAACGTCATGATCCCCCTCAAAACATTAAATATGGTCCCAGAAACCTTATTATTTTGTATAGAAATGTCCGCGTGAGACATCAATAAAATTGATTGATGAATCTTGCCAAGAATTTCTAGCAATTGTGTTCATTTTATGTCAACGTATATTTTGTTTATGTTTTACCCAGTTTTTTTTTTCAGCTTCTTATGGAGCGTAAGATGCTTTTGATATCTGTGCTTGTCAGATCATCTAAGTCGCTGTAATGGAAGGCTCCTGAGTGAAGCTTCCTTCTACGGGAGAGAGCTAGGCAGGCGCAAAGGAGGTGAGTCGTGAGCTCCTCTTCTTAATCCATATAGCTTCTGAATAAGGCGTTTGCAAAAAGGCCTAGCCTTTCAACGTGATTTCGTATTAGACATTGCCCCGTGTTGACATCTATTGTAATGCCGATATGCCGTCTGTTAAGAGAAATCAATTTCTTAGAGCGTTTACAGAAGCCAGATTTTTTTTATTTCTAGTCACTTAGTGACACTTTTCCACCTACGATTTGCACTCTTGATAGCATCCAGTTTCAATTTTTGCTTCCAAGTATCGGTTGGTATTCCCAAGGTGCATTTATCCGGAAGGATGAGTAAAGTTGTTCCTATTTTTCGAGTCCATTGGCCTTACAATTCAATTTCTATGCCTCCACACCGGCACCCAAAATAGTTGAATTTTGAACTTTTCGGCCATCTTCGTGAGAGATGATCAGCAATCTAGGTCTCTTAAAGAAGTTAAGGTAGAGATCGAATCATAAGATTTGATACATATAGGTAGCTATGCTTGGCTGTTCGAAAATGTACAGGTTTCACGTTTGTCTTGAGCCAAGAGAAGACTTCTTTTATCGCCATAATTTCCGCTTTTAACACGTTACAATAGTTTGGTAGGCGTAAAGGTGCTAGAACACGGCATGTAGGAAGCCACATATACGTATGTAGCTCTGACGTCAATAGAAAGTGCACAAAGAGAGCTTGTACGCCATACACATAGGTCCTATGCTGTGCGACATGCCTACACATCCAAATACAGATTCAGGCTTTCTCACGAAAACGAGCGAGAGGTCAATGTAGAAATTCAGAAAACCTGCTACCAGGTACGCCACTGCCGGTAGTAACTAGCCCTGGCTTAGACTGAGATTTGATCACTAACACTAACCTAAGTATCCTGCAGACTACTGAGTAAAAGGTAGTTTTGTTTATACAAAAATCTAATTTCATTACTATCTAATTTAAGGGCCTCATAGAGATAAACTCTTATGTGACAGGTTTATGCCTTACAAAAAGTAGCCTATAAGCGTATAAGTAGAACTTAAATCGTTATCAGTCCTTTCAGCAAACCCTTAAATACATAACTTGCTTTTCTTTTCGGTAATGTGCCAAACCTCATCAGTCATCTCATCAGCAAAAGCTATCATTCAAACTGTTGCACGTTCCGTGTTAATGAATCTCAAAGTTTACTTAATTTTCCTCCAATTTTCTCAACTGGTTCTTATACCTAATCTCTGGCATGTTCATAAAGAAGCTCGTCCAAAAGCAATTCATTTGCCAAAAATTATCATAAAATTCACACATTTCCCTTTTGGACACAATTTACTGTGGCCTTACTTGAACCAAATACATGTGGCCGTAAATAATTTTTGAATATCAAATAAACCCGCCACTGATTCAAAGCAGCTATAAGACAAATACTATATGCACAGCACACCGTTTAAATGGCGAGAGTAAGGCGGTCGGTTCGGTGGTATCCCAATAGCAAGGTTATGTGGCTGGCTTGGCTATGTGCCATGGTCCGGAGGAGTCTTTTCTTTCTTTCTTTTTTTTTTGTCCCCGTGAAGCGTTTAAGGAATGCACACAAAGCGAATAAGGATAAAATGCAAAATTGTCGTTGTCGTTGCTGTGCTTGGCTGCCTTGCAGGAAGAAATTACTGAGGAATTATGAAATCGATTTGGAAAATGGGAACTTTGTAGGCATACATAATAGAGAGCTCTTCAGAGCGGAGATACTTGATAAAATTATTGAAGGAGGGAGACACGACAGGAGGACATAGGCATATATTTGTCATCGGCTGTCAGAGTGATATGAATCATAAATAATTTGTACATACAAGGGAAAGGGGTGATACACATGTCTTAAATGGAAAAATGGGTACCTACCAGTTTTTCGTTAGGGAGACGACAAAGGAAGATAAGTAATTGTTTTTGGATTTCTAAGAAAAGTCCTACTTATTGTTTCCTGAGAAGAAGAAAAAAACTTCCAGTAAAAATAGATGAAAATTTGATTGTTTATTTGTTTGCAAGTTTTTCCAGGAAAGTCCTATGCATACGCGCCCGGCAAGTTAAAGGAACTAGTAGGGGTCTGACAAACATCCGAGAGTATGGCTGTCCTGAAAAAGCTTCTCAATTCCGCCGTTCTGACTCGGCATAAAATTGTAGGTCCCTTGCTAGGCCTAGCGTGTCACCCGCCTGTTGCGCCACCTATTTAGTTTTTTTAGGGGACTTTGGAGACGAGAAAACCCTCCATATTTGTCTCGGACAGACTTGTGACCATCATTCATTACGGAAGCAGGTGGCAATAGTAGATTTCAGTTAGCCAAAGAGGCCAAAGACATATGGAAGCGCACGGAGTTGCGCATTGACTTCACACTTATCTGGCTAAAAGTTTTCGTTGCGAATACGGAAGCTCCATATGTGCAAAGGCTGATATTCAACTAGTCGTAAACAATCTATCACTGGGAGATACTGTAAGCAGTCAAACATTCCGAAGCTGGCTGTGGTAAGGCCTCAGCCATAAATCATTGTGATTGCTGCGGAAGTTCAACTACAGGATCCACAATTGAATAAGTACCGCGCTATAACAACACTGAATTGAAGTGCTATTATTGTTGTATTGAACAAATCGTAGCTACTTTCTTTATCTGCATACCTTCAAATTTACAAGGGACCTGCTTTTACGTGCAGAAAAAACCTGCAAGTTTCCATATTGAAAAATTTTAAACAAATGTTACAACTATAATCTATTATTTATTTTCTTTAGAAACTCTGCACACACTTCATTAGAGAGTCCCTCAGTTTCAGCCGTAGCGACTGCTTACCTCCGCAAACAATGTGCGTTGAGTGTTCATCGATTTTGATCGTCGTATCCTCACAGGGAATATGTATCGTCAGAGTTCCCCCACTGCGTTCGGACTTAGCATCTGTAATACCATCTTGGGCAAGCTTCTTCATAAATAAATCCACATCCAAGCTCCCAAATTCATATTTCACCTTCTTAAGGATGTCTTCCCTCTTTGGTGGCAGCAACTTTGGGCCACTACTTGTACTGGGCGCATCTGGTGTCACCTCGCAGGGCGCAATGTTGTGTACTTTGTCTTTCACTTGAAGAAGTCCAGTGATTGTAGACATTGTCACGCCAGTGCTAACTTCCCGCGGTATGATTCTCGACGCCAAGTCTGAGGTGAGAAAGACGCGGTCGAATTTTCGCTTAAGAGGAAGACGTATGATTTCTCCACACTTAAAGGTGATAATTTTCTTGTCCTACGGATATACACGGTTTCAAGGTGATGCTGAAGGCGAAAAAATGTTTAACTCACCGGTTGCTCAATATAGAGCTGTGGGGCTGAGGGGTGAGGTTTGGTGTAGCTTTCAGGAATCACCAGCATACTGGGTTTGAGTTCCTTGATCAGTTTGTTCGCCTGCTGGTAGTTGAGAGAGGTGTCGATGGGACAATAGAAAGCTTTCATCGCGAGCGGTTGGAACGGGGCTAATACTTGGAGGTAGGGAAAGTCAGGTTCTGTAAAGAGGAGAAAAAGTTAGTTTGAAAGTGAGACACTCATCCACCTGTATTTGGACCTGTGAAAATGATGGAGTTGTTGGGGTTTGAGCCCCACATTTCGATGAAGTGTACCGCATCACCGAATCGAAGACTGGGATGTCCGCAAAAAACTACGCATGGCTGTAAGGAGCGATGATTAGCAGAGGAAATAGGAAAAGGACGGACTTACCTGACGAAAATCTTTACTGAAACCCTCCGAATACACGTGCTTATAGTGCTTCAACTTGGCATTACGCAGATAAAAGGCGTGTGGAAATGGATCATCGGGGATGTAGACTTTGTTCTGTTTTGCAGAGCTTAGCCACTCGGCGAGAATGTTCGAGTATGCCAGTGAACTGTCAGCGACTGGGGAGATAAAGAACATCGGTACGTTGTTTAGCCCGGCGTTCTCTAGATTTTGCGTAAGGCATTCGAACAGATCATACACCACTCCTGATGGATAACACGGGATAAGAGCTGACCCATTATTTCTGATGGTTACAGCTGAAAAACAAAAGCATAAATTCGCAGCCCTTCACGAAAAGTCATCATATCTTACCAACATTCATGCACAGCTCCCCTAACTTGGTGTCCGGATTAACAGTTGGCGCCTGCGTAAGGCCGGTCATAATCAAAACATCTGCATGCTTCAGAGCACCTTGGTTTATCGGCCTCGGATGTGTGGTAAGCGTTGACGAGCCACTGACATAGCAAATTTTTTCGTGCGCGGTATTCAACACCCAATTGCTAGACCCCAGGCAGTATCCAGAGCTGACAGGCGTCGCAACAAAGGCTCCATAGATGTCCTATTAATGAGAAGTCAGTATACTCTCCTTGAAAATGTACATAATGAAAGCCGTTCATACCAGTTTCTCATCATATCCAGCAATTGTAACTCGCGCCAAGCTGTTGTGAATATCCTTGACAGTAAAAATATGTTTCCATTTTTTCGGCCTAAATGCATCGCATAGTGGAGCCGGCAGCAGATGCAACATTTCTTTCCACATACTTGCGTTACTCGCTTTTGGTGCAACTTCGATATACTCCACGAGTTCCTCTAAGAAGAATCTTCCAATTTGTAAAGTCGGCTCTGTGGCATATACCTTGCCCTTAAAACCTGTCCTCTCTGTTATGTATGGCATGGCTAGCATGTTCAAATAGTTTGAGATAAGTATGACATCAATTTCACTGAAGTCAATTAATTTGTCCATTGGTGGAGTGAATTCTGGAGCGGAATCTACAAATATTCGACCACAACACTCCTTCAGCTCACCATCCATTTGTGGGTCGTGTTCACGATTGGGTATCCAATTCGCCAGATTAGAGAGTTTGGAGCTCTGAACAAACGGAAGAGGGAGGAAGTTTAGCACAGTTTGTTCGGTGAGGCCACAATCCAGCATGATCCGCAGTCCTTTGAAGGTGACCACATAACATGGTTTGGCCAAATCGTTACTCAGACAGTACTGCAAGAAAAATTTAATTTAAAAAAGAAAAGTGTTGAATGTGGTGAAAGGTTTACCAATTTCATATCTCGTAATTAATAATAAAACCATTCACTAAATACAAATAAAAACAATGGAATTTGTGCCGGGCAAGCGAATTCCAGAGAAAATGATGACATAGGGACATTTCGTATTTGTTTCCATTTACCGAGACTGTACATGTGCCAATCAGTAATGCCAAACTACGGAATTTTATGTGATTCTGAATAATCCGTAAAATGCTTCCGTAAAAACACCAAGCAGAACATAACTGAAAGAATTAACTGTACCCAGGTATATCGTAGGAATTCAGTGGAAAATGTTATGGAATTGGCAGAGAAGTTGAACAGGAAACGTTTTACGTACCTTTAAAAATTACGTACCGGAAAAATTAATTGATTAAAATAATTTTAAGACCAAGATTGAGTTCAACGATAGTTTATGTCACAAACCAGTAAGAATAGACCGTCGACTCCTCCCACATAACGGACTTTGCCTACAAGCTGCCGGCGGGCCCAGGATTTTTCAGGTATTGGTGCTGTACAAAATCAAAGGAGCGCCATTAACGCACGCATACTTGAAAAATCCTAGGCCCATGGTATAGCATGGAAAATCATTGCCGCCATTAATTTTGACATTTACACGTATTCACAGACAGGGTAATTTCTTCCGGGGGGAATCGGGTAGGTGTACGGGAAGTCGGCGGTCTATTCTTACTGGTTTGTGGTTTATGTGCTCCAAAAAAGCTAATTAATTGTTTTCTGTTGCATTTTACTGCAAATTGACCATGTACACAGTTCCTCATAAATGCTGTCTTTATAGATTGGGACATGCTTTTGTAATCAATGTGCAATGAAATTAGTATTCAGTGAGACTGGTAGATTTTGAGTGAGTAGAAAGGTAGTTGTCACAGAAAATGCACCGAAAATCTATTTACAGAAATAAATCTCGCATGCGCATGAAGGTTCTCTTACCCATCATTGCGCTTTCGATACAAATATTCATTTGGTATTTGCGTTGATAGAGTGCAGACGTACAAAGTGGGCGTAAGCTTCGGTTGTATCATATAATTTGTTTTTGTTTTCGATTTTACTCTTCCTATACTGGGCACATTTTATTCCAAAATTTGGAATGACGCCTTGTTTTCGTGTGTAGCCAAGTAGTTAATGCAAAAATGACGTCTTGCCCATCAGCCCATAACTGTGTCCATGCACTATCACTATGGTTGAGTGTGCTACCAAAAATTATTTTTCGTTCTAATCTAAATCTAGTACATTTTTCCGCTAGCTAACCGAACCGTACCCTACTACTACTACAATAAGAAGGTTATGTTTACGAAATAAAAAAAAATTATACTACGAAATGGCTCAAATTTTAAAAGCATTTTTAAGTATTCATACAAAATGTCCGCGTTATTATTCAATTAAACATGCTGCTAAAACACCTATCAAATACACCAGCACTATAAATTTGCCCAAAACAAAGTTTCCAACTCGACTATCGGCGTCAAAGAAAACAGAGATCGAGAAATCTTTAGTTGAGGTAAGTTTACGCAGAATTTCCAAATTGAGAACAAATTCCATTAGATTACATATTTGAAGGGACCTTTTGCCAATGCGTACAGCTACCAGGAACAGAATAACAAAAAACCGGTATTCGTTCTTCACGATGGGCCACCGTACGCAAATGGGGACCTGCACATGGGACATGCTGTAAACAAGGTTTGTTAAGTGCCGTGTTGGAAGAGTTAACTAACAAATGAGTTCCTTCTAGATTCTGAAGGATATCACATTGCGGCAAAATGCAGCGAAAGGCCGCAAAGTGAATTACAAACCAGGTTGGGACTGCCATGGTCTTCCAATTGAATTAAAAGCCATGTCATCGACAGCAACGAGAGCCGATGCCCAAGTTATTCGACAAAAGTGTAGGTAAGAATGCATTTTAATGTGCTTGGAATTAATTGGTGTTCCCTAAATTTAGGTCGCAAGTTCGCTCTTGATACCGTTGAGAAGCAAAGAGCTGAATTTCGGTCGTGGGGGATTCTCTCCGACTGGCTAAACCCGTCAAACATGTATCTCACAATCAATCCATCATTTATCGCAAATCAACTCAGAATGTTTCTGGATTTCTTCAATCGAAAACTTGTATATCGCGATCTCAAGCCGGTCTATTGGTCTCCATCATCTAGAACTGCCCTTGCTGAAGCTGAATTGGAGTATGATCCAAATTTTGTTAGTCCTTCTGTAGTATTACGACTGCATTTGATGGATTTGCCAATAGGTGTGCAAAATTCCAAGACCACTTACGCTTTGGTGTGGACAACTACTCCCTGGACTCTACCTAGCAATCAGGCAGTTTGCTATAACGCTGATATGGATTACTCTCTAGTCACTCTAAATGGTGATTCAAGCAATAATTACTTGATCGCAAGCAAACTTATCGAGGAGTTTAAGTCTATGACGGCGATAGAGGTCATTGAGGTACAGAAAGTGTCGGGTAAGAGTTCTGGTCAAGTTATTGCTTGCATTGAGTTAATGTTTCATTCACAGGAGATTCATTGAAGAGCTGCACATACTCGCATCCAATTGACAAAGATCAGCGGTTACCATTCCTTGCAGCTGGCCATGTTCAGGACACAAAGGGAACTGGGTTGGTGCATACGGCGCCTGCTCATGGACCAGATGATTTCCTTGTCAGCCTGCATCACAACATGCCAGTGGTAAGTGTTAGTCGCCATATCGATACGCTTCCAATTTCTGCCACTTTTTTTGCTTTCTAGAAATGCTTTGTCAACGAAGAAGGAACTTATACTTCCGACGCACCTCCCTTTTTAGCTGGAAAGCAAGTACTCGACGATGGGAACAATCTTGTGCTACAGCATATTGCCGAAGACATCATATTCTCAGGGAAGCTAACACACGCTTACCCAATTGATTGGCGAACCAAGAAGCCCGTCATTGTTCGTGCCAGCGAGCAGTGGTTCATCAACACAGAGCAGATAAGGGACCAAGCTGTTGAGAAGGTAAAAATCGTTTAATGTAATTGTGATATTCTTACAAACGACAACCCAAACAGATAGAACAAATCAACGTCTACCCACGAGTGAATTCGGAAGCCAATAAAAAAGCACTTGCCACTCAAGTAAAGAAGCGACCCTATTGGTGTATTTCCAGACAGCGTGCCTGGGGTGTGCCTATACCAGTGTTCTACGAAAAGAAGTCTGGAAGGGAAATTATTAGCCAGTAAGATCAACTAAAATCTTAATAATATCGGACGCCGGATGAAGTGTATTTGCAGGAAAATCATAGAACACGTCTGTGCCCTGGTAGAGCGGGAAGGAAACATAGATTTCTGGTGGTCCAAACCCCTGGAGGACCTTCTTCCGGCCAATATTCTAAACGAACACAATCTCACAATTGAAGAGGTCGAGAAAGGCTCGGATATATTCGACATTTGGTTTGACTCTGGTAGTTCGTGGTCTAGTGTACTTGATGGTGAGAAAGTTGCAGATTTGTACCTTGAGGGATACGACCAGTTTACTGGATGGTTTCAGTCATCCTTGCTCACGAGCGTGGCAGCTAGGGGCTGTTCACCTTACAAGTAAGAGTAATTGTTGTAAAAGCCAGTTCCTTTAATTGATTCCTTTAAAGATCTCTCTTTGTTCACGGATTCACAGTGGATGAGAAGGGTCACAAGATGTCGAAGTCACTTGGCAATATCATATCTCCCAAAGATATCACAAAAAAATTCGGAACAGACACTCTAAGGTAGGCCAATCACATGAAAATCAAATCAAATATTTACGAAGATCTGCTCATTTCAGATGGTGGGTGGCATCACATGGAACACAGCACATGTCAATCACAGTCAGTGACACTCTGTTGCAGCAGTCTGCGGAGAACTTGAGTAAAATGCGATCAACGCTGAGGTATTTAAATGGAGCCGTTGGCGATAGCTCGAGAGGGCTAAGTAAAAAAGCGGACCATACCTCAACGTACTTGGATCGATACCTACTAAGTTCTGTTCTAAACTTTGAGCAAGAAGTAAGGGTTTGTTTAGTTTCATTGTACCATTTTCTTATTCAGTTTCATACAGATTCAAAAGAATTACGATTTGTGCGAGTACAATCGAGTCACAGCCAACACCCTATACTTTGTTACGAATCAGATTTCATCAGTTTATCTGCATTTAGTCAAAGATCGCCTCTATTGTGGTAACAACGATCAAATCGAAGCTGTGAAGAGCGTTCTCAGCAATACCTATGAAGTTCTTTGTAAAATCCTCTGGCCGATTGTACCATTTTTGGTTGAGGAAAGCTGGAGTTACTACGGTGAGACTTATTCGATTTCTGTCTGTCTTTAGTTTTTCATTACAGTTGCGTTGGTTGCGACTGAATTTCAGACAACAAGCCCTTCCACGAAGTAAAAGTAGAGTCAAGTCCGATGTGGAAGGATGCAAAAGCCGAGGAAGTAATCAATACCGCTTTAGAAGTTAAGCGGCTGGTAAATCAACAAACCAAGGATATTAATTCTTGGACTCTGGAAGTGCGGTTAACCTGCGGCAGTGAGAAGTTTGCTTTGCTTCAGGTGATTACTACCATTAACTGTTTGAATTTGTTTTGCAACTTCTTTCATTTGCAGCATTTACAGCCAGAATTGACTGCGACGACATCTGAGTTGTGTGACATTTTACAAGTGTCTACCGTTATTTTAGAGGAGAGTAAAGATAAGACGAATTACGAGGTTCAAGTTAAGCAGGAAGCATCCGTTTTATGCTCAAGGTGCCGTCGTTTTTCAGTTGACACTGACGACGCAATTTGCAAGCGCTGTGAGGATGTTCTGCGCCCCAAAATCTAGTTTAAGTGAGTTTATAATATCTTGAAATAGTGATATGTGGTTAAATAAATAATAGGCAATACCTAGTGAACACAATATTGTAAGGTAACCAATTTGTAACAAATGTTTCGACTATATAAGATCGTTGCAGACATGTACATGTATCTTGTTATTTCTCAGAGTTACTCAACCCGTGGGTGCAGTTGCGCAGTGGTTCAGTGGATACTGTGCCGGATACGGATTACTAACCTTTGGGTCCTTTTTTTTCATTTTGTACCTCTCGCGACACGTCTGATAAACAGTGACTCTTTTCTATTCACTATTCAGCCATTCAAAAATAAAACCCACAAGCAAGCTGTGAATAGCAAATCCTAGGTGTACTTCCACACCTCCAGTAAATTATCCCAGTTTGATAAACGTCCTGCTGTAGCTCTAAGGCATTTTGTATTTCATGTAAAATCCATGATTCCGTGACGTATTGCTAGCTCGCAGATGCGGTAATTCAAACCGTATAACCTCTTCTAACGGCTATTTCACAAAGCGCCCGCAGAGATGTCTTTGAGAAGAAATGTGCTAAATAGATTTTCTCTCTGGTGGAGGAATGGAAGTTATAAAATCAAAACCACCAACTCTGAGTAGATTCCAGTTACTTAAAAAGTAAACATTTTAAGAGTGATTTCGGTATAGCAAAAATCTGAATTTATACATTTACCTATTTTTGTTCGCGAATTAGCATTTTGATTTTAAAAATTCTGGCAACACCCTCTGGAACCTCAGTGGTTTAGCACATTCACCACTTCAGCTATTTAATGGGCAATGGGCTGTATTGCTATGTAGTAAATATTATATTCACTCAGCTTAGTAGTGTTTTATTTAAATTTGCTTGTGAATATTATAACGTGTATTGACTTATAAAAGCGGCGATTAGTTTTGTATTTTAATGTTGTTCTAGATTCGCTAAGCTACAAACAAGTACGACGGAATATTATGTTTTTGGATAAGTTGAGTGTACTTCAGAATTTTTAACAACACTTTCCTTTTAATAAGCTAGATTGCGTAGCAGAAGGAAATATGAACCACTTGTCTTAATGATCTACAAAATAAATAAATAACATTAAGCTATACAAATAGAAGGGCATTGTAAGACTTACGGCCATAAGAGTTGGTAAAGACATGGTGGAAAACCAAGACGCTCTCATTAACATCGGTCTATTGGACCTCATTATCATCATCAGAATCAGCTGCTTAAACTCTCTGGATTCGTTGTACCATTCGCATTGATACCATGCAAATGGTATATTTTCACTCTGTAAAACGAGCATTATTAATCCCAAAGCGGAAAGGAATTATGATTTTATTTCTAACCTCACTTGTTATATATTGGCCATTTAAGCAATAAATAACAACCTCATAGCCTGCAGCGGCTATATACAGCACCATTCTAAAGAAAATTAAGAAATCACTTTCCTAGAACAAAATAAGTAGATACAATAAGCTTTGTTTCACGAAGTATTCGCAGTAATTAATACCAAACCAAAGACAGCCTGAAACAGTACTCCTCCGAATATTACCAGGCTCATCAGAAATTGTGTAAGACTCATGTGTAGGTAAAGGTTGTTCACATTAGTACAGTATCTAAATTTGAATAATTATAATTTCGGTATAATGATTGAGGTTAAACGACTCAACTGATATGTTCTTTCGTAATGGAAAATACACTGACGCAAGTAGTCCATACGCAGTTCCTTTGGTATATTCGGCGACGTTGTGAAAACAATCATTTTCCCCAGGATTCTATAGAGCGCCACTCCATGCATTGCAAGAATTATAAAAATTCCATCAAAGCATAAGGCACCTAAAATAAATGTGCTAAAAATGTGATTCTCTAAGGACTTCAAAATCGTACTTACAGATTCCGGCAATATAATCACCTGAACTTCCAATAAATAACGCTAATTGGTAGAAGGGAAATATGGCTAATTTACTTTCCATAAATTGAAATAGTATTGGGAAAGCTAAGTTTGGAGTGAAAATTAGTGAAAATAAATTTTTGTTGAATGGTCGATCATTGGGCGCCAATCCTCGAATATAATAAAAATATATAAAATAAACACTTACGCATTTGAACTTCGTAATTTGGAGTTCCGTTGCGTGCATTATAGTAATTCTTCGATACAGCAATAACGAAATAATAACTAATGACAGTTGAACAAGCAATCATGTAGAAGTTGAATTGTCCCTTTGCATTTTTCCAGCACGCATCAAGAATATTAACAGCGTCTTTCCGCAGTTCCTTATTATATGGCGTTTCTATAAAAATTCGCTGAATAAATGTAGGTATGTAGTTATTTGTAAAAAGAAAAATACTAACCATTGGTCAACATATCTATTTGGTTGACTAGTTCATGAGTCTGAACTTTATGTAAGGCCAAATAAAATCGACGCTGCTCAAACACAAAGTAAGTCATTTTGAATATGGAGACCAGGGTTTGCAGTAAGGTACAGATGCTCTATGGGAAATGTTCGCATAATCTTAGAATAGCAATTCATTCAAGGACTAAACTCACCTCTGCCTGCATGAGTAGACTATCCTTGTGACGGATAATATACGCAAAATGTCCATAAATACATATCCAACTGTTAATTATCAGTATTACTGCTATTCTATTAAACAATAGAGTGTAAACTAATCTACAGTTTGTTAGAGTAGATACTCACATCCTTAAGGAATCTTTAAATCTCGATGGTTCTGTGACATTTATGCCTAACACAAATGCCGAGTTATAAACATCCCTTAGACGTTTGCGATTCTTCTCTTTTAAAACTGCGGGATCTTCAAGAGTCATTCTGTTGAAGAATGTCTTAACTAGTGAAGACACTGTTTGAAAATGATAAGTTAATGCCAGCTCATTGATTAGGAAAACTATCACTAATTATACACTAAACATTTCTAAAGCTGACAATTATCATGTTCGAATGTGGGTGACTTTGTAACCCATAATTATTATCGTTGTTTTCACACGTACCTCTACCTACGAATGAGATGGGATGGAAAATTCATTAATCATTTTTCTCTCACATAATAATTAAAGATTTACTGTTAACCTAATAATGAAAGTTTTCATTCCTACGAAAAGTGTGGAATATTTGATTTTGATTTTGAACTTTGATTTGAACTTTTGGAATTATAAACGAAAATACTTAAAATTGCTGAACTTTAGCAAATGAAAACACACTTTGAAGGAAAAGTTATTCGTGTGACCTGTGGTCCAATCAGTATCGCAAAATTGGTCGATTGCTTAGGCGCAATCAATCAGGCACATATTTTAGACCTCTGCGTACGAGTTTTCAAATTAGAAGTCAGAAGGCAGTATTACTACAGACAGTAAGAATGCTTAGTTTAGCCAGCAGCCAGAGCAGAATACGTTAAAGACCTATGCGAACGCAAATTTCTCTGTGCAATGCAATCAAAACTTAATTCTATCGAAACTATTTGATGTCATTTTTCGCAGCTTGTAGCGAGGCTTTTAGGCCACGAGCTTCAGACTGATCTCACGCCTAGTTTTCAGCGCGATTCAACTTCGAGTTGAATCGATTCTTCTCTGGGGGTGCTAGACGGACTAGATAAAATGAAAAGAGATTCACAAAAGAAAATTAATCAGAAATAATTTTGGAAAACTGCATTACATTTCACCCGCGTATCCTACAAAGATAACTCCTTTTTGTTATCACAGAAAAAAAAACTAACAAAACGAATTTAATCCGATTCTTACCTATAGAGAGCGCTTTATAGCAGTCACCTTGTTCGACAAAGATGACCACACACGCACAAAAAAAAACATAATGGAAGTGAAACCAAACTTATCACAAAAATAAAAAAAAAATTTAAAAAAAAATCACACCAAATTGCATTATAACTAAAATAAATAACGAATAAAATTGTATAAATAACAACCTTGAATTAGTTGTTATATAATATGAACAACAAGGACAAAAAAAATAAATAAATAAAAATAAAAACAAAATTGTATATACTTATTACGGTTAACCAAAAATTAACGAAATAAAATAAATATGAAAAAAAAAGAAATGGTAATAAATAATTTAAACCAACTAAAAACTACAAAAATAAATAAAGAAAAATGAAATGAAACTATAAATAAGGCAGTGCGGAACTAAGAATCCAATCAAAACTAATGGACAAAGAAAATATAATTAAAAAAAACTGATGTATGACAGAATTATTATCAATTCTCAAAATAAACTGATTGGAAAAATGATCTTCGAAGGACACATTAAAAACTCGGGTCACTTCGGAATTATCTCAAAAATGATAGGTACATAATTGAAATATTTTTATAGACAAGATATTTTTATATTGCTTCAAGAAGTAAGAAAAAGCTATCTGTTCAGGACCGACGCACAGTGTGTTATTTCACAGATCTAGCGGAATTTTATGCAAAATTCAAAGTCGGCCAAATGATAATATTTTGGTATGATATGAAAGGTAAAACATCAGACAATAACATGCTAAAAACAAAAAAAAAATTAAAACGTTATTTACCGTTGTCTGACATCTCAAACAGAAGCTTAACTTGAGCAAAATTATTTTTTGATAGTTTGTTGCATTTTTCGTGTCCAATTGACCGTTCTGTGTTTATTGCAATAAGCAGTTAGTGCACGAAATATAATTTTTTTATTATTCTTTGGTATATTCTAAGTTTTCAAGGTAAGTAAGAATTTTCTGTGAACTTAAAAAAGTGAAGAAATCTTCGTTTTGTTTGGAGGCCTTACGCCAGGATTTTTTTTTTGTGTTTAGTGATTTTGTGAAGCGTTTTAAAAATGTATCCACATGTATCCCTCGTGTAATAGTGCTTAAAATGTTCTCCTATGTTTTATTTGTCAGAATCCATTCACAGATTTTGCTCTTGAGTGCTCACCCCATACAAATTTTTTTGTTTTGCATAGGCCTACACTCACAGAAAAAAATTGTAATATTTACAATTTTCTGCGTAAAATTTACAATTTTTATTGTAACTATAGTCATTACAATTTAATAGTAAATTTCGCTTATTTTTTTACTATTTTCAATTGTAATTTGTTTTTTTTTTTTTTTTTTTTTTCGTAGGTATATGTACTTAGAATTATTAAATAAATAATTAGCAAAACTCTGAAAAACCTTACAGAAATACATATATAACGTAATTGAACAGATAAATATAAAAAAGCAATATTTTCAATCGCGAAACAAATAAAGTTCCGCTAGATGTCTGAAATAACACACTGTGCGACGCGCCCGGCTAAACCAGAAATGGAACACTGTATAATTTGTTTACTATATTATTCTGTATCATCAACTCAATCAGGGAATGTTTTGTTTGTCAGTTCTAATTTGGAAATTGGGCGAGAAATTTATAAGAGGATTTATTGTGAAAATATACATATATTATACAGTCCACCAGCAATTAGAACAAAATTGAGAAAAGCAGTTCATTTCGGAGGAATGTAGATAAAATGTGACTAAAATTTATTTGACTAAGGAAAATATCTGTGATAGTGTTTTTTCACTAAAATTAAACCTAAAACTAAAAACTTATAAAAACTGAATTTTATTTATACGTTTAAAATTTGTAGGTTCCTGTAAAATTTACGTTTTATTTATTAAGGCTTAATAATAGCTGTGTTTCTTTGAAGGTGCCTAAGTACTTCTGAGAAGATAAAAACCAAAACCTAGTACTACCTACCAGCTACACATTTTCCTACTTTATCACTTTCAAAGAAACAGCTATTTGGGCGCCCAGCATTTTGGCGTCCTAACTCTACGCGCGCCGGCCCCTTAGGCTACGGACAGAGTGCATGCGAAAAGCTAAGCGAAAGCTAAAGCTAAGGTTTGACAAGTCAAAGCTAATAAACTGCGCCCATACCTTTTAATTGCACTGGCCACTGGACTTGGCGCTAAAAGCGAATAAACTCTTCTGCTCCGTTTTTTAGCAAGAAACTCAAGCTAAAACGAAGCTGTCAATAGATTTGGGTATATAATCGAATACTTTTAATGACATTCAAAAGTATTCAGCAATTTTTGTCGGGATGTTTTCGGATGTCTTCTTTGTAAAGATGATAAAATTCGTAATTTTTAATATTGAACTGACTGTCTTTTTCCAAACAGTGAATGGCTGAAAAATAAATTATTTAATGGAAAGTCCTCTTCTTCTGACCAATCCATTTCCATAATTCAAGGATGTATGTTAATTTTGATGCACTTCCGAAGCGTTAATGTTAGCATTCATTATGGACACCATTCTTTGCTTATAGCTTAGAATCTTTAGCTTTAGCTTTCGCTCCGCTTCTCGCGCTCACTCTGTCCGTAGCCTTAGGCTTCTATTATAGCTATCAGTAAAATGCAACCGAAAAAATATTTTGTTGCTTTTTTGGAGCACTTAAACTTAATCGTTGAACTCAATCTTGGTCTTAAAATGTTGCTTTTGAATTATAAAGTCAGTTCATCTAAAAAAAATAAGCAATTAATCTACAACTTTTTTTGAAAACGAATTTATTAATTTTTGCGTACGAAAAACTTTTTCTGTTCAACTTCTCATTCAGTTTCACGAAGTATTCCACTGAATTCCTATGATATGCTATGGTTAAATGTGTCAGTTTTGTTGTGTTTCGTATTTTTACGGATGCATTTTACTGATAGCTATGGCTTCAGTTATAGCTATCCGTAAAATGCATCCGTAAAAATTCGTATTATTTCCTTCATGAGAGTCAAAAATGTATTAAACAAACAAATACAATGTATATTAATTACATAGAAGTTTGAATTCCCATTTTACACCAGCTTTTTCACTTTTATTTTGACAGATCGTTATTTTTTTCAATCTAGCAGTTCATTTTGAGCTAGATTGAAAAATTTCCCAGAAAAGGATATTTCACAATGCAATGCTCTAGCGCAAATGCTCAAATGTCAATTTTTTTATATGGAGTTTGGAATGCCGCTAGTCGTCATCTAGCCTTTACTTTTGTAGTAAAAATGGATGGAAAAGACTGTCAAAATGGCAGTGGAGGCGTAAAAATTCGTAAGAATTAGTAAAAATTCGTAAGATTTAAAAGTAAAGGAACAGACCTACTATGTATTTTGAAAGAATCCTCACTGTTTCTTCGATATGCCCCTTCCTGTTCCTGTACTTCTTATTCTTAGACTCAATGGTAGAACGTAGTCAACGTGCATGGACAGTGGACACATTCAATGAATTGTTTATTTTCATTCAATTATCAAAGTTACACCATCGTCCAAGGTCAAGAACAAAAAAGTACTTCATGTCTCTACCTGTTGCCACACTCCCAGTGCATTATAGGATCATTGCCACCGGATGCGTGTGCGAAGGCATATTGGACGAATCAGCAATTCGCATCGTGGGACCAGCGGCTTCCTAACGAGAATTATGATTTGATAAGTTAGTTCTAATTGGACGGGGACGTTTTGCTATAATTTACATATATACGTACTTAGATATTTTATTCAGTGCCTTTGGGCACACGTTCGCGGTTTTTTTTAAGAATCCTCAGATGGACTTCGTTAACTTCAATAATTACAGGGAACCGCTACAACATTTGTAAATTTGTAATTATAGTGTGACAGAAAAATGATTTCTCAATTTTCCATGCCAGATGTGCATATCTACTCGTACGTGTGAGGACAAACGATAATTATGGGTTATAGCCAGATAGCCACCTTCATTCGAACATGATAATTGTCACCTTTAATTAATGTATAATTAGCCATAGTTTTCTTAATCAATGTACTGACACTAATTTATCATTTTCAAACAATAGCCTCACTTGTTAAGACGTTGTTTAACGCAATGACACTTGAAAATCCTAAAGTTTTAAAAGAGAAGAACCGAAAACGTTTAAGGGATGCATATAACTCGGCATTTGCTTTGGGCATAAATCTCACCGAACCATCGAGATTTAAGGATTCCTTAAGGATGTGAGTATCTAGTCTAACAAAGTGTAGATTAGTTTACATTCTATTGTTTATAGAATAGCAGTAATACTGATAATTAACAGTTGGATATGTATTTATGGACACATTGCGTATATTATCCGACACAAGGATAGTCTACTCATGCAGGCAGAGGTGAGTTTAGTGCCTGAAAGAATTGCTATTCCAAGATATTGCTAAATTTCCCCACAGAGCATCTGTACCTTACTGCAAACCATGGTCTCCATATTTAAAATGACTATCTTTGTGTTTGGGCAGCGTCGATTTTATTTGGTCTTGAAAAAAGTTCAGACTCATGAACTAATCGACCAAGTAGATATGTTGACCAATGGTTAGTATTTTAGTTAGTATTGTACTTTTATTCAGTGAGATGTTTATATGAATTATTATAGAAACGCCATATAATAAGGAACTGCGGAAAAACGCTATCAATATTCTTGATGCGTGCTGGAAAACTGCAAAGTTGCAATTCAACTACTTTATGTTTGCTTGTTGCATTATCATTAGTTATTACTTCGTTATTGCTGTTTCGAAGAACTACTATAATGCGCGTCATGAAACTCCAAACTATGAAATTCAAATGCGTAAGTGTTTGTATTTATTTTGTATATTTTTATTATATTCGAGGATTGGCGCCCAACGAGCGACCATTCAACAAAAATTAATTTTCACTAATTTTCACTCCAAACTTAGCTTTCCCAATACTATTTCAATTTATGGAAAGCAAATTGGCCACATTTCCCTTCTACCAAATAGCATTATTAATTGCAAGTTCAGGTGATTATATTGCCGGAATCTGTAAGTACGATTTTGAAGTCCTTAGAGAATCACATTTTTAGCAAAAAATTTTTAGGTGCCTTATGCTTTGATGGAATTTTTGTAATTCTTGCAATGCATGGAGTGGCGCTCTATAGAATCCTGCGGAAAATGATTGTTTTCACAACGTCGCCGAATATACCAAAGGAACTGCGTATGGACTACTTGCGTCAGTGTATTTTCCACTACGAAAGAACATATCAGTTGAGTCGTTTAACCTCAATCATTATACCGAAATTATAAGTATTTAACTTTAGATACTGTACCAATGTGAACAACCTTTACCTACACATGAGTCTTGCACAATTTCTGATGAGCCTGGTAATATTCGGAGGAGTAATGTTTCAGGCCGTCTTTGGTTTGGTATAATTACTGCGAATACTTCGTGAAAAAAAGTTTATTGCAGCTGTCTATTTTCTTCTAGGAAAGTGATTTCTTAATTTTCTTTCGAATGGTGCTATACATTGCCGCATCAGGTTATGCGGTTGTTATTTATTGCTTAAATGGACAATTTGTAACAACTGAGGTTAGAAATTAAATCATAATTCCTTTCTGTTTTGAGATTAATAATGTCCGTTTTACAGAGTGAAAATATACCATTTGCATGGTATCAATGCGAATGGTACAACGAATCCAGAGAGTTTAAGCATCTGATTAAGATGATGATCATGAGGTCCAATAGACCGATGTTAATGAGAGCTTCTTGGTTTTCCACCATGTCTTTACCAACTCTTATGGCCGTAAGTCTTGTAATAACCTTCTATATTTGAAAAGTTTAATGTTGCATTTATTTTGTAGATCATAAAGACGAGTGGTTCATATTTCCTTCTGCTACGCAATATAGATTATTGAATGGAAAGTTATGTTAAAAATGTTGAAATAGTAGGAACCTACCCCGAAAAATGGTACACAGCTAACATGCTATTGAAAAAAGATATTCACCCTAATTCTGAGATTCGATTCGAATCGAAAGTCATTCGATTTTAGCCAAATGACATTCCAACTTTCGATTTCGATTGAGATTCGTATTTTGTTCATTTCTCCCCACATTCTCAGTCGATCGGGAGAGCGAGAGATATCTTCGCAAGCAGGGATATGTATGTATGCATATGTATTTCTCTCTCCAAGAATACATAAATGCCATCTTTACTCAAATTAAAACCAACAACAATTGAGAATCTGAGAGCTAAGTATTTCTACAGCTGATTTCGAAAATAAAATTCATCCAATGAAATCATTCGATAATGAACTTCTTTCCCTCGAAACTCAGAATGCGAGGAGTTAATTCGAGTGAAAGTTTTGAATTCGAGGGATACTCGATTCGATCGAATCTCAGAATAAGCGTGATTAGGTCTGTTTTAAACTTTACAAATTTTACTAATCTTACTACAAAAGCGGTCCCTAACGTTTTCGTAAGTTTTTCTCTTTGAGAGAGAGACTTCATCCCACCACTTCCATTTTGACAGTCTTTTCCATTTTTACTACAAAAGTAAAGGAACAGTCCTACTATTCTGTAGTTGTTTATAGAGTAAGTAAAGCTACGTAGTGGCGCATCATTGGTATGTTAAAATACAGACGTAACGTGTAATGCACATTATAATTTAAGTAAATTGTAATAAAACAATACTTTACTGCATTTCTTTTATTACATACAATACACCCTTTATCTACGTGGTGTTTATATTAAATGACAGCTGGCGTTTTTTGAGTCTATATTCTCTTTAGTAACTTTTAGTGTAGCTTTGTAATCGACAATAATCGGGTTTTACGGGTCGCTTTTTGCAACTAAAACTACTATAAACGGCATAAAACGCCATATAATATAATCGGGTTTTACGGGTTGTGTTTTGCAACTAAAACCACTAAATGGCATAAAACGCCTTAAAGCTAAAATATTTCGGTTATAACAACTTCAACTATAACGACCATAGATAAATCTATATACAGTGCGGTTCACTTGTTTAGACGCACAAGAGTTACGTTTCATTTCTTGGAATTTTTTCGTATCACGTTGAACAAAGAGAAAAAAAAACTTATTAGGTAGAAAGGTATATTCATACACTATACAACAAACATAATTTCAAACTTGATGATGGACCCATAACGGTAATTTTACTCATTTTGTCCTATACCATGCAAAAACGTATGCTTTTCTCACGGTCAGCTGTACGTTGCCTGTTCGCGTGTTGGCAAACCGTCTTCGTTGTTTGTTTTTGCGCCGGAAAACAAATCGAAAAACATTGTTTATCACATCGCTCTCCGCTAATTTCGATTCTATTCAAATAAATTACGTTGAAATTTGAACTATCTGTGTTTTATTATCACTCTGGACTTCTGGAGTTTATCTGAAGGCGTGAAATTGGGGCGAGATGAAGTTCGCCGGGTCCGCTAGTTTATAACAGATTTATTTCAGGGTTCTTTAGTTTTAAACAGTTTGTTACAATTTATGTTTAGTTAAAATCTAGTTAGACATGGCCATAGTTAGACAAGGGCCGTCAGCCAGATGACAGCTTTGTAAAAATAATATTAGTAGAACAATCATTTTAAAAGTCCTCTGACCATAATTTAATGCGACTTTTATAAAACGAAATGTTTGTACCAGTCTTCTCCATTTAAAATGACGCCTCCTTGGCCAATATAATTTTCTGCCATGTTTGTTGGCTTATTTCCACTAAGATTGGACATTGAGCGATAAAATCTATTGTTTTCTCTCCCGCCGATATATTGGATAAAGTGCAGTTCTTGATCAAATCGATCCTCTTGCTCGAAATATCATTGATATATTTTTTGTGCTGAAGCTATTCTTAAAATAATTGTCTTGATTTAAGGTTGTACTTCAGTACTAGTTCATTGCCTTTTCAATATTTCCTTCCCTAAATCTAGTATAGAATTTCGCTACCAGGGGGCCTGTACCACGAAACAACAAGTATTGTTAAACAGTAGCAATTTATCGGAGCAATATGTTAAAATGCTCCCATTCCACAATACTTGTTGTTTCGTGGTACAGGCCCCAGGTTGTATAGTATAGATACGTCTTCCACTCTTGTAAGTTCTCCAGCGTTAAATTAAGTGACAGGGAGCAAGCAAGCTTCGGCGATATGCTATTATCCAAGTACATAATATAAACAACGGAACTAAGTTTCAGTTTGTGAGAGTACATAGAGATGGTGACTAAATTAAAAATGTCCTCACCGACGAAACATTTAACTCCCCTAGTACATTTAACTCGTGCCATGCTTTGTCGTTTTTGAGTAGAAATAATGTAAGCGATACGTTTCAAATTTAGGTGACCCATCCCACTAATATTTTTCGTGCAAATACTATTAGGCTAATAAAGCCAAATTATTTAATAATTTCTAACACTGTTGTATATGATTAAAAATGTTATTAAATAATTATCAAGTAATTTTAGGACAGTATAACAAATTCGCTCACCTTTCCTATTATTTGTTTTACTATGACAGTAATGAGTGAACTATCTTAGAAGCACTTCAATAATCCTTTTATATACCGAAATTGCTGGAATAAATTATTAATTGTTGCAATTTTAATATTTATTACCATGCAGTAACGATAGATTAGGAGACTATAATATTTATAGCGACAAATTAAACTTATGCCTGCGAAATTTATAACTGATGCATCGGCCGCGTATGGGGACGGTTCGCAGGCAAATTAGACAATTACGTTTTGCGAAATAAAATATTTATTAAGAAATGCCACGTGTAATAAATATTCTTTGACCTTTATTTGTATTGGACAGCATAAATCTATACATTTAAAAATTATTTGTATTGTGTTTGTAGTTAATGTTCTCTGTAATGCGTGAACCGATTTTGATTCTGGAAATTTCCCATAAAAGGTGACGTTAATCCATGGCATATATGTATATACGGTCTTTGTATGTGTATTGTTTCATTAGTTATAGGGGTGTTGCACCTCTCATACAAAATATACATTCAAAATCTTATACCTCGAAAGCCACCGAATCGATTAAGTTCAAATATACATACAATCTTAGGCATTGGTCCAGGAGTATTCTTGTGAAGATTGGTTAAAATTGGACAAAGGGGCGTGGCATCTCCCATACCAAAAAAACATTCAAAATCGTATACCTCCTAAACAAAAAAAAATCTTCTATGGGGTGAAACTCGATGACGTTATATCTCTATAACCGCTGGGCCGATTTTCATGAGTCTTTTTTTGTTTTGTTCGTATTGCTGTATTTCAGGTTTAGGCAGAAAGAAAGTTCCAGTTTATTCTCATTTCTCGCATTTTACGAAAGATCATCTGTGCACGGGCAAAGTCGGGCGGCTACAGCTATCTCTATGTACATATATAAAACAAAGTGGAAAAAACTATATGTTTCCCTCTGTCGCCCGTAATTTTGAACCAATTGAGTTGTTTTTTTTTTAAATGTCTGTAATTACGGTGATTATTAATTGATAGGCCAAAAAAATTTAAAAATTAAAATTGTAAAAAGCAATAAAAGGCCTGGCGAAGCCGGCGGGGGTTCAGCTAGTATGCTATAAAAAGACACGTATTCATTTATAGTTTCTCATATCAACTATGCAAAAGCGGTACTTTTCGCACGGGATTGGCTCTTTTATTTTCGCAGTACAAAAATAGGAAACAAATTATTAAAACAGCTTTCAATTTATTTGGCTCAGTATCACTTCCAAGGTAGCAAACAATTTTAAATAGCATAAAACGGGTTTTCCGGTTTTACCGTCATCTATGACAGTGTAGTGACGACTCAAATTAAGTTACTCATAACAATTTAGAGTTTTAGACCATTACCACCAATCCTCTTTCATTCTTACTCATTCGTCGATTACCCTTACCCATAAATCAATAGTTACAACATTTTCGTCTGAAAAGAAATTATTTTCATCTTCTAATTTGTTCATATTCATCTGCTAGTTTTTGTCAGTTTTTTTTTAAATATTCGTCTGAAAAACTTACTACATATTTGTTTTCAGACGTTTTAAAAATTGTTTCAGACGTTTCTAATATCTGATTTTCTGATGATTTATATTTATTTTCAGACGATTTCTATTAAATTTCAGACGTTTTTTCGATTTTTGCCGACGTTTCCATTTTTTTTTTCTGAAAAAATACTATTTATTTGTACATAGAAGAAAAAATTGTAGCCATATCAATTATTTAATTGTACGTGCATATTCGAAGCTTCAAGCTTAAGTAACATTATAGAACAATAAATTATTAGATATGTATAGCAGCAAATGCGAAAAAAAAACATCCAGGATATAGGTTCGTGTACCTACTTATTAGGTATTCAATTCTGTCTACGTTGCAAGATTTCGTAGTAATACAAAATACGATCCACTGGTTTTAAGCAACTATAAATAATACAATATAACTAAATACTAGGTTTATTATTGTTTATGGTATTAAGTATATTACCCCCATTAGTGTCGGCAGCGACATAGTACTAAACCATGAGGCTTTCATATAGAAAACACGGTTGCTCCTCATAATCATCATTTTGATTAGTTGTTTAAATTCCCTCGACTCATCATACCAATCACAAATATACCATGCATATGCTAAAGCATCATTCTAGTACAATAAAAATAGAAAGTTAATTTGGCATAAACCCATAGATTAAGAAATGGGCTCACCTCATTTGACATTAACTGCCCATTAAGACAGTAGATGACTACTTCAAAGGACGCCGCAACCATATATATAGCCATTCTTATAACAGTCATTAAATTATTTTCCTAAGAGAAATTACATATCTAACAAAATATTTGTTAAAATTTACTATTAAATGCACAAACCAATCCCACGGATGCTTGAAACATGACAACACCGAGAATTACTAAGCTCATTAGGAACTGTAACAGGCTCATGTGTAGATAAAGGTTATTCACGTCTTTGCAATATCTAGGAAGTACATTTTGACATTATTTAAGTCTAATACAAAAGTAAATAAAACCAAACAACTCAACTGAAATGTTCTTTCTTGATGATCAATGCACTGTCGTAAATAGTCCAAGCGTAGCTTCTTCGGTACATTCGAAGATGTTATAAAGGCGATCATATGACGGAGAATACAAAAAAGAGCTACACCATGCTGGGCGATCATTATGAAAATCCCATCAAAACTTACTGCACCTTTATGGTAAAGAAAGAGCAAAAATTGGTTACAAGCGAGCAGTTTCATTTTGCAAATATAGTTCTCCTACCAATCCCTGCAATAAAACATGCACTTGTGTCAACAAATGCTAAAATGGCATAATAGGGCAGCTCATTCATTTTGTCCTCCCACAGGGGAAAGACTACAGGATATGCTATTGAAATAATTAAAAAAAAAAAAGTTTATAAATTTTCCAAAATTAATTATAACATACGTAAAATATTTGTATGATTGGTATTTCCGATCGACCAGTTGTATGCGTTCACGATGGGTGCACTTAAAATATAATAGCCAATTATTGCAAATACCGCAATCATATAAAAATTAAATTGTGCCCTTGCAATTCGCCAGCAGTCATCCACAATTTGTCGGGCTTCCTTGCGAAGATTCCGATTGTAAGGTGTCTCTATTTTCGAAAATACAAACGTCTATTATTGGTTGTTTGTATTCGATAACTAACCTTGGGATAGAAATTTAATTTTATCGATCAGTTCATGGCTTGCAACCAATCGAAGGATCTCGTAAAATCGCCTTTGCGTAAACAAGAAGTAGCTAAGCTTGAAGATCGAAATCATCACTTGTAGCATAGTACAGATGCTCTGTTATAGAAAAATGTCAAGGACTACTACAACTCTACATTCGATATCCACTCACCTCTGTTATAATCACGATGCGGTTCCTAAATCGCAGAATGTAGCAAACGTGTCCATAAATATCTGCCCAACTGGATATTATCAGAACTATGGTGATTCTAAAAATGCTACTTGTGTAAAATGATTGGTCGTAAAAAAATCCTCTTACATCCTCAACATGTCCTTCGATGATGACGGCGCTGTTACATTTATCCCTAAGGCAAATGTTGAGTTTATCACGCCCCTCAGTCTTTTGCGGTTCTTGTCCCTTAACAGCTGAGGGTCTTCTAGAGCCATAGTGGAAGTTAAACTATGTCGAGTTCCCACTGTTATATATATTAAGGTGTACACAATTTTTCTAAACAATGTTCAAAGTTATTGAACTGAATTAGTTTCCAGGACGTTAAGTCGCAATTACAGTCTTATTCCTAGTAGAGTTAGAAGTCAACTAACATAGCACCAGTAAAACTTGCAGATATTATCAAGCAAGTAAAAATAATCTATTAATATTTGCTACTACTCCAGACCCCCAACACCCAATATAAGGGACGTACCTACTGTAAGAAAATCACTGCAATATTGGCTATTTGTTAATTTATGGCTTCGGATAATTATTTTTAATATTTAATGGTTACGAATTACAAGTCCTGTTAATTGTAATAATAATAAATGGATAAATTATATGTGTATAATACTCTTATTGGCCATATGGGTTGTTCTCAGGTACCAAAAATGAATCTATTAGGGAGTTTAAATGGCTATAATAAGGTTTAAAAATTCAGAAATTGCATTCGCTGGCTATAATTCATTAGGACGATGCGGTGAAGTTAAACGGTCCGAACCGCATTCATTTTTAATCTCTATTATTGGTATTACGAAAACGCTGAGAGGGGCAACGATAGTAAAATTATTGAAAAACACTCATAACTGTCCATTTATGTCGATTTCCATTGGGCTTTTACCGTTTTGCTCTCAGATCTCAGATTTTTCCTGCCCCAATGGAACATGAAATGAGATTACTTATTTTTTGCATTTGTGTTTACAAATGTCTTTTATTTTGGTATTGGTGAAAGTATGTGTGAATCTCGAGCTCGAATGTGGATTCGCAAAAGTTATCTGACTCTTAAAAAAGTGTTTTTTTTTTCGCCCAATGTAAGACGAATTTGACAGACAGCTGATTTCTAGAGCTGAAAAACTGGTCTGAATCTAGAAAAAGTGATTTTTCTTGCCCAATGGAAATCGACATTAGACAATATAGATAAGTAGGTATTCATTCTTATAGCAATCGTTTGTTCGTATACTTTCAGCATAGAAAGATGAAAAATGTCAAATCTCAAAAATCGAAGAGAAATCTCTCAATTTCAAGATTCTTACAAAAAGTTTAAGAAATGTCATTTTGACATTATCCTAAAACAAACGTTAACGGTAGCGTCTAATACAAAATAAGTTGGAATTGAATTTTTTATGCGCTAACATGTTCTAGGAGAACATTCAATTACAACTTCTCCCTCCGATATCGTTGACGACGAAAATTTTGTCAAACTTTTGAACTGTTACTTAGTTGACAGTTTTCATTTTTCAGTAAGTCGAAATTCGGCGAGTAGGAAATTACGAAAAAATTAAAAGAGGGGAAATGGATTTCTCTCTCTTTTTTTTTTCAATTTACTCAGTACGTGGTCGCATTCGCACAGTTTCTTAGCAAATTTTTAATAAATTTACATTTGCAAAAAAGTACCCAAACGAACATATTATTGTGATTTTTCTAGTGAAAAATATTTTATGAAGATTCAAACCATAACCACAGACCCCATTCCAAGTATCTCCCAGCTTAAAATGACTTGAATCAAGATTAGGCTTTTAACGTCTCTGCAACATCTAAGGCAATTCAATTTTACTTAAGCTCAAAATAAACAAGGCAGAATAACACCAAACAAATCATCAAAAATGTCATTTCGTGCACCTTCTTTGGTGCATTAGAAGATGTTATAAAGGCGATCGTAAGTCGAAGAATACAAATAAGAGCTACACCGCATGCATAGGTTATTATATCATATTTCCCGATTTTTTTGCAACCCACTTTTTTGCAAATAGATTTGGTTCCGGGAGCGAATTCGGGAATACAATCACTAAAAATTACGTAGGTACCTCGTTTTTTTTCGCATTCACCACGGATGGTATAGATCTGTTCCTATATTTCCTCTATTAGTTTTTCAAACTTACCATTTCGTTCAGATACTTCATTGGTAGATCTTGATTGTTATTAGACAATCGCTCACTGCAAAACACTCAGAAAAACGGCCGACCATTCATGATATTGAAATTAGCCAAATTGCTACTGAGTCGAATAAACCCAGTGGATAAAACAGACTGAAATTTCATCAAAATCGTACACTCCTGTGAAGGAGTATAAAATGTATCTAAAAAAACGTTGTCTTCGTGGGGAAATCGTTGGCGTATACGTAACATTTTTCAACTTCTACTACCTACTTCTTTAAAATTAAGAGTCACGTAGCAGGCAATGGAATGCGGCCAATATTTTTATATTACAGTCTTGCTCATATCTTTTTTTATTATAACATCTCTAATGAATAAATAAATTATTTTTTTTTTATTTTCCACTAATTCTCTCACATTAGTGAATGTGAAAAAGGGAAATTTACCAAACTCCAATATTAAAACAGAGATTTATCAAATAATGTCTCTCTTTCAATCAATTAAAATCACAAGTTTATTTCTTCCCAAACACTCTAGCAAACCCCAAGCAATGAACACGTCAAAGAATATAATATATTATATTTTATAAAAGTACCTATTTCGAGATTTTTTGAATTGGTTTTATTATTATACGAAGACTCTTATCTATAAACCCGGTAAATAATAATTTTAAAATCTATTACCTTCCTTGAATTTCACATGACAGCCACAGTATTATCTGTCAGAATAGATTAACAAAATTATAAACAAAAATATTGTATGATTCTACCTAAATTCCCAAAAACGATTACTAATCTTTTCATATTGCTAAACAAAATAGCCAACAATGATGAATAAAGATGTTGAATTAACCCACAAACTACGAAAAAGTAAGCACACCCCATATGATATCAAAAAGCATCTAATTTCCAAACATCTTCCCCCAACAGCTTCTGAAAAAATATCAGAAAACATTCATATAGTGGCCAATGATCCTTCGTTGGCATTCTTTCGAATTCAGGAACACGTACGTAAGGTCCTGCCTCCAATTGTTGAGAAAAGAGCTGAAGTCATTCAATTGCAAAGTGATTTGCAGGGTCATTGCTATGACATGGAATATGCTGTGAGGTATATTGAAAGATGACTTAACTAAATCAAAAGTGCATTTGAAATATAGATTTTCGATATTTTTAGCGCTGTGGAAGGAATAGAAAAATCCGATGCTATATTCAAAAACATCCAAGACATGTTGAAAACATCGATTTTCCTTAAGCAACAGCTGAAGTACGAGGAAACAAAGAGCAGAACGAAACGAGACTCTGCCCAGAATTCTGTGTATAAACGATTTTCAGCACATTTGACTTTGGATCTAAACGATTTGCCAGATTTTTCTGGTGTTATGCGTGAGACAACTAACAGAGTTGAAAATATGATGTCATCAAACAGATCGAGTGCACCAATAACGGAGAATGTTGTCGAATTGCAGAGATCTCATACTACACTGCATTAATAATAGACAGTTAGCTACTATTGATTAGTTTGTTTTAAGTTAGATGTTATTTATGAATTCAAATTCTTTACTATGACCATAAATTATATTATAATGTATTCGCAACAGTCAGTGTATTAAAAGGCGAGTTAACACTTCCATATCCCATACGCCTATTTGTTTCCTATTCAGAGCCAACACTACCACCCCTATCGTGGAATCCGCCGTGGGGACTTATTCACGGAAAAGAATATTTTGGTATCGTCAAAATCGCAAAGTGAACAGAACAGATTTTCACGATACCAAAATATTCTTTTCCGTGAATATTTCCCCCCGGCGGATTCCACGATAGGGGTGTACGACAGATCACGGAATGTACTAAAGTACAGAATGAAAGAAGAGCAGGAATAACAGAAAAATGGTGGAAAATTCCAAATTTATTTAAATTTTCTGCAAATCAAACAACAACTTTAAATAAGATTAAATACATTTTATTTCATTTCGCAATTCAAAGGTTCAATGTTTCGCAATCCAAATCTTTAGCAATGTAGAATGGTCTTAAAATGTTCGAAGACCCAACCCAACATGAATGCACTGAGAACATTTTAGCCAGTTCCGCGAACGTAAGTGGAGAAATTGACATAATCTCTGAGCAATGTCATTTGGTTCCAATACATGTTAACCCAACGAGTGTATGCCTCTTGGTACTCCCTCGTGGCGTCCTCATCAAAGCTCTCTGCGTTCTCTTCGAATGTGTCCGTCTCATCATCAATGTCAACATACTCTTCCTGATCATCCACCTCGTCGTCGTCTTCAGCCCCGTAGTAATCAAAATACATCCCATCCTCATAGTCCCCATCTTCATAGGAACACCCATCCTCTTCGTCGTCCTCAGTGAAGTACGTTACCGTATCATCGCCATAAGTTGTGTCCTCTTCGCTGGTTTCAATGCCAGACGTTCTGGCCGATATGATATTTTCATCAAAGCCACTGCTTCCACGATCTGTATCGTTCGAGTACACACTGATGTCGGAGCGTTCACTAAGTGTTGGCGATCTCTCTTCAGGCGGTGGCGCCTGCACGATCTGTGGAATCTCAACCGGCGGATGGATATCGGCAGGGGAGGGAAAGTGCTTCATCTCTTGTACACTGGCAGACTCTTCGGTAACGTCGCACTGTTGACTGGTATTCAGATCCTGGCTGGATGCGTCCAAAGCAGACGGCGTGGCGACAGAGAGTATAAATGTTGCTTTGTCCACATCGGCGCAGGTTGCCTGACTTATCGATGCGCTCTCCTCGTTGAAGTTCTCATAGTCCGAGTAAATGTCCTTCTTGATGGGGGCTGGCTCCTTGGATGCGGAATTGATGAGCAGTTTTTTGATGTCCATTAGCTTCTGGGGGCTCCGCACCACATCTTCCACAGACTCTGTCCAGCTGGTGTCTAGCGCTTTTTTGTAGTCATCAAAAGGGTCAATTTTTTTATCTTTTTCTTTGCGATCGACTAGGAAGTCGACAAGGTTGGGAATTGACGCCTTCTCGCGCAGAATCGATGGAAACGTACGTGTGGCAGTCGGTTGTTGAATATCCTGCTGGCTGCTGCGGAGAATGTCACTGTCGGCGGCAATACTACTGGCATCGTCAATCGTATTCGATGACGGCAGCTTTTGCGAGGAGCTCTGCCTGGACTCGGGCGTGAGTTTGTGCAGATTCTCTGGTTTGTGTGGAACTAACTCTAGCAGGCCCATGGCGGCTTCTCTTAGATCAACTTGAAACGTCTTGGTGTCTATAGAATGTGTGAAATTGTTGTCCACAACGTTTTCTTTATCTCCGTCGTCTGAGCCCCAGCGAACCTCTGGATCGCCAAAGCAGCCGTACTGTTGAGTTTCACTATCAGAGTCAGTAAAATCCCAAAAGTCGCGTTCACAATCTATTTGGGGAAACTTGAGGATATTCATTCCAGTTCCGACTTTGTCCAGGATCTTGGTGAACGCGTCGCGATCTTTCTGTGAGGCAATGAAACTGATTGCAATTCCATGCGAACCAAATCGCCCTGCACGGCCAATGCGATGAAGATACGTGACGACATCTGTTGGCAGTTCCAGGTTGATGACAAGGTTGGCGTTTTCTGAATCGATTCCACGAGCCATGAGATCTGTGGCAACCAAGATCCGAGTCTTGAATTCGCGGAATTTCTTAAACGTTTCCAAGCGCGTCTTTTGATCCTGCGCACCAGAGATTAACTCACACGGCCAGCCCTCCTTCTCGAGATAGTTCTTGTAGGATTCCGCCCGCGACTGCGATCCAGTGAATAGCAAGCATTGTTTAAACGCGATTTTTCCAAAAATCTTCCTGAGAGCGTCCAACTTGCGATTCATCTCGAGAATACTGGTCTTTTCTTCGGGAATTTCGTAAACAAATTGTTTGATGCCCACCAGAAGTGTGGCACGATTATCTGTAGAGATGAGCAATGGGTTTCTCATGAGTTTAGCCAGTTCCTTGTCAAGATCGTTGCAGAATGTTGCACTACAAGCGATCGTTTGCTTTCTTGGAGGCAGATTTTGGCGAATAGTGGCTAAATCAGCTCGAAATGACTGCGAGTGCATTTTATCAGCCTCATCAATGACAAGGAAACGAATTTTTGATGTGTTAAGAATTTCATTTTGTATAAGGTGCAGAACACGACCTGGAGTCCCCACAATCGCCTTGGCACCTTGCAAGTTCTTCCGGTCGTCGGCAACTTCCAGACCACCAATTACACTTATTGCACGAAAACCTACAAAAGCAGATGTTTCTATGTAGGATAGAATTCAATAGGCATGTTTGGTGCACTCACCATGACAGAATTTTCCAATTTGATTGAGCACATACTCTGTTTGCACTGCGATTTCTCGTGTTGGAACAAGTATCAACGATTGTGGCTCACGTATATCACTTTGGTACGCATCGAGCAGAATTGTGCAAAATATTAATGTTTTGCCGGTGCCAGATTTTGATTGGACAAGGAGATCTGCAAACGTTCTAGGTAAATATTTAAAAATAAAAATTATAATTGCGTAATAATTACCTATTCCCGATTTGCCAACCGGTATTGCTGAGGCTTGAATTACTGTTGGGTAAACAAATCCGGCTGCATCGAGCCCCTTTCGAATGGGTTCCGCAAGAAGCATTTTGCTAAAGGGCGAAACATTTTTCAAGCGAACGTCTTCTGTACGCTCTTTGGCGTCGATTTTATGCGCAACAAATTCCATAGTTCGCTGGCTTTTGAAAATTATTGCTTTTCAACTTGATTATTATTCTTTTGCAGTTAAATTAAGCTTATTTAGTTCGCGAAAATATATGAAATGCAGAATATTAAAGAAAATGCGACTGATTTTTTGACAGTTAGATTGGGAAGTGTAACGAAAATGAAATTCACTTGCACAGGGTGACCAAGGAAACAAGTTACAATAGGAACATTTTTATCCAATTGGAAAATCTACTACAATTTGTTTGAAACTGACAAAGGCGCAGGCCGATAGCACATTTTTAGACCATGGCCATTGCAATAAACTTTGTCTTCAGAGAGATGGGTAGATTTTGAATGAGTAGAAAGGAGAAAGGTAAATGACACAGAAAATGAACCACTTTGACAAATAATTCTGGGCATGAAGGTTCTTTTCCGCACTATTCCACTTTCGAAACAAAACCTCATTTGATATTTGCGTTTATAGACTATGGACGTCGAAAACGGGAGTCCACTTCGTCTTTACCATAGAATTTGTTTGTGTTACTATTTCATTACCTGCGAAATTCTATTATTTCATTGCACTAACTCCTTGCTTTTGTGTGTAGCCAAGTCGTACATGGGAAGGCATCTGTGGCAGAGCACTATTCACATCATTCAAATTTTAAAACTAAATCCATTGTATTCACTCAAAAACATGCATTCAAAATTAACTTCAAGGGCATTTAAAACAGTTTGAGACCTGTGTAATGTCAAATTCGCATAAAATGTCATTTATTTTTTGTTGTTTATAACTTATTTTATAAAAATAAATAGTTGGGGCAACAGGTGCCTATACGGACCTAGGATTATAGGTTCTTACAATCATTCGTTTGTGAACCACTTACTCCCGGATGTTTGTCAGACTTTCGTGAGAGGTGGCGCATTGGAAAAAACATTAGGATGTATGCAGAGACCCCTCGCACAGTAGTATTGCACACTAACCACTGAGTCACTGCCATGAAATGTTCATAATAGTATATTTTTGTACCAATGCCATATTTTTTCTGCAGCATTTTAACCGCAAAACTAGAGTTTTCTCAATATTAATTTTTAATAATGCACATATTTCGCTTACCTTCCCATTTGTAATTAGGCTTGGCACACAGTTTGCGACATAGCATGGAATATAGATACTTTCACACATAAATAACTGTCTGCATGCAACTTCTAGCTGGAGAGAGTGCGTCATCCTATCAGTTGAATTCATTTAAACAAAACCGTTGCAGATCTGTCAGCTTCCCGGCTTCTGCCGGTTTAATTTTTTTTAGAGGCATAGTATAACGAACTGCTGGATTTAAATATCAGTAGGAAAATAAACGAAATAAAACACAATAATCACAATTAAATATATCAATATATGTATTTTCATATAATAATTATTATTCTTTTTTTATGTAATTTAAATAATCTTTTTTTTTTAATAATTAATTTGATCTCACAAAAAGTTGATATGGTGTTTTTTACAGTTTCAGATGCGATAGCGCGGTAATAAAACTATACAAAATACCAGCATAACTATCTTTTTAATTTTTAAATTTGTATATAATGAGATTTTGTTTATTTATATATATTTTTGAATATAAATTATTTAACAGATCCAGTATATAGTATTATAACAAATAAATGTTTATTACATATTTTAGGTATTTATTGTTTTTATTTATATTTCTTTGTGAAATGTTTGGTAGTAGATAATTTATACTAAATTTTATGTTAAGAGGAATTTGTAAATATAGAGCAATATTTGTGTCAATAGTTTTATATTAAATAAAAGTGTTTTATACACAAATTAGCTACATATATTATATACATGTTTACTTGCTGTAGTATTAAATAAAAAAATAATGATACATTGCATTTATAATATACTGCATAATATACTGCATTTCTCAATCATATTTTTAGATACAAAATTATAATAATAAATAAAATAATGTAAGAAATCTTTTATAATTTTCCCACTATTCTGTTTCGAGATTTAAATGGAATTTTGGTGTTTTATCTTTTACTATAAATAGATATATTTATATATTTCTCAAATCCTGCAATACCTACTATCAGATCCTAAACTTTTAAAATGATTATAAAGGAAAATATTAATGTCGTGAAGAATTTTAAATATGTATGAATTATGATGAGGAAAGGAAATCCAAAGATACACGTAATATTTTATTTACGCGGTTAAATAAAATTAAGAAAACTTAAGCAAATGAAGCAAATATCCGTTAAGGATATCGTAATTTTTACCGATAGTCAAGCCGCGATTAAATCCCTGGATTCGGTCATCTTCAAGTCCAAAACCGCCCTCAATTGCCGCTTATCTCTTAACGAGATGGCGGAACAATTCAACATTCACCTTATATGGGTGCCGGGCCACAGGGACATTCCGGGGAATTGCAGGGCCGACGAACTCGCTAGGCATGGCACAACTTTGTCGATTTTACCAGAAAAGGAGAATCTATATATGCCTCTCGCTACGTGTAAACTCTTAATTAAACAAAATGCAATAACCGCCACTAATCGTAGGTGGTCAAACTGCACCACGTGCTCCATCACGAAACAGATCTGGCCCATGCTGGATCTTAAGCGCTCCAACAATCTTGTAAAACAAAAAAGATTCAACATAAGCACATTAGTAGGTGTCATCACGGGACACTGCATTATTGGGAGACATGCTCTCAGACTGGGCCTCCCTTCCAATGATTTCTGTAGAAGCTGCATGGACGAGGAGGAGGAAGAGACAATTCTTCACCTCCTATGCACGTGCCCAGCCCTCTCAGCACGCAGAAAACTATACCTCGGAGAATATTTCTTTGACAATCTTGGCGAACTCGCTAACACAAGCATAAGTTGCCTCCAACGCTTCATTCTCAGCTCCTCCTGGTTCAATGGGTAGTTGTGAGATCATTAGATCCTGTGGTATCACAATGGGCCTCCTCTGGCCTAAGTGAGGCTGCACTTAATGCGGCCTGCCACTCTAACCTAACCTAACCTAAGCAAATGAAATGGAAAAACATTATTTAATTATTGCACATCAGCTGTTTTTGTAACTATTCAAAATTAGTTCATACTCCAAATCTATAGCTTATAAATGGCTGATTTTAAGTACGTACATTTAAGTACCTCTGCTCTAAGTACATGTTTGTTTAAAAATGCTCAAAATAATGTTGTTGATTTGGAAGAAAATTTCAAAAGTGAAGAAAGCAATTACAATTTCGAGTTATAAGACGAAAAATTTCATTGCATAAAAATATTTGAAAAATTACATTTTAAATGGCGACGTAACATTTGGAAGTTCGTGTCTTCATGCTGACTATAATAGGAACTCATCGACTTTTTGGTCTTCAACTAAGATTAGAGTAGATTGCATGCTAATGTCAAATGACCAAAAGATGAGTAATTTTAATTTTAAATGTAGTATGGGCACTGCAGTGGCTCAGTGGTTAGTGTTCTGGAGTAATGTGCGAGGGGTCCCAGCCCAGGTTCGATTCCCGAAAAAACAAAAATTACATCTTGATGTTTTTTCCACTGAGTCACCTATTGCGAACGTCCCACAAACACTCAAGAGTATAACTGTCCTGAAAAAGCTTCTCAATTCAGAATTCGCAAATTAAGTATATTCCATTCGTCTTAAAAATAAAAGTCACACAAACGAATGGTGATGTGGCCTCTAGGGTCTAACTGCCTATAAGGACCTGTTGCGTCAACAATATTTTTTTTATATCATAATAAGTGGTTATATAAGTCTTGCTGAATAAATTTGTTATATATTTTTAAAGTTGATTCTGGTAACATACTGCCTATGTGCTGGGCCACACATGACCAAAAATATGAAGAATAGCATCACATTATGCCGGCATACTTGCTTATTGTCTGATTACACAAAATTTGTTTGTCGTGGACCCTATGGCGCTCTGGTGCGCACTGGGTTATCCCTGTCGATATATCACTGAGTTCGCACTGACAATGAAAGCCTGCGTTCGAGGCTAGCAGTGGCACTGGGGCGGCCTAGTTGAACACTGAGATGACCCTAGGTATTCAGTCAGGGCAAGAGTTCAGTGCTGGATTTTGCTGTCAATCGTAGCTGTCATTTGGGTGAAACCATTTTAATTTTTGTGAATTATTGACTTTTGCTGCACTAGTAAATGTTGAAAGAAATGTGTTTTCAACATTAATCATTAATTAAACAAACTTAATGTTATTGCTGGTGTTAAATCTATATATTACTAGATATTTTTTTAGTGACATGTTTCAGGGTTACCTACATTTCATGATCTACATGAAACTAAATTTTTGGGATTTCCTTAGGTTTTTTTTGGCAACCACGAAAATTCACTGACACATCTCAGTGCGCACTGAGTGCGAACGAACCTACTACTTGCTACATAGCCACTTGTGTCTCTCAAAATCTTCATATGGTCATTTGAGACAAATGCCCATTACAATACGAAACCTTATTTTGACAGTAATAGCTGTCAAAAAGGGACACATACCTTTAGAAGCTCGAATGTATAAGTTCTATTGATTTCTGTATATACTCATCTCGCAGCTCGTGCGACATTGGCCTAAAGCTAACTATCACACAATCTAGTACAAATAAGAAATAAACAAAAACTAGCTATATACTTCATCAAGAATATAACGTAATTTATATTATAAGGATGGCTAACTAAAAGTCAAAGTAAATTTAAACGTACCTATTATCAATATTAGGGATTTTGTAATAATAGCATTAACAAGCTTTTGTAGGTATAGAAAATGTAATAGCATAACGAATATCATCCATCCATTAGAATGTTGCACAACCATTTTTATTCTATTTGTAATTAAATTCATTCTGATTTGTCTTCTTTTTTTATCAAATTTTGTAGCGAAATTAACTCACCACTACCATTACCCAGTAATTCGGCTCCTCGTAGAAATTGCAATTCAATTTATAGTTAATATAGTTTAACTTAATAATTTATTGATTTTGTCATAAAATCTTTGTTTAAGGAGAATACGTATTACATTATATTGGGTTGACTAATTTTATCACAACTATAATAATATTTATGTGTTTAGCTGTTATTTACTATTAAGTAATTATTATTACTGCTTCTTTTTATGTACTTAGTTTTCATTAAACTTAACCTTTATAATAAATATTTTTATATTTAACTTTTTTTATAGAATGTTGATAGAGAAGTAACTGAGTTGGAACTCAAAGCGTATTATTTTCCAATAGAAAAATTTTCAAGTTATCCAATTACTTTTAATTTTGTTTACAAATATATAATATAGTTCCATGAATTTTCAGTTATATTTTTTTTAGATTGTCGTATTCAATGCATAGCTATGTGCAATGTTTTTTTTTTAACATTATAAACAATAGATTCTGTATTGCATTTCTATTATTAGTATTTTTTTTTACTTCTGAAAACATTCAAATATAAGTAGGTATGTATCTACTTAATATATTTTTTTATTCTACAACGTTTGTGTATATGTGGTTTTTCCTTTATGCATATAGTGTTGTGGGTATTTAATTTTATTTTGTTTGGTTGTGTTAAATTTCTTTTCGAAACGTTTCTATTGAAACCATAGAAAGAAATTTTGCATGACTGTGTTTAGAATTAGCTTTAGAAAGATACGTATCTTTTTTTTTAACGTTAGAACTTTGATAGAGCTACCTAAATGTTGAAGTAAGAAAAAAATATTTCAACTTTTATATAAAGAGAGTAAATATAGAAATTTAAATTTTCCTAGAATTTAATTTGTTTTTTTTTTAAATTCGAATAAAATGTATTCAGTCATCCCAAATGGTATCCCTAATTAATGTATGTATGTGAAGAGACATAGTTATTATACGTTTTATATTTTTAATTTAGCATTTGCCTCTGCATATAGCTGATTAAATAGACAAAATATTATTTTATTTCGTTTCACTTTTATTTGGAAGATTGTCAATTTTTTGTTTTCAATGCACAAATTTAAATTTAATATAATTTTATAGTGCAATCGAATTTATGTTTAGATTCGATTTGTGATAATAGATTATTTCTAAACTCTGCCAATTCTATTACTATTCTTAAGTCAAATTTAGAGGTTGACTTATAAAGGGGGTTATTTATATTTATGTAAATAGAAGAAATTGAAAATTAAATCATTGTTCAGGTTTATGACTATAAGATTACCCAATTTAGAAGATTACATCAAGAAATAGTAATAGAGTAGTTCTTGAAGTTTACAAACTTATTGTTCCTGAAATATTGTGAATAAACGACCCATCCTCAGCATCGTTTGTCCGACCCACTATTAACTATTTTTGTTTTTAGCACGTCTCTTGGGAAAGGCGATCATAAAATGCTTTGACAGCGCTAGAAAATGCTTAAAGATAGATGAGTTACTCCTAGTTATGCACACTAATTCTGAGATTCGAATCGAATCGACAGTCATTCGATTTAAGCCAACAGACATTCCAACTTTTGATTGCGATGGAGATTCGTATTTTGTTCATTTTTGCCCACATTTTCAGTTTCGATTGGATCGAGTTAAATGGAAAATTTTATTCGAGCGAAAATGTATGGTAGAAAGCTCTATAAACCCGGAAACTTCCAACAAACGAATTAGGAGGATACCAAATGCATATTTGTATTTCGTCGGGCTAAGTGGATAAGATTTGTCTCGTGGTATTTTTCGGTTCAATTTGTTCATTTCTTCCTCAAAGAATATTAATGCCGTCTTTACTCAAATTAAAACCAAAAACAATAGAGAATTTGACAGCTAAATATTAATACAGCTGATTTCGTAAATAAAATTTATCCAATGAACATTTTAACTTCTCTCTCCGTCGCGTACGTTGAAAAAATTTGACATGTCGATGTCGGTTATTTTTATACCCTCTACAGGAAGGTATATTCACTTTGTCATTACATTTGTAACGCCAAGAACGATTCACCGGAGACCCTATAAAGTATATATTCTGAATCAGGATCACATTCTGAATCAATTTAGCCATGTCCTTGTCCATCTGTCTGTCTGTTGAAAACACGATAGCGTCCAAACGAATAGACCTAGGCAAATGACATTTTGTGAGAGGACTTATTTTTACCATCGTCAGGTTGGTATTGAAAATGGGCTATGTCGGTCAAGTAGTTCTAGTATACCTCCCATACAAAACCCATGAGTCTCTCTGTCTGTTGAAATCACGATAGCGTCCAAACGAATCGACTTATAGGCGACAGAAAACTTATGAGAGGTCTTATTTTTACGGTCGTCAGGTTGGTATGTCTATCAAGTAGTTCTGGTACCTCCCATACAAAACCAATATTAGACATGTGCGTGTAACTGTACTGTACATACAGTAGAGAGTATCAAAGCATCGGCTATACCAATGATAACACTTTACTTGTTAATTTTAAATTTGTTTTGTGAAGGAAAAAATTGTTTTTTGCGCCTTTTGCTGATTTCTATTACAATGGAAGGTAAATTGAACGGATTCTATGGGTCGGGGCTTTTAGTATGCGAGAAGTTCATTCGTGTGAAGGTTTTGAATTTGAGGAATCTCGATTCGATCGAATCTCAGAATAAGAGTGATTTTAGTGCTGTAAGTACATAGTCCTTTGAAAATGTGTTTCCGAGAAGCGATTTGCGAAGTTTGTATTTATGGCCAGGTTTGTGTATTGGATACTCCCTTAGGAGTAGTATGCGTGTAGGACTGTTCGAATGTGAATCGAGCTAGCGAATCCAATTGAGCGCTCTTTCGATTATATGTGATTTAGAATTGGCATCAAGTTTTCGATTATATTTATGGCCCATATTTTATTTGTTAAATAAAATTATCTTAAAAAGTAGGTGCATTATAAAGTACCTTTGTCTATCTTAATATTACAATATTATACATACTAAATGTTGGGTTAATTTTTATAATAGTGTATTTACGTAGATGTTATACTAAATTTAATATAATTCATTTTCTGTTAGGTATTAAAAAAATATTTTAAATATTGTAATAAACAAATAATATCTTAATTAAAACAGAAAATATTCCATTCCATTAAAAATAGCTTAGAGCTTTAGTGTTTTCAATCTCGATGCTTAAATTTTAAAACAATTTGTATATATTTATATAGTTAATAAAAATTGATGTTTTCATTTATATAGTATTATTGTTGTTATCTTTTTCGAGTATTTTTCTAGTTTTCCACTTATAAAACCATAGCGAAAGTAAAAATTGTTTACATTTTTTCTTTTAACAATTAAAAAAATATAACATAAAAAATACTCAACAATTTCCATCAATTATTGTAAACAAATATTTAAACATTTAAAATTATTATTTTTTTTTATATATTTTTTTTTGTTTCTTAGTAAACAGGAATCTGTTGTTGGTGTACATAATATCTGTCAAAGTTATTATGTTCTTCATGACGTGATATTAATATAGAAGGTGGTGTGATCGGTCAAGGAGAATTATCCGAGTCGGAGCCACCAAATGAATGCATTGGAAACAGAGGATACCAACCGCCAATATGTTGAGCTAAATTTATTTTATCCAAGTTGACCTCAGTACCGCCGAGTCCTTGATTGTGCTCGAAACCGACGCAACGTTGCCAGACCATGATGACAATGTTGCGACCAAAAACATCGGAGCTCTAGGCGATAAAATAGTAAAAGAATATTTATCCGAATTTAGGGTAATTTGTATAATTGCTTCAAACCTGGTACTTAATCGTTTGCTTGTAAATGGGTTCGGCAGAATGTCGGACTACCCTGGTCTTCTTCTTGTGACGCAATCTGTCTCCATCTTTTATGTAACATTTTACATAGGTATCAGGAGGAGTCTCGCAGTCTACGGGGACGATATTCCGGGCGCAGATAACCTTGTCAAATAAGAAATCTTAAGAATTGTGTTGAAATGGAAAAAGCCTACCTTAACTCACCTCAACTTCAACGGTTCCTTTGATCTTTAAAAATCCCATCTTCAATTCACCATAACGGCCGGAGGTCAATCGATATCCCTTTGGGTGTATTTGACCAGGTCCCAATTTCAAATACGGCTCAGATTTTACATTCAACGCCGATTTGAGTAACGAGGATGTTTTCTCCGATCCAATCTTATTCACATTCGATACCGAGGAGGTCTGCTTAAGGATGGACAATGCCTGTTTGGCTGTGGGCGGTGCCATAATACCACCAGAGCCCTTCCAACGGTGTAAGTTTTTTTTACTCTCCTCATCGGACGGTGGACTTGTTGCATTCGTTCCAATGCCAACAGGCAATATCTCTGGAATCTCCATTACGCTATCTTTACGACCTCGACTGGCTCCTATGAGTGGTTTGAATATTGTTCGTGGGATGGGCAGAACAGTCATGAAATTTAAAAGATACACCAAAACCAGAAAAACACATTAAAGTGGGTGGCACTCGCACTATGACACACAAGTAGGCACAATTGGCAGCAGCAAAATGTTAACGCAGGGATAACACTTGTTGCTGCGTAAGTGGCAATTTCTTCCCTGCTCAAGTGGAAATATACAAAAAAAAAAACCGAACAAAAACAAAAATGCCTCTCGTAGTGAAACGAGATGAATAATAAAAAAAAAATAATGAAACAGGAGCTATAGATAACAGTAACACTCGAAGCACAATTTGCACATTCATGAAATGAAAGATACACAGGAACTGCTGATAGACAATGTTTGTCGTCAAGGATCTGCTGATTCGTTCGCTTTTGGCATCACCATCCATATTCAGTATGCCTTCGCACTATAGCACTCTAAGCTCTAGCACACACACATATACCTACACTACTATAAACATTTATTTTTTTAAATTGACAATGCCTCATCCTAGCCTCTATTGTGTGGGAGAGAACTACATGTGGGCGGTAGACGAGAATTTATTGAGCGGAAATACAGGATTTGAAGAAAAATTTACAAAAATGCACAAGAACTCCGAACTTGTTGCGAAAAAGGATTATATTTTAAATTCAAATAGTGTTGCATTTCTCCTAGGGGTATGGCAGGGATGGCGGTTGTTATTCTGTTAGGAATGCAGGATTTAGATTAATAAAATCTTCAAAATTGACAAAGTGGAACACATTTAGTGCGAACAAGTTTGTAAGACGCCACTGGAACAAGAGTTTTCCATCAGTAGGGGGTAGATTTTGACAGTACATGGCGGCCATGCCTGTTTACTGTTAGTTTTTTTGTTTTTTTATTTTTATACACTAAAGACAAATCACAACGAAAAGTTATAGCTTAGTGCAAATGATAAGGTTAATTCAGGTTAGGTGTCAATTATCCATTATACATACATATAGTTTCCAGCTCAGTTTTCTATCCAACACTAGACATAAGAACTTGGCGCTGTCAGAGAAGCTGAGGCTTCTTCATGAATTAACTTGGTGAATTGTGCATCGGGAATTGGCCCAGTAATTGGACGAAAATGACCATAGATAACGCCGTGTATTCACTGACAGGGCTCTGGAGTTGGAAGCGGACCCTGATTTCAGCAAAAAAAAAAAAAAAGGAATCATCTTTAACGACAGGCCCATTTTTGGATGAACAAGATCGTCAACAAGCAAAATTTCCGGATTTGGGATGATGTGCATCCGCAGAAAGTCTCTAGTGTGGATTGTGGGCCGTCTCGGCATCATCGGTCCGTATGCTTCTTTGAAAACGCAATGGCATTGCCATATTCATCAAGAAAGAGCACTAATGATTGATGATGATTGATGATGATTGATGATCAATTCCTCTTGGCCCAAATTGGATGATATGGATTTTAACAACATGTGATTCCAACAGCGCTGCGGCGTTACGTGCCAACAGCTTATGCCACAATCGACATTCTGCATGAGCGATTTGTCATATTGACACTAGTTAGATACTCGAGGATATATTAAAACTATTCCCTAACCAAACTTTATCCCTATCGAATACAATCTTAGGATCTTGTTCAAAGCTGTTTGGATAGTCAAGGATGAGAGAAGCGCTAAAGCGTCTTCGTAAACACAGTCGAACACATACCTACCTTTATACGCACTATCCCGCTTGAAAGATGCTTAGTGAGTTCCCCAGTGCTACAGCAGATGCAGCTGTGGCATGAGTTTTCACCTTAGAACCGTGCAGTGGCATTAAGAACTCGTGGCTCTATTAAAATCTGGAATTTTCTGATTACTTTGGAGTTTGATATATTGGGTAGCCTTAGAGCACTGTAGAAAGAAGACAATAATTTAATGTAGACGCAGCATTGCTGCTATGGATACCAGTGGAAACATTTTCATTAATCATGTTTTATCAATGCATGCTAGCTAAGCGATCTACCTATAGCTTCTCAATTTTGTTATGTGGATCAAGATGTATAAATTGAATGCCAAAAAAATATCTCTTCAGCCACTTCCAAAAAAAAAAAAAAAGGTTTGCAATTTCGTGCGAATATTATCACACATAATATGAGATTCATGAATGTATCTGCAAAAACAAAACAACCCTGCATGTGGGATATTTTACGATTGTAGATATACCACTTAATTGCAAATTAACCGCTGCGAAATGGTTCTACTCCTTTTGCCAAGACTATAAGCATGAAAAAGTACCAAACCGCACGTAAGGAAGCTTTAATACCCATTCTAAACACAGCACGCAAAGCTCATGCATGAAACATGAATACTCCATGAAGTGCTAAATACGTTACCCACCCTTCTTCTAATTAATATCCTGTACATTTTTGCCGACTAGAAGTAATTAATCGAACGCGATGTACGGATAGTCTTTTCAATAACCATCACTTCCTTAACCGACAAATATATTGTCATTTCGAAATAGGTACATCACAGCAATTGAAGACTCTTATCAAATGTAATAGGAAAATAGATAAAGAAATATAGAGTCCTGTCAGTCTCAACCCAAAGTTGAAATGAGAAACCAAGAAACTGACTTTACGCACAAATTGTTGGCACTCTAATTTAGCGGCAAATATCTTTGACAGTACGTGATTCGACCGCAAAATCAGAGATAGGATAAAAAAAAACAGAAAACAGAAATGAAAGGCATTGCAGAAAAATGTCCCTTCTGCTATCATCCTTGTCATTTAGTTTATCACGTATAGAATCCATATCAAGAAAAAGAGGGAAAACTTCATCCTCGAATGTTCACATTAAAGTCACTAGAAAGGACACTTTGTGTAATCAGAGTTGGTGACTTAGACGTGAATTGTGTATACCTACGATAGGAGTGCTTGTGTGATGTGCTCACTTTAATTGTCTTGTTTTAGTAGGATGACAAGGACATACAGACTAACACTACACATACGAATATTGTTATCAACTTAGCTTGAGTATTTTCAACTTGAAAGTAGTGAAATTGAATGACAGCGCTGAACTTTGAAAGTTGTCTGCAATTCATTTTGGAAAGGATAATTGGATAATCATGTGTATTTTGGTTAAAAAATCAAAGTCGGTAAATGTTGCGAAAATTGTTTAGAAATTTGGAATTGTTTCAATTTAATGATAGTGAGTGGAGCTTTTAGCTTTAGTTTTGTGGTTTGTAAAGAATTAAAGAATGTACTGTTATTTTGTTTGGATTTCTTGATGTCTTGCTCTCTGAGAAAGGGTTAACCAACCAATTAGGTTTGGGAGGAAACTTGGGCATACCTTTACTGAAGTATGAAATGGTAGCACAATGCAGTTAAGAAAATAGGAACCACAAAAGGAAATTGGTCTAGTACAATTAAAAAAAAAACTGTTTGTAACTGTTTGTAAAGTTTAAATTTTAGCTTTAGAAAATTTGGAGTGTGCAACTGGATGCGGTTAGCCAAAGATCGCGCTAACTGGAGAGGCGTCTTGGTTGAAGCCCAGCTCCACCCCGGACTGTAGTGCAAGTAAGTAAAAGCTGACTTTAAGATTTAGAAAATTTGAGAAAATAAAAGTGAAATTTTTCTAAAGCTAGAATTAAAAGTTATTTCAAAAACGAGGGGAGAGTACGATAACTACGGCGCCAAAAATTGATAACGGTATTTTGTAGAGGGGTTAAATACAAGCACTTTTTACTATGGGAGGGGGGGTCTATCTTACTCCGTTTAGGCGGGAGGGGTAATTTAGAGAAAATGATACTTTAAATTTAAAAAAAAATACATTAAAAAACAATGGCAACACTTATAATAAAAGACTTTAACATTTTAGAAAGCCCAGAATCTGTTCTTTCATATTATTTTTAAATCAAGTTAGCTATTCCTTTAAATATTTTTTGAAAAAAACAATTTCAAACTTGAAATTTTAGCACAAAAATTGGGGTACCTAAGTAAAATAATTTTGGCGATGAAAACTAATGACGGATTTATGTAGAGAAGTTAAATACAAACATTTTTTACTATGGGAGGGGGGGTCTATCTCGCTCCGGTTAGGCGGGAGCCGGTAATTAAAAAAAAAATTATAAATAAAATTAAAATAAAATATTAAAAAACAGTGACAATACTTACCACAAAGAACTATAGTATTTTTCAAAACGAGGAATCCGTTCTAAATTGTGTAAAATGCAAATCAGCAAAATACAAATACCAATGTGAAATTTCTGGCCAGAGACTGTATCTGAAGAATGTTGTTGACATTGGGTAAACTAATATAATTTAAAGAAAATTTGCATATACTCAGCCTTGCACCCATCCCAAAATCCAACAGTGACCCCAAGCAGGGGGGTTGCAGGGGGGCAGCATGCCCCCCATACGCATTTTAAGGCGCAAGGGTATAACAATTTGTACTCAAAGCGGAGCGACATATAAAAGTAATTTTCAATTTTCTCAAAAATTAGAAGACATAAATCAATCTGGTTTTAAGTGTTCGATTAAGAATTGATTTACGCAGTAAAAACTACAAACAAATTAAGTATCTATTTGCTCAATATTGAAAAAATCAGCATAAAACTTTTTTTTTTTTTATTTTTTTCCTAAAATTTCAAGTTTGAAAGTATTTTTTTCAAAAACTATTAACAGCTATAACTTGATTTAAAAATAATATCAAAGAACAGATTCCTGGCTTACAAAATTCATAAAGTCCTTTATTGTAAGTGTTGCCATTGTTTCTCAATTTATTTTTTTTCATTTTAAGTACCTATTATTTTTTTTTAAATTGCTTTAAAACCGCACTTTGGTCACTAAACAAATTCAATTGTCAGTAAGGTATTTACTCCTTGAAACCTGTAACGCCCTGCCCTTGTAACAACGGTATAATTCGCGTTTCTTCTAGTAATGGGGCCATTATTCATTATGAAATATTTCCCCAATTTGTGGGGCGTTTTTTTTTTTTTTCATTTATTTTTTGGGGCGTTTTTTCATTGGGGCCTAATTTCATGGAGCCACGGAATACAGATACAACAATAGATTTTTATTTCAAGATCTAAGGTTTAAAGATTAAAGGTGGTCTTCTTGACAATATACCTACGGTAAAATAAAGTTAGTTAGAAACCGGAACAACAAGAGAAAGCGATTAAAATCCACATGCATGCAAATTATCTTCGGACTTGTTAGGCTCTAAACACAAGAATGCATTTGATCAAGGCACTCACACTTTGGATGGCTCTAACAGAATGGTTGTATGAAGCTAAAGAACTTGGGTAGGGTATGCTACTAGGTATATACTAAGAAACTGTTACGCCAACTATTCCTAAACTATTTGAATTTACATCACGGTTGCGCACGACTCCTACTGATAAGAGTCATCCTTTATCGACAACTTTCTCAATGCATATACTGATGGAAATAAGAAGGGTAATGTCATAATAATATTTTAGTCAGGTTTAAATTTGCTCTAGTACTTTGTTTGAATTCCTAAAATTGTATGGATAATTTTGGAAAAACAATACTTTAAATACATAGAATCAAAACCAATCCGCTATTGTTTCTCTTTACCCTTGAATCGGCGAGGAGGCTACATAGGTATGGATCTATTTGTATATACATAATGAAACAAGTCATAGATCCAAATCAAATCAAAGCTATCCAGAAGTCCTCTTCTTAACCATTCCAAAGGTAAATTCTCTCATACGCCGACTTGTTTCGCAATTTTCAAGGAAAATAAATATTAGTATATTAGTATAGCTGAATAGAATTCATAAAGGCTGTTTTGGTAGGCAAACCAAATTTTCATCATGGATAATGGCTCTACTTGGTAATTCTAAAAATAGATATTTTCTGTACATTCTCCCACGTATAAAATTATAATGAAATTGGTCCTTTTTCGCAAACAAAAAAAGAACAAAATTGTGAGCTTAAATTAATTTACCAACGACATGCTATATTTTGTGATTTCAGTATCACATCGCACGAGTTTTTATGTCAAAAGTCAATAAGTCTTCGAAAGGCCTTCCAACTCTACCTTACATGCAATGAAAAACAATATTCCGAATTAAAAACCCATTCCATATGATAGGCGGGTTAATAATTATTTTCTTTTCAGCGATGTACAAAAAGGATACAAATCAATCAGAGCGTATTACTTGTCTGCAATCAATTCGGAACAAATTGGATATCGTAATCTATAACATGTTATTTTTACACACTGGTATCTTCTTCAACTTAATAATCGCAGCCTATCTTAACGGTCTATTGGATTTTCTTGGAATTGAATATCCTGTCCTTAGAAGTGGGGTATACCGTATACGCAATGTGATATAGGGCAAAGCAACTAAACACAGTAATTTGAGATATAATCTGTGAAATTTTTGGAGAAAGGTTTTTCCACTCAATGAAGTATACAGTCAGGGTTGGTGACTTGCCTTTTTAAGCCTTTGCCATGGGATGAGAATAGAAACAAGTGGCGAGAATGTTATAGAGACAGTCAGACACATGTGAGGTATTAAGAAACTTTTAGCTAACCGAAGCGAAGGTCACAATTTCATTAGAAAGTCAACCTAAGAAGGATGTGAATAGGCTTACAAGTAATCCTATAGAAAGAATATGTTATGTAATGAGGGATAGGTTAAAACAGTTACAGTATGGTCAACAAGGGAGCGATTCTTGTTGTTTTTTGTTTTTGTAATTCAAATTGTTTAGGGTTGATTTTTATAATAAGAAATTATTATGAAATGATAATGACTAATGAAATGACTGAAAAATGCTTGTGTATCATTATAACTTCTTTTTTTTTTGATATGGAACTTTATATTCCACATTGCATCAAAAACACAAAGAATGCAAGCGCTAAGTTGAGCTACCTATTTAGAGCAAAGAGGTACTTTAGCCCCAAACAACTTCTCCTTCTCTACAAAGCACAGGTTAGACCAGGCCTGGAATATTGTTCCCATATATTATATGGAGTTCGGCCCCAAAACATTCACTTAACCTACTTGACAGCGTACAGGGACGAGCAGTTCGACTTATTGAAGACCCTGCACTCACATCGAATTTACAACCGTTGGTGCACAGAAGATAATTCGCTGACCTTTGCTTGTTCTATAGGTACTTCCATGGTAGATGATCCGTGGAACTCAAAGACATTATCCCTCGAAATGCAACTCTTGGGCGCCCCATAAGATAGGCAGCTAATGCTCATGATCTTGACAGGTGAGGACAACAATTTTCCAAAACTCCTTCTGTTACAGAACAAGCAAACTTTGAAACTCGCTTCCTGGGGACACAAGACTACAATTTTCGGCAATTTAATAGTGCAGAACTAACATACATCTGCAAGCATCTCGGGCGCTGATGAAGCGTTATAGGTTCGCCTTTCTCGAAAAAACGGTCCAAAAAGTGGATCGACAGAATGCGCTATAGCCAAGGTCAATGTTCAATGACCTTTTTATTAATAAACAAGAAACAAGAAAACCATCTTAAGCTCATCTATCGAATTATATAAAGCGTTAATTATTGAACATTTTAAATCGATAGAATGATTAGGTAAATACTCCAATTTGGGTGGTCAAATTTTGGTCACACATTAAACAGATGGGCAAAACAAATTATTGAGGCAGCGGGAACTGAAAATATGAGTTATCACCCTGGTTATGGAAATATAACGGCTGGAAGTATTTAAAAATCCACCACTGGCATAAGTGGAAAATAAAAAAAACATATCTTCAAATGAATAGCTTATTCAATGGCAAGAAATTCAGGCGGTCTCATATTTTGCAAGAATTATCAAAGCATATCCCTGCAATTTTGCATATAAGATCCTATCCAACGTACTATCTGAACGTCTTAAACCGTTCTGCAACATATTAATCGGCACGTACCAATGTGGCTTCCGGACAAAATTTTCACACTGAGTCAAATCCTGGAAAAGACCAACGAATTTCAAGTTGAGACTCACCATCTATCTAGTCATCGAATTCAAAGCCGCGTATGGTTTTTTTCCTGTTGCGGGGAGCAGAAATGCTTTATGAACCGTACTTAAAATATTTATAAATTTCTAAATAATTTTTCCTCAAATAAAAAAAAAATACAAAATTTAGTTTGACAAATTTTTAACCACATAAATATCGTAATTTTCCAGACAGACTGTACCTACTCAAATGAATGAATTTTTTTTCTAGCATCTTCTCTTTTATGATATGGTAGGTACATAGCCATCTCTTACGGTACATAAAAACTTATTTTCTAATAAATAAAATGTTAAAGGCCGCCCACGTTAAGAAGATTGACAAAAATGTATCTAGGTCGGTTGTGCGAGCTTAGAGAAAAGCAAGCCAAAATAAGTATGAACAAAAAAATATATAAAATGTACCAAATGACGGCAAAGTATCTAATCTGGTAAACTTTCCCAATGCTATCAAAGGAATTATGTTGGCAAAAGTTCGAGTTTAGTATCGTACTTGTAGATTTTTATTTCACTCTATACTATATCCACTATAGTACTATACCCTGCCCAGAGAGGGTTGGTTAGTTTCAGTTTATTTGAAGTGGTACAGACTCAGACTCAGGAAACCAAATCAAAAGCAGCAACGAATAAGATGAGATGAGGCCTTCATTTCGTTTGCGGAAAGAAAAGAAAATCTTGAAAAATCTAAAAAAGGAAAAGATGGGAAAATATTTCCCGAATCCCCTATTACAGCCACAAAGTTGCCTTACTTCACAATAAAAAAATGTCTGGAGTGTGTTTTTTTTTTATACATTTGGGAAAACATTCAACGAAAGAAACGTAAGCAAGGCTATCTGATCGAAGGGGAACAAAAATGCTTTGGATGAATTTAAAATCTGATGACGGCACAATAAGTGAGTACGCTTTGTGTATTTAATGATAAGAGAGTCATTAACGACCGGAGACCTTAAAAGCGAGCCTGGCTCTTGATGCCTTTAGAAATGGGTAGATATGGAGAATATTTAAGGAAAATTTGCAATTTGCGGAAGATAATCAGCAATTTTGTTGTTGTTTTATTTTTTAATAATAAAAGCTACAGCTTACGAAGTATTTTCCACCATAAGTGGGTAGGTACTTGAGACATTGAATAAGCGATTTGAGATGTATTAATTGGACTTCATGTTTTAAGTACCTACGTTTATTTTAATAGGTTTTGAGTCTGAATATAAATAGTAGATACTTTCAATTACTGAAGAATGTAAGTTGAGGATAATTTTGTGAGTGATTGTGGTTTAAGTAACATATTTTTTAAGCTCAAACATCAATCTGACTAGTGCTTTAAAGATATTTCTCTGATTTATGGTGCAGGTACATAATTAGCGAAGTGAACAACCAATTTGACGCAGATCTTGATAACTCATGTAGCGAGTATCTACATAATAAAATAACTGTCTAATCATTTTCTCTGTGCATATTTTATTCAGATTGTGCAAATTGTACGTAGGGTTAAAAATAAAAAAGTAAACCATTTTAATTTCCTAAATAATTGTAAAATTCTTACATATACTTATTTATAACAAAATTACTGATTTCAAGAAGGAGACAAACTGTGTAACAAGACTTTGATTGGGATGGTGTAATAAATGTAAACAATTCTACTGTGCCCAACAAAAAATAAGGAAATTTTGAATTTATTAAAAAAAATAATAATAATAATAAAACTGCAACTGCAACCAGTGCATGCACAAAAGCAGTGCAGTAACAAATAACTTTGAATTACAACATTACTTTTAACTGTCCAATTAAAAATCCAAAGAAACTTGTAACATAGAAAACTGAACGAAACTCAAATAGAAATAAATAAAAAAAAAGTCTTACCGTGATTTTTTGTTTTGTTTTTAGAAAAAAGTGATTTTATTTTTAGGCAAAGTTGTTTGTCGAATTTAGTTTAATTTTATTTGTCTGATTATGGGATAGGGGTGGTGCGTTTTTTTTATAACTTTTGTGAATTTGTTTTGTAAGTTTAAAAGTTTGTAATTTTATTTTATTAACTTTTAGTTTAGTGCTTCAAATTATTTTGTCATCCATGAGTGAGGTAAGTCAAAGCTTTGATTTTGATACACTGAGATCGGTGCTTTTTGGTGTATTAGTAACACATAGTATTTGTAATTTTTTTTAAAGTTCATTTAAAAGAAAGATAAAATGAAAGAGTATACAATATATTTTGTATTAAGCGATAGAGTGAGTGAGAAAGAGAAAGCATTTTAACTGAAATGTAAAATTTTAACTTACTTCGTGAGCCCATTCGTTTTGGTTCGGTGTTTAAGCTCATTGCTCGTCCGAGTTCACCTCGAACGGCTTTGAGGGATTTTAGAATTTCATCAGGATCCCGACGGGCAACAGATGATCGTCGTCGTCCCTGCATGTACGTTGGTGGTGGCGGTACCATTTCTTCTTCCTTGTTCTCGTCGCGATCTTGGAATGATGATCTCCGAGAACCGGGTAGGGACCGCGAGAAGTCTTTACCCAACTGATAGACCTCAACTTCTAAGGTTTCCGATTGCGATGATCCACGTCGTGAGCCAGCGATCCAAGCATGATCGGGATGCAGTAGGGAGGTTCCATCACCGATAGAGTCTACATCGTCGGATACTGACCGATGCATGTTGTAGTCACGGCGAATCAGCCGAGAGACATCACCTCCCGCAATTGAACCACGGGGGGAGACACTGGGTGATTTGGACATGCTAATACCTCGCAGACCCTTGGGGTCCTCCAATCGACACCACAACGCTCGATCGTCCAGAAATGCCTGCTGTAGTTCAATGTTGCACTCGCCTAAAAAAATCGATTCAGTGTGTGGAACCAAATCCCAGAGTTGGATCTCGATGTAGCGATCCATGAGATTTTCGCCTTTGACGTGGGTAAATGTCAGCGTTGCATTCCAAATGGGATTCTGCGTCGGTCGGCTGACCTCCGTTTGTTGGACACTTCCATCGCCACTAGGAAAGAAACAATTAATACATTATACAATTAATCTCATTTCACTTACGTCTTTGGTAGAATCCTGACCTTAGCGTAGGCTTCTGGAAGCACACCATGCCCATAGGCGTCATCCCTCATTGCCAGATCGTCGGCTGCCATCAAGGAAACCACCAGCTCATTACGTTCGGCATGGTACCACACCTGAATCTGTACTCGTCCGCTGACCTGTTTCTCTCGTGCGATTTGTTCCTACACAAGAGTGGGTTGACAAAGGGGGTGGTGTCATTCAAATTGGATTTAGAAAAAAAGGATTCAGGATTTTAATTGCCAAAGCTAAAGTTACTCCTTGTAAGGGTGTGTCATGTAGATGGTTAAATATGTTTAAGCAGGCATGCAAAAGCAAATATATTTTTTGTATGCTTGTTCGCTTTGTGAAATTATTATTATTCAAAGAAAATATAAAAGTTTATTTTTTTGTTTTTTTCATTGTGGTCATTATCATAAAGCCGCATACTTTTATCTTTTTTGTTTTGTTTACCCAAATTAGGTGTTAGATGCTAATGATATAATTCAAGATGGTGGGGTAAGGTGGGAGGGTTTTTAATGAGGGTTTGTGCTGTTTCCCTTGTTGACTGTGCTGTACATGGCGGATGGCTGGATGTGATAATGGCAATTAATTTTATGGGGGATTTCGTATTAAATTCAATGTTTTCACTTAAAAGGGGGTTTTGCTAATGAACTTTCACTTTTTGCTCTTGGTAAATTCGAGAGAGAGAGGTTAAAGTTGAAAAAGTTTGCGGAACCGAAATGGAAAAGCGACAGCGATAAGGATTTTATTTAAAGTCATCGCAGTTGGGCCTATTGAATGGGTAGGGTATGTAGTTCGACTTTTAAATAAAGTTGACAATTAGCAGGTTATAACTAACCATCAGAGAGCAGACAAAAATGGAGTAAAGAAAGTCAGTCACCATTTATTTATAAAGTTTAGATTGGTTAGTTTTTTTTTTAAGATGTCATTGCTTTGGGTGCATGTCATAACGCCCAGTGTCACAACGCCCTGGGGCGCTATGTCACACATTAGGTACTCGGGCGCTATGGCACTTTTAAAAGTGTCATATCGCCCACTCTCAAAGTGTCATAGTGCCCTCGGAAATAACACCTCAAACCTTCATCTGATAGTAAACCCAAGAAGGGGGGTTGCAGGGCGGCAGCATACCCCCATACGTTTCGGGTATTATTTTATTTGGGGCGTTAATGCACTTCTTATAGTGTCATAAAGCCCACAAAAAAGTGACTTAAAGCCCCGCGGGCGATAATTATGACACTTTTAAAATGAAATGTGTGTCATAGCGCCCCAGGGCGTTATGACATGTACCCCATTGCTTCATGAGGACCCTTGATAATATTTAATTCTTCTCAGTCTTTTTATGACCCAATTGCTAGTCATATATCATATTTTGCAGTCACCAGATTTTTTTACATTGGAGGTCACTTTTTATGCTTCACTCAGAGACTCAGTGAAATAATATTTTAGTCCTTAACCCATTTGTTGATGTCTGCTTGATCTTAGACCAACAATTTTAGTACACTTTTAGCAATGCAAATATGCACGTTCATAGTATTGGTACCTATCGACAACTGCTGACGACAGAATGACATTATCTGCATAACGAGCAACTACTGATGGTCCGAAGTAGACAAATGTCATATTGAAACAAATACATATTCGGACTGGATGAAGGTGATCCTGTAGAATAAATAAGTCGACCATAGATGCGTGTACAGTATTTAGTTCAATAAAGTACGTACATATTTCGGAATGTCGAAATGTATGTATGATCCCACATCATTGGGAATAATCAGTCTCCTTAACATCGCATACAAGTTCCTGTCTACCGTACTGTGTGAGCGCCTGAAATCATTTGACAACGAACTGATTGGACCCTATCAGTGCTGTTTTATAAGCCCGTTAAATCCATAACAGACCAAATATTCACACTAACGCAGATTTTGGAGAAATCTCAAGAAGTCCAAATTGATACTCACTACGCCTGTTTCTCGACTTTAAGGCCACATATGACACAACTTTCCAAAAGTCAGTGCAACTTTGGATTTGCTGATGACATTGACATCATTGGCAGAACACAGCGAGCTGGCAGTGATGCGTTTGCAAGTATCAGTACAGAGGCGGCAAAAATGGGTTCAGTGGTGAATGAGGGCAAAACAAAATAAGAAAGGACACACAACATCGACGAATCGGATTGAATGTCACGATTGACAGTCATTCAGACAGATAGACAGATTTTCAATCCTGCTTTATGGCGCAAAATCATGGACGTTATCAAAGGCGGATGAAATCTCCTTCGTCGCATCAACCGCAAAACTCTTCGAGTGATTTTCGGTCCCGTTTGCGTTGACGGGCTTTGGAGGAGGAGATTTAACAGCGAACTCTACGAGCTGTACAGCGACATCGACCTGGTCAGAAAAGTACGCATCAGTCGTCTAAGATGGCTGGGACATGTAGAGCGAATTGACACCAATGATCCGGCCCGAAGACTCTTCGATTCCAACCCGGAGGGACGAAGTAGTAGAGCAAGACCTCGCCTTAGGTGGCGCGAGCAAGTGGAATGGTACCTCAATCAACTTGGAGTGCGCAACTGAAGGCAGTTATCCAAAGATCGCGCTAACTGGAGAGGGGTAGTGGTTGAAGCCTAGCTCCACCCCAGACCAATTGTCAAAAATATCGATAAAATCGTGGAAATCTGACCGTCTGACCGTCATTTAAACACTGTGTTGATTGCCCAGGAGTTAAACATTGCACAAAAACCATTTGAATAAGGCTTGATACAAATAGAAGCTAAATAAATTTATGCAATAAGAATGAATTTATTTTTATTACACCTCATATTTATAGATATAATGAACCAATGTCCGGTTGTCGGAAAGAAATCAAATGGACAAAATTGACAAAGGTAAGAAATTCCATTCGTTCCAAAAATAGAAACTCACACAAAACGAATGGTTGCGAGAAGCTAGGCCTTGGGTGTCTACTGCCTGTTGCGCCGCCTATTTATTTTTTTAAGAAAAAAATTCTCAAAATAGTCTTTTAATTTAATATAGACTTCCATATACCAGCAAAGACATTTCCATGAACATCGTACCAATACCAATGCTCTCTGTACCTCGATGAAAGACCCTGAATGTACTTTGATATAATTTTAATCAGACCTAGCAAACTTGTATTATAAACTTATCAAGAAGTAGAAATCAAATCAAATCAAAGTTGATCAACCTTTTTAGCACCCTTCTAAATTTTTCGTTAACAAAACCTCATTCCAACTTCACAAAAGGTGTCATTTGTAATACATACAATATATTATTATAAACGTCCTAGATATCCATCTCCGACATCTTGCAAATCAAAAACTTGAATTGATTTCTTATCAACCGGTAGACGCAATACCTACCCTACCCTTATACAATATGTTATCCCTTCAGGAAGAAAATTAAATCTGTCATTCGCTACCCAATGCGATTTCCCTAAAAAAAACTTTCATTAAAGAGTTCGAGTTCAGTTTTTAAGATCTATACCCAAAAGCAATTACCAAGTTATTCCTGCCCAAAGTTAAGCCCAAAGGGGGAAAAAGTTTCAACGGCTTAACTTCGAAAAGTACACTGTCCTTGGTTGCTGATTTACGCACAGAGACAGAGACCTGCCATCGCCCAGACCCAACCACATGATAAGATGATAACTTAACAATAAACCCGACTGTATGGTGCGTGTCTCTGTGTTAGTTGGAAGCCATTAAGGCGAGGACCTGAATTTCACACAACACCTGTTAGGTAAAAAACGAGTCTCTCCTACCGATTCTATATGCACAGCAAAAAGAAATCAATTTTAATTGTGGACAAAAAAAAAGTTTTGATTTCCAATTTACTATATCGAAAAGGAATAGAATGGAGAATTCATTTATGGCTGCGATGTGGTCCAGTTGTTAGGAACGATGGACGAGAGAAGTCCACAATTGAATATTGATTGGAGTTTTTTCTCCTCCTAACTGCTGTGAAAAATATAAGAGCGGTACTGGTTATGTGATGAAAATGATGAAATATTGTTTAAATGAGTTTTTTTTTTGTTCGAAAAATTCAAACAATCTTGGGAAAAGTTCAGGCGGTAAACTAAGTGCATTCAAAAATGTTGCTTTTGAAATTATTATTAATACATATGTATATAAATCTGACAGATTTTTTTAGAGCCAACTACAAACTAAGGAAACAATTGTAAAGCCCACACCCAAGTTCTTGACGTTTTCTCATCAATGCAACTAAGTGCATTAAAATCACATGGACTTCGAGGATGGTATATCTACTTTTAAGTCTGTTTCCATAGTATAGGGTGATTCATTAAGAGGCTTTTTTTTAAATTATAAAAAAAAAAACACAAAAAATGGAATTGGATGGTGGAATCTTTATTATGGGCTGGAAGAACTATCTCTGACATTTACTTTTTAAAGATAATTTCATTTAAATATTGACCGCAACTACGCCGTAAATGGTCCATTCGGATGGTCCAATTTTCGATCACATAATGGGCTGCTGGAATCATCGGTCCATGAACTAAGATCGAAAAGTTACAGCCTTGCTAAAATTACTTCAGAAAAAACGTTGCTAGCTCTTAGTCTATTAACTTAAGGTATTAATAATTATATTTAATAGCCAATGAATCTTACAGAAGAATACATAAACTAAGGAACCTATCGCCAGTTTTCAGTGCACTTACCCGATTTTAGTATTTCAACCGTAAATTTATCTTCTAAAATATTCTGCAATTGTTTGTTTGTTCAAAATCTTAAATCTCTTATACAGTTCCTCACCGATTGTTTCAAAATGTTGACCCAACATTGCATTCAAACACGCTCGTGTTTTTGTATACCACATAGGTTCCTATTGCTACTCCTTTAAAGAACAGTGCCATCTGTTGGACGTAGAAGCAACTCACACTTTATAAAAATTTAAAGCAAACGTTGCATGTAAATTTGTGGTAAAAAAATCAAAAATCTGTTGGACGTAGAAACAACTCACGCTTTATAAAAATTTAAAGCAAACGTTGAATGTAAATTTGTGGTAAAAAAATCACTTATTTAGATATTTAGACAATCTTTGGACTTTAAGTCTTCAATTTGGAACTTTGATGTATATTAGCATTGCCGTGATAGACAAGAACGTATTTAGGCAATATAATTCCTGTACAAAGCCTTCCCGGGTACTGCCAGTTTTCAAATAAAATCCTTTCTACAAAAAGAGCATACCGCGTAGTATCTAGTATGCATTCTACTCATTATTTTAAATACTTTTTCCGAGAAAAACAAGCCTAAAAGCTTCAACAGCGCCTCGAGATTGCCTCCAGGTAGATGTTAGTTTTGCTCTTACTGTAAAATGTTGTATGTTGTAGTCCTCTGGTTGTACACAAGCTACTGAACTACGGAGCAACAAACAAAAAAAAAAAAAAAAGCAGGTTGACCAAAAAATCTTTAAAGCCAAACTACAGGGTGGCTGATGAAACGCGCTACCTACCATAAGAAAACTTAATAACTTTTTTCCTGTGTTCCATTTTTTTCTTCATTTTGGAGACTAACATTTAAATTTAGACAATTGGGACGATGAAACCAGAATTTGGATAGTACGCCGCTATTATGCCTTAGAGTTCATAATTTTAGTACATTTTAGTACAATTTAGGAGGACTTTTGGTGGCACTGCTCCATGCAGAAGAACTTTTGATGAACGTGGGACTATTTCAAGCTTTATAATAATAATGATAACACCATGTTGGACTTTCTTTTTGTGTCGGATGAGGCCCACTTTGATTTCAACGGCAATGTAAACAAGCAGAATTGTCGAATATGGAGTAACAATAATCCAGAGATACTCCATGAGATGGAACTGCGTCCAGATCGAGTCACAGTGTAGTGTGCATCAGTTTCATCAAAACGGTTGCACTGTAACGGTCAATGGTCAAATGGATGTTGAAGGAGTTTTTTCTTCTCAGAACTACGACGAAAGAGAATCCTTTTCAACTCTGTGTGGTTTCAACAAGATGGTGCATAACTTAACTAGGCCTATTACTTTTTGATAAGATGTCGCACATGTGTCAACGAGCGTGGGGGCCATTTAAAATCAGTTATTTTTTAAAAATAATAAAAATGAATTATCTTTCAAATGAAAAAAAAAATTACATTAATGTGGCAATATTCATAAGCATATATAATGTGCTTAGATAGACGAGAATAGCACAATGTTACGTTAGTTTAGGACCCCCCTTAGCTTAATCGAATTTTCTATTATAGTTCTACCAAGCCGGAACAAAAGACTGCAAATGGAACAGTAAGAAAAATGTAGTAGAGTAAGATTTGGTGATTGTGCAGATTTTATTATTGAATGACTATGCAAATCTTGATGACAGTATGAACCACTCAACATTGACAAAAATCCCGCAAACCCTATAGAAATGGTCTGGCAATTAGCCTATTTAGATATAAGTCCAACGGAGCTGAAAATGTAAAAGAAAGTAGCTGAGAGTAAATGTTTAACAGAAAAATCAATAACCAATGATGAAGGAAACAGTGAATTTAAAGAGCCATAATGTTTTAACAGACAGTCTGAAACAAAAATGCCATTCTTTAGTGAATGCATTAATAAATCAATTGAGTTCCTCAATTCTATTATTCTTCTCCCCCTTTATACCTCTCTTGAATCTTAAATACGAGTAGGTACACCGAACTATCTTCGAAACCTCTACAAAAGTAATATTTCACAATTCATTACTTCTAAAGTAATTTTCACATAATGGAAGCAGTTTTCTCCAACCACCTTTGTAGCTATAAAAATACTTCTCAACTTCTTACTCAATTTATATTCCTGCCATCAGAGAGAAGACAAGAATCTATCCAGCCTTATTACACCACCTTGACCGTTCCTTGTAGATAGATACACTTCATTTCTATAGTAACTTTTCCACCAGAGAGTGTGAGGTTAAAATTGCAAAAGATATAACTTCGTGTCGGCAGGATATGGTAGGAAGACAAAAAATAGAAGAAAAAACGATTTCGAAAAATACTCTCATCCAGGTGAAAATCCTAGGATATTCTTTGTGGTTATGAGCAAAAAAAAAAAAAAAACACCTTCGTAAATTACTTTTCCCTTAGCCACCAACGCAATCACCATCACGCCACTACTCCGGCTTTAAGCGATATCCCATTGTGGGCCTGGCACAGATATTATTATATTATTACGAAATGAGTGGATGAAATGAAAATGAAAATATGTGTATAAGTATTATTCCCTGAAGGATATACAAATAGCAGAGGACGGCAATAACGATACGATGGATAAATTAATATGGAAATGGAAAAAGTTGAAATCCCTTTCAAAAAGAGATGAGACCCGCTGCGACTTAATATTAAGTCCTTTTGTTAATTTTATTGGTTTTCTTTCATATTGGTTTTTTGTTTAATCAAGTGAATGATGTAGGTACTTTATCAACAGTTCAGATGGTACGTGATTGGGTATAATTTTTTTGTTTAATATTTTAACTACAAACAAAATTAGCTTGACATTATTTTTCACCCATGAATTTCGATTTTAACTTTCTTTAACTAAATGTAGGTATTCAAAAAATAACAATAATTTCACAAGTAAACAAAAACACTTTTTTTTTTTTAAATATTCGAGCAAATCCAATTCCGTGCAACTTGCAAATTAAAATAAAAAAAAAAAAAATTAAATTAAAATGGATAACTTGGTATTATGTAAAAAAAAGGACTTTGTTGGTATTTACAAAAGATCACAATTTATACATTTTATACAAGCACCTTAGTCTATTTTGATCACACATATATTTTATTTTCATTTACATTTTATCATATTTACATAAATTCTAGCAATAATTAGTATTAAACACAACACTGAAATTTATTATTTCATTCGCAGTGCAAAAACAAATAAAACAAATGTTAAATTAAAATAAAATTAAGGAAAAGAAATACTTTTTCTATATATCTACAATTCACATTCCTTTTTGTTATTTAAAAAAATGTACAACATTATTTATAGTTAAAAGTATATTCATAGATATGTATATAAGTATGCATTGTTTTTTTTTATTTGTTATTTTTGATTGCATCTATTTGAACGTATATTACAATTTTATATCAAAAGAACTAGTTTTCATATGCAAAAAAAGTTACTTTCATAGCATAACTCGTGCCAGCTGGGATTACTTTTAAAACAAGTTAACTAAAATTTCAGATTATAGTAGAAGGACAATAAAATAATTTACAAAAAAGTTTAGAAAATATAAATAAATATAGGAAAAAAATAAATATATTTGGTTTTCAACCCGATGTTTTATCTACTATTATTCAACGTTATATTTTTAGCCTTTGAGACATTAAATAAAGTGAAGTTTGTTAATAACTCCGGGAAAAGTGACCATTAAATCGTAGGACCTTTCATTCGCACCAAATCGGAAAGAAGTCGTACATAAGTATAATAAACACTATTGAATCATATACTTTATGTTACTTTGACACTGACAGTTCTAATGTGGTAGAACAAAAATTGACAAAAGCTCAGTATTATATTTTCAAGGTACGAAATGGATCGACTTACGCTTGAACAACGTGGTCAAATATTTAGAAGTTGCTTTTGAAGTGTACTGTTGTGTTGCCGAAACCGTTCGAATTTTGAACAGAAATTTCGGCCGAAATAGTGCACCAACTGTAGAGAGTGTCCGCAAGTTTGTGAAGAAAATTCGTGAGCTTTTTTTGGCCTGTCATAAAAGTTCAATGGTATGCAAAACAATCCAAAAACGTATTGACAAATTGGGTTAACTATCACTTAAGAACTGCAGAACCGATTTGGCTAAATTTTTTTATAAAGTTCGTAGTAGTCCGAATAAGAAAAATTGAAAAAGTTACACAGGTAAGCGGAAAAATGGGCGTGGCACCTCTCATACAAAAAAATATTTAAAATCATATATCTCGAAAACCACCGAACCGATTGAACTTAAATGACGGATATTGCTCCGGAAGCATTCCTGTAAAGATTGGTCAAAATTGGACAAAGGGGCGTGGCGCCATCCATACGAAAATAAACATTGCAAACGCTACTATTCGAAAGTCATGAGAGTCAAATTTTGTAAAATTTGTAACATTGATATGCATTGTCCTGATAGACAAGAATATTATCTAGGCAATACAATTTCTCGGCTGACCAATTGACCTCTTAATACGGAACACCCTGCATATGTCGAAGCCTCATGTAATCGAAAAAGAACATGAATCAAATACAGGGAAACCTTTTTTGTAGCCGACCTAAAATTGTTAGCCCATTCAAGCGCCCAGCACGAACTGTATTGTTACTGAAATACAGGGTGGGCCATAATATTCGACCTTATCTGAAAATGCAATTTACATTGAATTTGTGGGAATAAGTGATAGCTATACTACTGAAGATGCTATATAATCGTAACAAAGTTGTTGATGAACAATTAGTCAGTGTCATATATTATGATCAGTTTCATACATTCTGACCCACCCTGTACTTGAAACCCTACTTGCTTGCCAACAAGAGTAGGAAGATGGCACGTTGTCAGAGTGAGTGCGTCAATATAGCCAAAGATTTATTCTAACACTGTAAGAGCGTATGCGGTAGAAAGTTTCCAGGACAAAAGGAATAATGAAACACAGAAAACTAAAATTATTGAGCGTATTTTTTGGTATAGGCTTCAGCGAGCAATTAAAATGGCTAGCTATTTCAAGCTAGACGCTAGACTTATCAAAGTGAATCTACCTTTGGTAATCAGTGGAGTGAAAACATCTTATTTAACTATCCCAAAATCAGGTGCGTATCGAGGGTTTGAGCCATTGGGGGATGACTTTCATTGAAATGCCGACTTATTTTAGAAACTTGCCGACTTTATAGAAATCACCTAAATCGGCCCTGCGGTTATTAAGTTATATCGTCATCGAGTTTGACCCTATAAGTAGTAGGTGTTTTTGTATTGGAGGCGCCACGCCACTTTGTCCAATTTTGACAAATTTTCGCAGGAACTATGCCTAACGATGCCGACCGTCCTTTTTAAAATCGAACCGAAACTCGCTAAGTTTTAAGGTGTTCAGTCGGCAAATTCACTTTCTTATTTTTTAACATTTTGTTTCGAGCTAATTTTTGAAAATTGTTCGTTTTTGCCGATTTTTTTTAGTTGCTCAAGTTTTGTAGCTTCCTTGATTTGCCGACTACCAAATTACAATTTTAAAATGGTTGGATGCACGCCATCTTGTGCACAATAGAAAGTTCATAGCAACCTAGTAAATTTAAATTTTGTTTGGAAGTTAAACGAACTAAATATAACCCGACTTTTGCAAGAAGGACCTACTAAAATAAGTTAACGACCGACTCTCAATCGATTATAGATGTTAGCCGTAGAATTAAAAGTATATATCTACTACGAATGGCAAGCAGTGTTGTGCCGCGTAGACTACACCATGTAGACTACGCAATTGTCGACGCGTCGTCAATTACGTGTCGTTAACTCAAAATTGACGACACGACATGTCGACAAAGTTCAATCAAGCAATACATTATAGTTTTCATAAAATTAAGACAATTGAAATATAAAATAGGTAACTTTTTTATTTTAAAATGGGTAAACGTTTTTTTTATTTAAAATTTTTCACACATTTCTAAATAGCTAGATGAATACAAAAAAGTGTCTGAGGCGATCAAGTGTGTTTAAAAGATTTATTTTGCAATTATTGCAACTAGCTGCTTGTTTATTATTCAACTTGACCAACTCAAAGTCGTTTAGTCATTAAATTCGGATTTATTAATAAATTCATATTCAAGCAGTCCTGTTCTGTTCCTGCGCGTATGCCTACTATTACTAGTAACTAGTAGAGCTAGAGACGTTGCACTAACAGCTGTTTTGAATGACATTGACAATCCTATTGACGACATTGACGACATAGACGACGCTATTGTCGACATGTGAGTGTGTAAAAACGACGCGTCGTGGAACAACACTGATGGCAAGTATAAATGCTGTCAAAAATAAAGGATACCAAACACCAGGACTTTGTCTACCTAGGCTCTGCTATGAACTCAGACCAGCGCGCTGAGATTAAATGAAGAATAACTCTTGCCAATCGCTGATTCTTTTGGCTAAGTAGCAAAGCCTCAAACAACTACGCAAATTTGCAACAAGCTTGTTATGATGCCTGCAGGGTGAGTTGAAACAAATCAGAAGCTAAGATAAATTCCAAACTGTATCGAGTTTGACTACCTAGTTTGTGGGTATGTTTCAGGTAAAAAAGAATCGCCAACAAAAAATATTCGAATAAACCCGTAGTAGATACCTCTAGACCATAAAACGAAAAATTAAAAAATCCAACATAATTCGTATGGTTAAATACTTACATACGATATAGCGATAAAATTACAATAAAACGCCATAGGTCGTAATTAAATTTAGCGTTTTATCAGATTATTATTGTAGGCATATTATTATGTACAAATATAGACAAATAGTATAAAATAAATGCAAACTATGAATAAAAAATATTAACAAACTGAATGTAAAATGCATATAGACAAAAACATAATCATAACTTGTTTTTAGATATTCATATTTGTTTAATGTTATGAAAACTAAGTAAAATATAAAACATAAAATAATACATAGACAAAGTATTCCTTTAAACATTCCCATTCAAAAAATGATTATGTAACCATAGTGTTAGTATATTTTCTATAGTAGAGTAATTATAGTCTGTATTCGATTTTGAATATTGTAGAAAGGTAGGTACTATACAAATATTTTCTTTGAATAAAAAAAATTACCATTTTGCAGCGACGACGTCAGCTGCTGTATTGTCCACATTGCTCTACGATTGCAATTAATTTAGTTATCGGACGGAGTAACAAACATACAAATAAAAAGCACTGACTTCATTCATCGATATCATTAACTTTGAATATTTTATTTATTTGATTTTTCTCTCACATAGTTGTGCAACATCACACTGTTTTTATTTTTTTTAATAAATTTTTAACAAGTTTCTTTCTTACAATTTCGTATTAATAGGTAATTACTTGCTTCTCGTATTTGGTCTCATTTTGTTATTAGTTTTAGGCCTATACACGTATTTATTTGGTTTTGTATAATAATTCTGGTAATATGCAGATTAATTTATGTAGATAGACAATAAATTTGGTTTGATTGATATATCATAGTTAAATATAATATGTAGATGTATAGTAAGAAATTGTTTTAGCGTAAAATTTGTCCCCCAAAATATGTTTTCATATTTTTTTATGTTTTTTTTTTTTTTTTTTGTATTTGGGAAATAAATAAAAAGAACAGAAAATAAAAAAATAGGTCACCCATCTGACAGGAGTTATGAAAAAATATATTTTTATATGTATAGCTAGTTTTAAACTTTTATTTTAGTATGTTTAGTTTAGTTTAACAATTGGTGGGTATTATAGTATAATTACGATAAATGTTTTACTAAATAGAATATAACTTTTTTTTGATTTTCTTAGAAAGGTAGTTATATTTTTAATAATTAACTTAGCATAACTACGTTTAATAGTTTCTAATGTTTAACTACAAATACTTAACAACTGTGTTTTTGTTTTATGTTTAAACTTAATTATTATTGTACTAAATTCGAAGACATGATTAATCTGAACTAATCTGATTATTAGTTTTTTTTGTATACTTCTAATGATGATTTTGTTTTTATTTTTATTTTATAGAACGACCACAAAACAGTGAATCGAAGTTGATGTAATAGTAGCTATATAGTAAGAGGACAGGAAGCTGACGTTAATTTTAAAAAATAATTAACCGTTCGTAATACGAATTTCAGTAATACCAGCGAACACATTTAGAAAAGAAGTCATTATTTAATCATTATTATTAGTTTTTAAATTGTAGTAACTAGTGTCAGAGGAAATTTGTTTTTCAAAATCAGTTGGAATTGGAATAGACGTTTTCCTAAGAGAATTTTTTTAAAGTTAGGACTCGTTTCTACATAAGATTTTGAGTAACTCTATCGAACATTCATGTCGTTTTCCATTGGGCAAAAAGAAGCGTCCGGGAGCGTCCGGAATCAAGAAAATCACTTCTGAAACCGTTCCATTGGCGCAAAAAATACTCTTCTGTTGATTCTGAGGAGAGAATTTCGCTTCTTTATTTGAAGTCAGAATCCACTCGAGAAGCACTTACACAAGTGCATTTTATGTATTTTATACAAGCGAGTTGGCAGCAGCCATACAGTAATTTTTGACGTTTCACCAATACGTGAGTGTAGTCGAGCAGAAGCAGTTTTCTTGTTCCATTGGATGTCATAATGAGTGAATCCTCGAGTGAAACCAATGGAAAACGACATCAGTAAGAGAAAGGTGCATATTGTTGTCGGTAAACATTTTGAACTCACTCGAGATAGTAAGCAATTCTGATTATTAAAATGTGGGCCTTTCAATTCTTTTTTCCTCTATTTTAATATTGTTTAGGTCACAAGCTTTCATTTCATATGTATATGGATCGTTCGGACTCGGTCTAAAATTGTAGGTCCCTTCCATTCTTCGCAAAAATTAAAAAAAAAAAAAAAATCACAAACGAATGGTTGTGAGATGCTAGGCCTAAGGTTTTCTAAGGTTTTCTTTCATTGTTTTCTTGTTTTTTTTTTTTATAATTCACTAGTGCTCAAGGGGTTTTAGTTCCCTTAAAATGCTAATGCGCAGCACGAGTGGAGGAAGGGTTAATAGGGAGGATAGTAAGAGAACATCAGAGTAACATCATTGGATCAATAGAAACCGAAATAATCGCGAAAAACAGATTTTTTTTACCTTTGACCTTGAATAACTTATGAAGCAGACGCGAGATTTTATGAGACTTTTGAGACCAGCTGATTTGCTTTGTCCAAAGAGCTGACAGCTGGAGTGTTATTGTAAACGAGGAATTGACGACGCCGTGGAATTCTTAATACTTTTCACGAAAGATCGAAACTGTTTACTACCACTGGGACAGTGAAGTATTTTTTGCCCTAGGTAAGTTTTGGTCATGCGAATATTTTGCACGTCATTTCGGACTCGTCGAAACTTTTTCCGGTTTTCTTCGATTGGGTTTGCTTTATAAGCCCGAAAACTAAACTCTCTCAGCGGATAGGCTCTTTACAGCTCGAGTCGCACAAAGCATTCTCCTTAGGAGTAATGCTCTTTTTTTCAGTTGGGAATAAAGGATCTCATACCCAGGTGTTTGTTATCATTTCAGCGGCGGCATTCACGACACTATCGAAGAAGCACAGTGACGAGTTAAAGCTTCTAAAAACAAATGGCCATCCCAAATACAGTTCTTTGAGCTAATTTCATTTTGAGGTAGCAAGGAACTTTGTCTACCTAGGCTCTATAGTGAAATCTACACAGCCAAACAATTACAGAAGGGTAACAGTCTATCATGTTCATTTCAGAGTTGCTGCAAATATGGCCGATATTGATTGCCCATTTACTGAAAGTAGTTACAGTTCTCGTGAACTTAGTTTATCCACCACTTGAAGATCAATAGCAAATAATATGAACACAAACATAACTCGAAAATAATAACAGGTTTTTTTTATCGAAATATCAAATGCGCCATTTTATGGGCTTAAAACACTTTTAGTACTAAATATTAACTCTTAGAAAATTTTCTTATATTTAAGTAAGAATTAAATAAATTTACTCAATGTTGGCTTAAACCTAAAACTTAGTAAGTATTTAAAAGAAAATAAAGTCTAGAATGTCAATTGATTAAAAACTAATAATAAAATTGGATAATTAATAAACAAAGCTAACACGCGCCATTAGTTTTTAATTTATTAATTGATGTCAATTATTGATATTTAACCTTTTATTTAGTTTCTTCAAAATTATAAATAAAAATCATATATGGATTTTGGAGAAAATAAAAATAATCGTCTAGTTTTGCGTAAGAATAAGAAGACTACATTTTGGGCCTTACAAATACTAGGTACACAAAACACATATTCGAACAAAAAAAAAAAACGTTTAAAACTTAAAATAAATTTGCTGATCAAATACATTACTTATTTAACAGCTATTGTTGATTCGACATTAAATAAATTAAAAACAGTCTAATTGTAACCCTTTTTTTTTTTTTTCAAATCTATAATAATTGATTAAAATTATTAAAAAATTTCTTCAATTCTGTTAGGAAAAAATAACTCTCTCTGTATCTACTAAATTTTCGTTTAATTCTTTGTTTTTTTGCATTTATCTACTCAACAACATCAACTTTTTGTCCTCTCCACAATAGTTTATAGCGTAATTAGTTCCTAAAATCTATTAACATTTTTTTTTAATTTATTACAATATGGTTTTGAAATTCTTTAGAATTTTTTACTTTCTTAAGACTGATTCTGGTGCTTTGGCTCTTACTGTGTTGGTACTTTTTTCAAAGTATTTTCATTATGTACATAGTATTTTTTAATTTAGACTAGATTTACTTTAACATTTTCTTTTTCATAAATATGTAGCAAGAAATTAAATTAAATTAGATAAAAAAAAAATATCCAAAGTAAACTCCCAAAAATGCTTTCTTCATATTTCAAAAGTCCTTTATCACAATAATGGGGCCACTGTTGTTATATGATCTTAATTATCTTATTTTTTAAGATATTGAGAAGGTTTCCAGATGAGAAGATATTCACTCGTTTTTAGAGCATTTTTTAAGATTTGTAGAATTACAATAAGATATGTTAAGATTTTAACTTTAAATTTAAAATAAAATTCTAAAAATCTTTTCTGAATTAGCTCTTGTCATTAAGTTAGGTATATAGGTAACTAATATCGAGGACCCTCTGGAATCGGCGATTCTGAACAGAATTTTTAACGCCTGCAGAGTCCGATTTAAATTAGCGGTGAAAAGTTGAAGATTCGTAGAGTACAATTCAACATTTTGTTACAATTATGTATGTAGTTGAATCAGTTGCATTGTTACCTGCAATTCCCAAACAGTTTGTCAGTTTGCTGAATACATTAAAAATGACAGGCTTGGGCTTTTGACCTAGTACGGTAGAGCTTACTAAGCTAAAAGCAATAAAAGCACTAAAAGTTTGGGGAAATTGTCAAAGATTTCGATCCAAAAATAAATTCAAAGAGGGAAATGTTACTTTTCAAAAAGATTAAGGTAGGTACTGAAAAAAAAACAGAAGTCTTTCTAAATGATTTCTAAAAACGTTATTTGCCTACAAATGTTTAAAATAAATACAAAGCTGTTTCATGATACTATAAAATTATAATGCAAATCTCGCAGTCGCAGACTTGCACAGCATCGAGTTACTGAATTATGGTAAAGAATTCTCTCTGTACAATTTCTAAGTGTGAATTTGGCTTCAAAAAATGTCTGCCAAATGCCGCGTAGAAATATATTATGTACATTACACGGTACGACAACACGATTGGTTGTGAGAAGCTAGGCCTAGGGTGTCTACACGCCTGTTGCGCCACCTATTTATTTATTTTTTTATAACACTCCTAGCAGATGAACACAAACTGATTCAATGTCGGAAAAACGATGTTAATACAAATTAACGATTTTAATGAAATTCTGCATTGAAATAATATGGCGTTCAAACTCAGTTCTTAAGAACGAAAATTTAAAAATAGTGCTATCACTTCACTTTACGGGTTGTATTTATAATTAGGTAAATTTTAAAATTAGAATAATTTGACTAGAGAATAGGGTAGGTACATATACCCAATTTTGTTTTTTCCAAAATTTGTTTATTTTTTTATTATTTCGTTCAAACTAACCTGGAGATAATATAATATGTGCACTCGCACTACATTTATAACCTTATGAAACACTCTACTTATTAACCTATTTTCGAAGAAAAAAAAACCTTGACATGCCGCGATATAAAATGGTTTGACTACATTGAACCTGTTTACTTGGTTGGTATTGTTTCATGAATTTATGCCATAATCTCAATCTCATAATCTTCACTCACATTTAAGATGAGTTAAGATATGAAACCGAAATTTGTAAGATCTAGAAAAAATCTTTATAACAACACTGAATGGGGCGGTGAATGGTTTACAACAAAAAAGTGTTTCTGACAACCATGACATTTTACTCTGCTTCGCGCGCTCTCTCTCTGTCTTTCTGAATAGAAACCACATTAAAACTTCTTCGCCACATTGAGTGGGTACAAAACTTTCACTGATCAAAAGGACTAACTGTCATTGGCATGGGTCTCTGCCTAATTGCAAAGGAATCAACAATTTTCGAAGTTTGTACCTGTTTTGGACATCCTATCAACGCATAATAATTACTATACAGTGGAAACTCATTAACAATGACTGATGAGTGTTGCCACTATTTTCAAGTTGACTGGGTGCGAAATATATTTCGTTTACTTTCAAATGAGACCGTGTGTAGAAGGAATGACATGAAGGAGAATATGGGAAGGCTTAAGAAACTTTTTGAAATGCTGTCTTTTCGCCGATTTATGATTCTTGTTGTTACTAATCAGTTTTAGCTGATTATGAGAGATTTGAGAATTATGTTATTAAATCTTTTAATATTTTAATGAAATGTTGTTAAACTTAATGTCAATAAAATGTAAAGTGATTAAATATACGATTTCGTGGAAAAGTAGTACAACGACCAAGTTCAAGAGCAAGTGCTTCTCTGGGCGACCTACTCCTGATGAAATTGAAAATGCAAAATGGCAGATTCTAAGCCAGATAGGTAGCTTAGGCCCAAAATCTAAGCTACGGAAGCTGATATTACGCCTCGGATAGAAAAAGTAGATACTATGTTGAATTAAATATCCAGTGAAATAAGATCCAAGGCGGTGGAAGATTGCCGCATATCTCTCAACGAGATAGATCCCAGGGAACTGTGCAGCGGACTATCTAGCAAGGCGAGGCTCCTCTGGCGTGGACAGTATAAATCTGCACAACGTGTATAAACAAATAATTCACGCGGACGTAGCAAGTAGAGCAGGGGCCAGATTACGTAAGACGAAAACGATCGAACGCCATCGTTTCGACAATAGCAGTCTCTGTCTATTGCCACAGGTATGATAGAGACAGGCTTAGTGAAAACGAAAGCGGTTTTCGTTTCGTTTTTTACAGAATCCCACCCCAGGGTTCAGATGGAAACACTTAGGATACTGCGATACTGCCAAGCTCACCTGGCCAGCTCTAGATGCAAAGCGATCCAAGGAGCTTCTTCGACTTAAACGATCCAGCATCTCGAAAGTCGTTAATTTGATCTCCGGGCAATGCATATTAGACAGACACCCGCAAAGGCTCGGTCTGCCATATAATGACTTCTGCAGAAGCTGTAGTGACGAAGAGGAGAACGAGTCCGTCACTCACCTTCTTTGCAGTTTCCCTGCCCTGGCCAATAAGAGAGGCGCACTTAGGAAATTATTTTCTCGGTGATCTCAGTGATCTAAAAGTAACACCAGCGCCGCTAACATTCTTAGCTTTATAACCGGCAGCAAATTGTTTGCATGAGTAGCCAGCAAAGAAACAGCTCCCCAAATCCCAGTGGTATGCGCAATGGGCCGAATTTCTTTCATCGAGAGCCACTTTAACTAAACTAATGTTGAATTAAATAATTGTCGGGACACTTCTTAGCTCGTGTAGCGAGGGTCCTCATATTGCCATCCAACGTCAATAACTCTTTCTACTTAAGCCTATGTACATATATGATATAGTTACTAGTTAGTTATTTGGTGTTAGTTTAGTTAGTTAATAATTTAAAGTGGCTCTCGGTGAGAGAAACACTTAGGCCGTTAGTCGGCCCATTCATTCATATTTGGGGTGAAATAAATTAAGTCACTGAGATTAAGTTGAAGCGAGTACCACCCAACGGTCCACACGAATGTGAAATGAGACGGCTTGGTGAGGACTAATTTTTGCCAACCGTATAGTGGACATACGTTCCAATGAAACTCATGTCTAGTGACGAAAAGTAGATCTTCTAACAAAAAGTAAGGCGACGCTTACACACACACGCACGTGTCATCAACGACAACATTTTGTTGATTTCCGCAATACCATAATACAAACGGTATTCGAGGACTAGACCTGCCTCATAATCAATTATTATTATTATCAATTTATAAATTTGCCATTTATCGTTTTGGGAGTAATTTCCAGGATCTCCTGGATAGTCAAAATTTCCCATTTAATGAAACATAATGACACTCCAAAAGCACACTACAGCTGTCCGCAGGCACCTTAATACCCAAGCAGTATATCGACAGACTAAAGGATCCATCGGTGCATTAAATAAATGTTTGGCAAGCACAAGCAGTAGAAATAAACAGCAGTTCACTACTTGGGGTCACTGTCCATTAGTGCGTGCTGTCAAAAATGATGCTGAAAGTATTATCGGTCGATCGAATGGATCTTCAGGGTAATTTAAGTCTGATTGACGACTGAAAACAACTGAAAGATACTCGAGCTGTATAAGGCACCGATGCGGCAGCACAACCATCTAGTGAATCAACAAAGAGCTAAAAGATCGTGTTAGCTTCTGGTAATACCGGGTGAACAGCTTAGAAATTGAATTTCGCCCTTCGGATGTTAGTCAGCTTTAAAGATGGTAACAACATTTTAAAACCGCTTCGACAAGCTTATACGAGACTACGAGCAGCACCATCTAAAGAGGACTACAAGTAGGGGCGTTAGGGGCGTTAGGGGCGTTAGTGTCTCCATTCCAGATTATGTATTAAAGGTTGACTTTTTTGCTGTTTGGTTTTTCAGCCTGATTTTTTTGACGGTTGATTCATGACACGCCATTTCAACATGGATTTGGATAGACTAAGGCCCGAATAATGTTTACAAATTATTGAATTTTATTACCAAAAATCGTGCTCAGTAAAACATGATTCGCGAATCCATGGACATAGGTATTGCGAGACGATGCGATGGTGGTGAGCAATTCATCTCACGTTTTGGATCTGTGAATTGGCCGCCTAGATCGTGCGATTTGACGCCGTTGAAATATTTTTTGTGGGGATATGTGAAGTCTCTCGTCTAAGCCAGCAACTATTGCCGCATTGGAAGACAACATAACTCGTGTTATTTGTGAGATAACATACCAGTCGATATGTTGGAAAATGCATGCAAATTTGGACATTCGGGATGAATCTCTTGAAGCGTAGTCTCGGTCAATATTTACACGCAATAATATTCAAAAAGTAAATGGCAAGAATTGATTTATCGACCCTAATAAAAATTTTCACTCAACTTTGCCAATTTTCGTTGTTTTTTTTTTTTTTTTCAATTTTAAAAACCAAACGCTTAAAAAATCACCCATTATCAGTGAAGGAAATAATTTCCATCGCCTACAGATTTATATGGCTTTTATAGGTGAATACAACCCGTTTTATGGCTTCCGCAGTGAAAATCTGCCCTAGGAGACCTTTTGATCTTCAATTTGAGATGTTGAAATGGGGAAGTTCCTGCAATTTTTAGTGCTGCAGGTTAGGTTGGAACATACAACACAGAGCCGGGGAAGTGGATTTGAAGAAGCAACTTCAGTGTTTCACTGTAGTGTGTGGTGAATGATCAGTCATCGTCTTAATAATAGCCGAATGCCGTTCGTGTGGTCTTTGGTTAGAGCTTCCTAAACTCTACTGCAGGTTGGTAGATCCTTAATATTAGAGTTAGTTTATAGATCATACATTTTGAAAGAAAATCAGCCCAATCTCCGGTTCATTTGGCCCGACTGAATTCAAGCAATACCATCATCGGTAACACATTTTTTGAAACCTGATAATCAAGCAGGTCCTATGAATTCGTTAACGACTAGACTAGCTTGTATACTCCAGTCTGTTGCAATTATGTACTTGTAACGCTTTTCTTAAACTGGTAAAATAATAAAATGAAAACGGTCGCCTTAACAGAAAAAGTATCAAAGAAGAAATTACCTAACAGATCAAAAAACAATATTATCTAAGTTCTTTAAGTATATATCCTAAATAGACTGACTAAATACATAATATAACTTTTCAATAAATAATCTCCATGCACTTTAATAGGATTTTAAAACATTTTTATATTTTATACACTTTAATTTGGTTGTATTTATAAAAAGAAGAACCAGTCCTACATATTTAATAACATTTAGTAAAATTTCATTTTGTATTTTCTTAAAAATATTGTATAGTCTATATGTATCTTAAAATAGCTACTCCTAGATAAAATGATTATCAATGATAGGATTTTGAATTTTTCATTTAAAAGAATATTTTTCAAAATTTCTTTTTCTGTCAAAATTTACACAAACAAACTTTTTTTTTTGTCTTTGCAAAAACACTTTGTAAAAATAACAACTTTTGAAGATATACAAAAATAAAAGAATATAGACAGTCATAGTTCTCTCCGACATTATAAAGTGATTTTATTTGAAATTTTTTTCCTCTTCTTAGCAAAAAAAAAAAAATAAAAATAAAATCTACCACAAATAAGAGACTAAAAAGTTGAGAAGAAAGTTTTTTTTTTTTGAAGAACTAAAAAAAATAAGATAAAAAATATAACTAAAACATCAATACGTCGACATTCATTGTACAGTAAAAGCGATTTAAAATCACACTCATAACCAGAGTCGGAAGTGGACAATAGATAGTTGTGTAGTGGGAATTTAGCAAAATAAAAAAAAAAGTTTCAAAAACTGACTTACTGTTGTTTTTGTCTCATTCTAACTTAATTTAAGTCAACGCCGTTTTTTTAGATGCAATGGGCCTTACCTATAATCATTCCTGATTTCGACTTTCAATTTAAATAGTTCACAATAGCTAGCAATATTTTTAATACAAATTTTGCAATTGTGAGCTTTCGTAAATTTTAAGTCGAAACTGTATTCGTTATTAAGGCGCAAATGAAAAGCATCGAGAGTTAAATTTTGCTACTTTACTGTGTTCGAGAATATTATAATATGAGTGCATTGAAGTGATCTAGCTTAAGCCAACGTGCGATTTAACCGAAATTTTACATCGTAACCATGATATTAGTAGATTTGTCCATATTTAACACCTAAGCCCAAATTATCTTATTATATAGCTGATTCTTTTAAAATAAGTTGCTATAGAAAAAACACAGGGTGCTCCAGTTCAAAATATAGACACTATGGTATATTATTTATTCTTTGTTGAAAGGTATCCTTCAAGCTATATCGATTTTAATTTCTTTTTCTGCTGAATTTTACAAAATGTGTATCAATTTATATGTTGCTTTTTTGCAGTCAAATACAACTTTACCCCCAGTTTCACAGTAAATTTCAACTTAACCTCAACTTGAGTTTAAACTCGTCCGGTTCCACAATGTAATCTGATTGTCAGTTCAATTCAACTCAGTTTAACTAAATTTAATGAATAGAATTTGGCAGTATTGTACAGTACTTAGCTTAGCTTATCTATCTTTTTCCAAAATCGTTCCTTGTCTTTTCTTTCAAAGAACACGCAAAACAGCGTCAAATATTTGTGTTTTTAACAATCGGCAGCTTTGAAATTGAAGTTTCACTGTGCCAAGTGAACTGATGCTTAAACGGCAGAATACTGTCGTTAAATAAACTACAGAGTGAACTCTGTTCAAGGTTTAAACGAAACTGTGAAAACGAATTTATTATTGAACTAAAGTTTGAACTAAAAATTAAATTTCCACAGTGAAACTTGGGGTTAATGTTTTGAAATATTTTTGACATTTTGAAATTTTTTTCTTACATACAATTTCTTAATACAATAGTATGTTTGACTATTTTCTTTTGGCAATGTGTTTAACGATGAAATACCCTGAACCTAATATCCTGGTAAATATGCTGTCACTTATCTGAGATTTATATCTGGTAATGACCTGTCACCTGTCAGTCATTGATATCGTTCGCTTCTGATAATGCCCCATAAAAAATGAAATTGATTTGACTATTCCTATGCCTACCTCTATCGCATAAAAAGAGGCATTTTTTGTTTTCTTATGCTGAAAGGGCCCTGAAGTGCTCTGGTACTGATCTGCATGACACATTTAATACAATAATACTTTGATAAATGTTGGCTCATTTACATTTGTGTCAAATATGTGACATGTATTTACATTAAAAACTAAAATCTCTCCTGTTTAATACTGTTGTACTTGTTGTTATAGAAGTAGTAGGAATAGTAGTAGTAGATCTGCCGATGACAATTCTTGTGTTTCTCTTTCAGTGCTGATTTTAAAAGGACAAGGCATTGAAGTTTATGATTATGTTTCCACCGGAGATTAACTCCGAGATTAGGATTAATTGTCGTTAACCTCGTATAAATCTCGAGATTTATCATTCAAAAACTAATCTCATTAAAAGGAGATTCAAAATTAATCTCCTAAATTGACCAGGTTTACATTATAGAGTTCGGTCTCCGAACACACTCTCCGCAGGTCGAGATGTCTAAAATTAAAAACAAACAGAGTTGCATTTGACATTTATGTCATTGGTGAGCAAAAGAAAAAAAATGTTTTTTTCGGTACCTAACCCTAATAGCGACTTCTTGCCAATGCAACCGTTAAAACGTTCATACATTATTAGTTTTGAGGACAAAATGATGCGGTAATAATATTTTTAGATTACTGCCACTGATATTTTTACTTTTAATTTCGAAAGTAGAAATTGTTTAATTTTTTATCATTTGTCACACTTTTCCATTTGACAGCTAATGACAACATCTGGTGAAACGTCAAATTAATCTCTTTTATTTTGGTGGAAATACTTCAGGGTTAATTTTAAACCCTTTACATTTAATCTTGGGGTTAGCGTCCTGTGGAAACGTAGCATTACCTTTAATCTTAATCGGTAATGTTTTATAGGTAGGTACTATGAATTATTGTTTGAGAGAATAACATTAAAAACAACTCGTAGACAGTTAGACATAGTCATTTTGGTGGGAATGTTAGCTATTTCGAACTACACCACTAATTCATCATCGGACTGCTTTTCAGTGATTGTTTGAATAGTTTGAATTCTGACAGTCAATTTTCCGTAAGATATAATGCACTTGGGAAGACATTTCTGCTTTTCGCTGTCAGGAAATGAACTTATATATAAATAAATAAATCACTTCATATTGCAACTGTCTGCAATGACATATAATTAGGGTTTTCAAGAATCTAGTTTAGTAAGACTGACAGTGACAGCTCTCTAGCTTCATGTTGCTGCGTTTTCATTGGGCTAAACTGGTCATGTTAACGATGTTAAACAGTTTTCTCAGTTGACGTTTATGTCGGGAACACCGACAAATCAAGCCAAGAATTTCTCGACTATTGCTACTAAGTTTACGTCTATTTGTGTCAACATGTGTCTGGAGAACTCAGTTTGGTCATTTCTATTGGGTTTTCGCGTTATCGAAAATCATCGGAGATTCGGAGAGCATAGGAGAACGCAGTTTGACATTTCGATTGCCCTAACGTAGAGCACCAGTCAGAACCCCCTGGCATACCGACAATTCAAGTTAGTTTTTGCATTCAGGTAAATTTGAGTCCAAGATTCTTGAATGCGGCCAATTCAATTGGCAATGACTTGAGTTTGACTTCTGTTTATTTCCTTACGCTGTAAAAGAGATTCCTGATTTAAGACGTTAATTGAAAGCCTTCGCTTAGCAAACCCATATCCGAAGTTAACATTTAAATCATATGTTTACGCCCTGCGGTATCTTAAGTACCTAAAACCTAAACAGTAGTGTACGTTTTCTTATATGAAATGACCACTCATTTTTCATGAGTCACTCATGGTCATGACCATGCGTCACTTGAGTAACTCAAAAATCAATGCTACCAAATTCCATTAAAATTACTTCTTAGCGTTTTATTGGTATACTTTTATGTTTTCTAAGTAGAAAGTTGAAATTTTTAAAATCAAACTAAAAAGAAGAATCCAGAAGAAGTAAATACCGACACTAAGACTACTAGCAAAATAAAATCCAAATAATTTCAAAACAAAGCGAGTAACTAAATATAGTCCACTGTATCCTAAGAAACAAAAATAATAATAATAATTAAACAATTTCATTTAAAAATTAACAAATTATGCAACAACATTTCTTAGTGAATTTTTTAAAAACTGTATATTTTTTCTAAATGCTTTTTTTTATTATTATTGTTTTATATTATATTTATACCGGAGTTTTGGGTAGTTTCCGTCTTGTCGGCGATGCCGGTGATTTGTCTGTGGTTTCGGGGTCTGTTCAATAATATAGGGTAGTAAAATAAGATAAAACGGAAATCAAATAGAAATTTTTAAATAAAAACCAAAAAGAATACAATATTTTTGTGCTTCTTAATAAAAATCAAAAGACAAAAAAAAATTAAATTAAATAAAGAACATCAAACTCACCTGCAACAAGACCAAGTCCAACAGGTCCATCACCAGATTTACGTGGTCCACTTTGATTACCGCTGTTGCCAGGCGGTATATTTTCATCGAAAAGATCACACATACGAAAATCTGTTGCATGTTCGACAAGTAACTCTACAATATCACCAGTGCGATCCATTATGGAGCAGACTTCTTCGAAACTACGATCGATTAGGGACATGCTGTTCCACTCAAGGATCTAAAAGTTTATTAATGGAAACAATAGGTAAAGTGATGGGTAATGGTAAAATATTTAAATTAAAAAAGAATCGAAAGTTTGAAAGAGTGTGCACATCAATAAATTTTGGTCCAACCAATGGTGGATTAAATAATTATGCCGCTTTTACATTTTATAATGTTATTTGACTATAATGGCCGCTACTGTCGTTAGCTGCAGATGCTGCAGACAAAATGGGCCCTCATTTAAATTCACAGCTATGTAATAAGATTATCCTTATAGGGAAGATCCATTTTTACACTAAGCTGGCGGTCTATTTATTAGTTTGTGGCATAAGCGGCCTGTATACAGGGTGATTCAACTTGGACTAATTCATACAAAATAAATAAACATTTTTTGATTTAAATTTTCCATTGAAATTTATTTTAATATGAGTTTGTTCAAATTTTATAGAACCAAGTGTAAAATTGGTGCTAACAAAATAAATTAACCGCAGGTTAAGTGCAATCAAAAGTATTTGCTCCAATACTACAAATGTTCCATGTGCCTTTTTGAACAACATATCTTCTGGAAAAAAAAGTAGCAATATTCAATAATTTTTAAATGTGGGGACACAAGCAGGATACAAACACTTCCGCGTTCAAAATGTGGAAGCGAACGGAAGATAATCCATCGTAAGGCCGATTAGTTGGCATTGGTGTATTAAGTAATTTTTCTATGATGGGTCTAGGAGGGGCTAGTCGCCTTAAAGGCACTATTGCGTGCCCGTATCGACTTTTTCTTATTAGTTAGGTTTAATTTGTGTATAATAGTAGTACATTGTTACGTATGGCAACACTAGCCACACGCGCTCTTATATTATTGTAAAACTATATGTAACTATAGTAGTTAGTGCTTGTTCGGTCTCTAGCCGAGAGAGACCAATTTTACTTCGAGGAAACGGAGATAATAAATGTGGATTTTTTGTATACTTTTCCCGCAGTAAAAATCGGACTTGTTTTAATTTAAATCGGATTTTCGTTCGTATTTTTACTTCATTGCAAATAGGTGTACTCAAGATACGTAAGGTGTAGCCAAGCCTCTGCTAGATGCTAGGTGCGCACAAAATCTCATTTTTGAATAATTTACTTACAGAAGTTCCCGCCGGTAAGTTCATCTACCTTTAACCGAAGATTGGGCACCTTGTCGGGGTGGGGCGGCTTAAGTAGAGGAACAGGATGCTAGACCAGGGTAGTGGCCAAACTCCTCTGGTAGAGCTGAACGTGAATTGAAAAACTAAGATCCAATCCGATCAATCGATCAACCCTTAACTCCAAGGTGGCTGGTCACCACGCTGAGGGAGCTGTGGTTAGGTAGGTAAAACTACTGGATCACAGGGTTCAGGGGTAATTGAACCGCTAGTGGAGACTCCTCAGGGGCAGCTCAATCCTATGTTGTAATGTAGTCGAGTAGGATAGGTATTGGGGATCTCTGCCTATCCGGTCCGTATAATTCTCCCCTACTCGTGGGAATCACATGTACAAAAACGAAACAAAACAAAAAACAACGTCTTCGGAAAACGAGGTGGAAGGTTTCGAAGGGGTCGAGAAGGCGATGGAAGGCGCTGGATTGAACCCGACGAAGCTCGAGGGGTCAATGGACTCCGATGGGAAACCAAAAGTGTTAGCTGGCCAATCGTCAGTGGAGGTGGACACCGCGGTGCAGAAATGCGCTGAGGGGTTAGCCGAAACTGCTGAAACCGAATTGGAAGAGGAAGGAAACCTCGACTCCGAGCGGAAGTTGTGAAAAAAACTGAGGCAAAGGATGAAGAGGGCAAGAAGGAGAAAAGAATTGGCCTTGGCCAAATCTATCTCGGCAGAAGGCATGAGAAAGTCAGTCGATGAGTTGGCTGACATGGTTGCCAACATGACGTCGACCGAAACCTCTCCAGAAGAGAGTGGATCTAGGAAACGGTTCAAATGTTCCGGGGCCAAGAATCCACCCGAAACTGAGAAGAAGGGGACGGAAGGCGGAAGGGAAGACGGACAGTCTGTTCAACACGAGGCCAGTCTACAGGTGCCACACTACAGTGGTTATGTGGATGGACAACATGGACAACGGATAATCTGTCAACCCGAAACGCAGAAATCGAGCAAGGCTGAGCAACCCGGACCAAGCAAGGTAAAGCGGAAGCTGAACCAAGCTATGGGAAAGAGGGCGAAGCAAGCAGATGATGCAAAACCTTACGCAAGGAGTGAGAGAGCCAAAGGTGACAAGGGCGTAAAAACCTTTGCTCAAGCCGCGGCGAACGATCTCCACATGGGTGTTGCCGACATGGGTCAAGAGGGGGGGATAGATGCTTCGCGGTTGAGCATTTTTAAAAATGCTCTGCTGGGGGCGCTAGACCTACTTCTGAAAAATGCAGGTGATATCGGCGTTAGGGAGATAACCTTGGAGGAAGGGATTATCGCAATAAAATGCGGTAACCAATAAACCAAGTGTTGGCTATGTGAGACTGTGGGGAAGATGACCAACCTATGGGAGGGAATCAACCTTAAGATAGACAGGCTTCACATACTCAAAGATGTGGAAAGGTTGATAATCTTCGTTCCCGGTCAATCCGAGAACAAAGATGTCATCCTTGCCAGAATAGGTCGTCAGAATTCCTGTGTGAAGGACACTTCTAAATGGAGGGTTACTCATGTGGGAAGGTATGAGGACAGCAAAATTGGTGGAACCAAGCTGACGATCTGGTGTCCGAGGGAGGAAGCGAAGCTGGTTAGACAAGCAGGAGAGAGACTCTTTTGCGGGTTGGACGTAGCATTCGTGAAGTTCCAAGGATCATCGGAAAAGACTCAACAGGGAAAGCCACCCGGTAGGGTGACGAAGTGATAGTGACCATGGATATGGGATCAACACAAGTCGGGCGGGAGGTGTTCATGCACAAAGGAAATCATGCTTACCAACTTTGCTATATAAAAATTCGGCTGGTTTCAGTTTGCTGGCAATTATTGTCCAAATGATCTTCTGGCTGGCGAGGATTCAGAAAACACACCTACTGATATCTGCACTGCCGGTCACTAGGATGAGGACATACATTTTGCAATCGATTTTCACTCCCTATACCTGTTGAAAATATTTTACCCGGGAACTTTTACTACCAGTGAACAGGTACATATTTTCCTAACAGTAAGTCATAAAATTAAAGGGTAAATAAAAAACGACGGCTGGAATTTCCGAAGATCAAAAAATGAACTACATGAAAAGCGTATAAAAAGACGGTCACTAGGATGAGGACACTGCGAATATTTCGATGCAGGAGTGCAACATTTTCAACAGGTATAGGGAGTGAAAATCGATTGCAAAATGTATGTCCTCATCCTAGTGACCGGCAGTGTATAACCGGTGCCATAGCTGGGGTCTTAATGCGGATTTGGAATAATTAGTGTAAACATTTAATTTTAATTCATTCTTAATTAAACAGCAAACCTTTCTTATTACAAATAAATAAGTCAAAATTGGAATAAAACGGGCTATTAAATTAGTTCTCTAATTGTAATGGAATTAATTGAAACCACTCTTCGAACATTGCCAGCACAAATAATTGCAAACTGTTAAATTTTTAGTAAAATCGGTCGAGGAGTTTTTGAGTGCATATGCAGAAAACATACGAGCATTGCCCTTTATTTACATACTTAGATTAGCACGACTTAAAATGGTCATTAATGTCATTATTATTCTGTGGATGCACACAGGGTGGAAATAATGAACATTTTTAGGTATAGAAAATATTTGAGGTTTCGAAGAACTTTGTTTTGAAGATTGGTAGTCAGGTACTTAAGGACTTGGCCATTGTATGGCTTATGAAAGACTTTCTACTTTTCGTAGTAGGGTAAATGAAATTCAGTTGGGTAATATATTTATGGGTGATGTTAAGCTATGATAGACGAGTAGGTATATTGAAGCCATATTTCTATCCCCATTCAGGGAATGCTGTGAATACCGTATTGCACAGCATCCATAAACGATGTTTCCTTTTAAAATGCATCGAAAATGAAATTTAAAATAGAAATTCTATTCTAGCAATCACTCAACTGAATTTTTTAATGAAGTAGGAGAGATGCTCGAAATGGATATAATTCCAACCAAAATAAAGGGTGTCCCATTATTCACGCAAAATTCGAATTTTGCGCCATTTAATAGTACAGTGATGCTAACGCAAAAAAGATAACAATGTGACAGCTACAGCTGACAGTTCAGGGTTTGGTTTCATTGTTGAGCAATATTTTAAAACTAATGAAAGTCACCTACAGTCCGCAATTTTCAAACAAAATATGGCCGTCATAATGATTTAAAACCATCAACTGTGAAGAGAATAATTGAAAAATTCAGGGAGACTGGATCAATTAGTGATCTTAAAACACTCTGGGTGTCCTGTCACACGTCGTTCAACAGAAAACATCGAAGCAGTTCGCGAGAGTATTGCTGACAGTCCAGGAACATCAATTTGGCACCGTAGTCAAGAATTCGGCATTTCGAGAAGCTCTCTGCAGCGAATTCTCACGAAAGACTTCAAACTTCATGCTTCTTGAGTTCATGCTTATAAAGTTCAATTGACTCAAGCACTGAAGACTACTGACCATGCAGCGCGAAGAGAGTTCGTTGAATGAATACAGCCAGAGAAGCAACTCAATTAGATCTTGCGATTTAACGGACTTTTTTCTTTGGGGTTTTTTTTAAATTCAAACGTCTATGCAAACGTTTAACAATTGACAATTCAATTTTTTTTTTTTGCAGAAATAACAAAAAATTCCGAACGAGTTTGCTTGCGAGTAGTCGTCCTTACACTGCCCGTGGTCTGTTAACTAAACCAGGTGAAAAAAACAAACCTTCAAACCGACAAATGAATTGGCAAACTTTTAATTAGGTACGCCAAACTTTTAATTGAATTTACAAGCAAACACAAATTGGGAAATATTTTTTTCAATTTACCATCCACCTCCGACTATTTATTTATTTATTTATTTATTTATATTTGCACTTCACGTTGTTTTAAATTTAAATTTACACTCAACAGCACATCAAATGGCTAAAAATACACGTACCTATGCAAAATGATGGAATCTCGAAAAAATTGAAAAATAGACGACTCACGTTTTATTACTTGTAAGGAGAAGGCTAAGAGCAGTGTACCTTCTGCGGGTACCCTATTTGTTCTCCTCCATTAGCTATAAGCTTGCGTGTATCTTTCCAGCAATGTGGGTTTCTCTTCCATCCTCAGTTGTTTATAATCCACAATTTGTCTTGTTTGATTGAGGATGAAATCTTCTATCAGAGGATTGGAAGAAGATTTCCCTTACTTCTTTGAACTCGCATCATATACCAGTATAGGTACGCTGTATAGCTTATCCCTACAATAGTAACGTACATGTTATGTGTCAATTGAAGCCACAAAGCAATTTATTCCCATCTTTCATGTTACTTAAATTTTTCTTATTTTTACCGCTACAAAACCACTTTTCATGCACGCTGAACATGACACTGAGAGTACAAGTAGGATAAGGATCGCATAGCGAAATCACATTATAATTAAATTGACACCCCTCGGGTTAACTCCAGCAGGAGTACTTATAGAGGAGTTGCTCCTTTTAGTCAACACATTCAGTGGGGATTCAATTGATGTAGAAATTACCTTATCGCCCTGTTGTAATCCGTTCTTTTCAGCCGGTCCCCCAGGCACTGTCCAAACAATGTACGCGAAAAGCCTGCCATCCGCACCAGCTTTGCCACCAACTACGCGCATACCAAAGCCTCGCGCTGTAAAAATAAGAAAAAGAAGAGAATCAACAAAAAAAATTATTAAATCTCATTATTGTTGATGGTGTCTGTTGAAGGAGACGCCCGCCGCCGGCCGACCGACGATGTAAATTGCCTTTTACAGATTGTCCTCGTGTTGTTGGGTGGACGTGATAGTCCTCCTATCAACTTAAAGGTTTTCCTCTCTATAGCTGCTGTCATTGAAAAATTTATTAAGTTGCTGCAAAGTTATTGTCCTCGTTTCGATTTTTTTTTTATTGATTTATTCCCAACTCAAGGATCAATTTTAAATGGCAATTTGACCACCCATTCGGTTGTCTTTTATATGCATTTTGCTCTTTTGAAGCACCACATTTATGAGTTTGGCATTTTTTTTTTGCTGCAGAGTGGATATGCAACAATGAGTGGGTGAAAGTGACAGAGGAGACGATTTTGGCGGAATGAATATTTATATAAAAGGATGTTTTTGATGAGCGACGTTAAATATTCAATGATAAAAAGCTCCCAAGGACAGTTAAAAGCTTTACATTCAAAATCAATTTATTTTAAACGAAGTATCTACTTTTCGAGGGTTACCCACTTAACCATTGATTCTGTTACCTACATATTTCCAGTGAAGGACCGAAAGTAGTTATACGTGACGTGAATATCGAAGTCAGTTTTATTTCGGCACTAAAAGGCTTCGACTAATTTAATTTGGGACACCTGATCCACAAATAGGTATTTTTTTCTTGTATCCAAAATATAATCCGTCGAAGGATAACAAAAAATGTTGGTTTAGGAGGTCTTAAGGGACAAAATTTATAAGTTAGCATAGGCACTTAAGAGCTGAAAATTTAAAACTTAAAGGGAAGATTTTCAGTTTGATAGGACTTTTTGGGTTATTTCTAATGCACTAAAGTAACTTTTTATGAAAGTTATAGTTCTTGCTTCCAAATCTTACGAGGAATTCTTTAAACAAAAAACTATATACAGGGTGTCCCAGTTAAGCAGTATAATCCTTTAAGGGAAGATTCGTGAAGTTCCGCCGAACAAAAAATTGTATGGAAAGGGGGTTCTATTTTCACCATATTTCCCGTTATGGCCCTTCAAAGAATGTAACCTTTAATTTGGAGGTGTTACCACTTAAAACGCTATAACTTCTAAACTATTATAGATACAAAAATTGTTTTGTGCATTTTGAAAATACATTTTAGAAGTCTTATGCACTTCGGCTACAAAAAAGGTATGGCTCCTTAAACTCAACATTTTGAAATTTTGTTGTTACATTTTTATACCCGGTACCACACTATGGTGAGGGGATATATTCATTTTTGTATATTGTATTTGTATACATATTTCATTTTATTTTATATTCAATTTGTAACGCACATAAGGAGGCGTTGTAGGTATGGCAAACTATATAAATTATTGATCAGCATCACTTTCTTAGTCGATCTAGCGATGTCCGTCTGTCTGTCCGCACGATTACAGCCGTAATTTAAGAGCTATCGACTTGAAATTTTGTACGTAAGCTTTTATCCACCTAACTGAGGCTAAATTCAAAGATGAGCATGAAAGATGATCGGATGAAAACTACTAGTACCTCCCATACAAAAATATCGGATTTATATAGCTTTTTGATGTTAAAAATTAAATTTAAATAGCTACAGTAACGATGGCAAGTTTAAACTTTGCACATATTAATAATATTTAAAAATTTTTGACAAAAAATGAGCTTGGTCGAATAAAAACTAGCCATACCTCCCATACAAATATATAATTTTTTAATACTAAAATATTTTTTTTATTTTACAACAATATAGTACCGGGTATTTGAGCTTTGGCATTGTCGAAGATAATTGTCTTACTGGTTTTGTTTAGTTCCGTGGAACATTGTCTTTGGCATAGGCTTAGGTCAGCGACTTATCTTCTGTGGACTAGCGGTTGTAGGTTTGATGTTATTGAAGCATCTTTTATAAGTTAAACTCCTCGTCTTTGAAGGTACCTAAAAAAGTTTCTTCAAACAATTCTAATAGTGACTGCAAACATTTTTTTTTTCCAAAAATCTCTTCGCTAATATTTTTTATGATTTTTTGAATGGGATAATCTCAGAAAAATTTTGTATGAATTATCAGTCAGTATTAGTCATTTTTAGCAATTTTCAAAAAATCATAAAAAATATTAGCGAACATTTTTTTGAACCAACGCGAAGACGTCTACTAGCAGTCCATATATAATAAGTCAATCATTGACTGGCAGTCACTATTAGAATTGTTTGAAGAATATTTTTGCATCAAAAACAAAATTTTTTTTTGAGACCGAGGAAAAAGTAGACTTTTACAAATTCTAAATTTTCAATGTGTACTTAATGGGTTAAGGAAAGTTTTGTATCATTCAAACGAAATTTAATTTACCTTTCCATTGATGCCAAAATTTATTTCATTTCAAATTTATGAGTAGAATTAACTTTACTTTTGTGTAAATAATTGTGCCGACAACTGTATATCCGTTCTAAAGCTTCTTCTTTATACTTCATTGAGAGTTCATTAAAATCGACCTAGTGCGCTTTCCCTCACTATCATCATCAGGAATGTACAAATTCATAGCAAATTGAGGAACTTCCTTCCATAGGTAAGTGGCTTGTTATATTATTAATATATTTTTCTGATTTTCTCCGAAACCATATACGGTATCATATCACTGATGCCACAAGTTAATGCTATTTTCAATTATTAATTCATTTCACGCCATATACTGCAGAACTGCGCTGTTAGGTAAAGCAACCACAACCAGTATCTACAACACTTAATAATTCTGATCACATTTTAAGAATAATTTATTTAAATTATCCGACAAATTCGAAAACATTTATCACTTAAAAGGATCGAAATCTAATTTAAGAAAACTCGGTTTCGTTATGTAAACCACGAGCCGTTTCACGCGAACGTGATGTTATCAATATTCATCGCACTTATTCTCATACCCGCGGAAAGAGGTCAAAGTTCATTATCCTTAGCACTGACATTTTGTAATCAAATCTGTCATTTATAACGCATAATTGTAAAATGCTCTGAAGTTTATTATTACGACTCCAAAAATTAGTTGTGTTGATGGTGCAATCGAATTTCCGCACCAAATCCGACATATTGTCCTTCGTCGACAAATTTCCCAATAATTCAAATTCCGTTCTTAAATTGAAGAAGAACTTTCTTTTCCCTGTATTGGTATATAGATATGAGTGTGTCGATGGGTCGGAATGTGATTTAACCAATCCTTCGTGAATACACCAAAGAAAAACGCAAAGTTGTCCCGTCAATGCGAATTATAGATCCTCAGAATAGATTACTTGCTTCATTGATTGCTGACAGCTGTGCTGTCAAGGGACCATATTCACATACACATACAGAAGTATAATATTATGCCATTGCGAAGCACTCTTGAATATGCTCCTCACAATCAACAGGTCTCAATCTCTATCTTCGAGTTAATGGTGAGGTATCCATAGTTGACAGTGGGAGTGGAGGCATCCTTGAAATAAATTGCTTTCCAGAGTTTTCTTGTTTTTCTTCGCGTTAGTATCCTTTCATCAGCCACCCCTCTTGAGGTAGAGTAGAACCTAAGAATGTTGTCTACGCCCAATCGGCATTCACCCGTAACATCTCTGTTCGTGAATCTAATTTTAATATTCGGATTCGTCGCGCACCGTGCTTGCATGAGGGTAATAGTGTATGCAGAGCGTCATTATGACGACTGAAAAACGAGGCACATGAAAGGATGTGGAAGCTTATAAGTACTACTTAAAGGATTGCACGGTATTTCGATAAAGTTGAGAAAGCAATTTCGAGTAAAATGCTTCGGGAATCTTGCATGTCACATGGTGACCCGGTGTGTACCCTTCCAGTGACTTTATGTTGGCGTTTCGTTTAGTATACGTCGGTATAATCGACTTCAACAGGCGAATGTGTATGCATGTATATGAATTTGCCGTAAGCTTATCCTGTTGCTGTTGATGAAGGGTGCAACGTCATCATCCTCTTGTTTCATCCATTGCCTCCGAGGATATTATTAATTCCGATGAAGCAAACATCTTTATTACTATATCCCCGCCTTTCCCGTCACAGGATTACCTACGACTATAGTGGCTACTTTAACAAACTGTTGACAAATTGGGTGCGTGATGGTAAACAGTGGAACCTGGAACCACCAGCACCACTTCGTTGTCGATGATGACGATGGCGAGGCAACATTGTCGTGTGTAATGATTTTTTGATGTTGGTCAGGTTGTAGCACCAGCTGACGAATGCTTTCTATGGGTTAAATTAAGTGCAAACTGTTGTAGGTATTCGCGTTCTCATCTCAGAGGGTAGGGGTTTAATTTGTACCTACAGTTTATTTATGGCCGTTCGTTAGTCCGTGTAATGATAAAGAAATATTGCCAGAGTTTAGGAACTAAGGAGGGGGGTGATGATGCTGTCATTTTCACTTTAGTTCGACTTTTAAGAATAAGAAGCTAATTTAAAACCTAAAGTTTGACCGATAAAAAGACACAGAAATAATACGAACGGTGCGAAGTTGTCAGTAGTTTCATATACTTCCCCTAGAACAAATTTGAGGTCTAATAGGGTTAAAATAATTTTTTTCCTAATTTTAAGGCTGTTGCATAGATATAATTCCTCAATGGCGTATTCGCGTATTGGATTTCAAAGAAAAAAAAAAGAAGTGTTCTAATAGAGTCATCTCTGATTCATTTAAGCTATAAATCATCTCTCTCCGTAGTCCTGAATTTGAGGAATGTTCAAAATAAATCATTCAATCAGCGATATAATAATGTCCCATCCAGTGCCGACCACAGCCAAGCTATTTTGCCAATGCACATGCAGATCAGACAAGCTATTTTGCCAATGCACATGCAGGAGTGGCCAAAGTCCTTGAATGTGTGCAGTAAATATACGCACGCAGAATAAAGAAATTAAAGAAGAGAGTTCATCTCTTTTGGTCCTCTTTCGTGGCAAGATATATGACACCTATAAGGTGTTACAGGCGAATCTCCAACATGCTAAGGGCGCGTCCGCAATCCTTAGTAAGACGTTTGCCGAGGAGAACCTTGGGTTATCAGCGGGTTATCAGCGGACACAATAAGGGGACATACGGCAGGTGAGCTTATTTATAAACGCAATGAGCCAGTGCCAAGGACTGCCTGCCAAAAATATCAACTTTCTTCCCATTCCATAATATACAACAAGAGACTTGGTGGCCCTACTAACGGAGGTACCGACCGACAGAGGCACTCAAAACATCGTATGTGCCTACCGCCAATAGAAGTCCAGAACCTCATAACTCACTGCCAGAACAACAACCTACACTATATCGGGTGTGATACCAATGCCCATAATATGATCTGGGGAAGCAGCGACGACAATAAAAAAGGTGAGTAGGTACCTTTTAAATTATCTCGTTAGTAGTAATGTTGATATTCTTAACAATAGTTCTTAACTAAGCTTTATAAATGCGATTCGTGAAGAGGTAATTGACTTTACTCTTGCTACCCCATTTATATCTAATTTCATTGTAAATTGGCATGTGTCAGATGAAACCTCGCCGTCAGACCACCCGCACACTAGGTTTGACATATCAGGCCAATCGACAAAGGTCCCAAACAGATACGATCCAAAGTCGACGGACTGGAAACTGTATCGAGGACTTGTCCTCTCTAAGACGGATATGTTTGTTTCGTCAATTGAGTCCACATGGGACCTTGACGAAGCAGCGTACCAGCTAAACAAAGTGTTGATAAGCCCCTACCAAAGTAGTTGTGTCAGTAAAACCAGTTTAAGTAAACGTAAGGGTTCTCCGGTGGAATGACCAACTTGCTAAACTCAGGAAGAAGGTTAGAAAACTCTTTAATCAAGCTAAACGAACCAAAATGTGGGACGAATACAGATTCGCTCGCACAGAATATAACTTTGAACTGAGACGATCGAAAAGAGCATCATGGAGAAAATGCTGCGAAGACGTAGCAGATATGCCGGTTGCAGCACGTATTCATAAAGCTGTGAGAAAAGATCATACCAATTATGTAGGATTAGTAAAGAAAGCAGATGGTACCTACACGATGGACCAAACGGATACAATTAAAACTTTACTCCAGCTTCACTTCCCAGGTTCGTCTCTCCATGACGATAACTCGAACGCCTCTGACAGCTGACACTATAACAAGTAGGGTTAACTGTTTATCTGACAAGATTTTTAGCTCAGGTAAGGTAAGGTAATTGGCACTTTCAAACCTTTTAAGGCCTGTATATTTCCAGCTCTAATTCAGAGGGTTATGGACGTCATACTGCCTGTGGTTTTTGCCTTATTTAGAGCAAGTTACAACTGGGAATATATTTCAATCTCCTGCACACAGGTAAATGTATAAAATATAAAAATGTTCAATTTTGAAATTCATAACAAATTATTAAAGAAAAAAAAGCTGATCACAGTAAAAGGATATTTTATATGCTAAAATGGTTTCGCCAAAGGGGAAAAGGATAAACGAAGGATCTTTCAGTTTCGATTTTATAATATTAGTGTGAATTGAATAATGAATGAAGTTATGTTCGAAGCGAAATATTGTCCATCTTTTAAAATTGTAATCCACCAATCCTCTGGTGAATTAACATATGGGTACGCAGAACTTAGCTCGAACTTTGGTAATATTTTTAAATTAATTCGCAAATGAGTGGGGAAGCGATGAGTAACAACGATTCTAGGTAGTTGCGTTTGACCTTAACAATTTCTGTTGGAAAATTTTGTCGAATACAGTCACTCACTTTGGTATGAAATAGTCGGGATGCGTCAAATGCTGCATGATGAAACTCAAAAGTAACAAATGTCAATCGATAAGGCTCTAGGTATTGGATATCTTATCACCCCAATTGAAAAATGAGGATTTATTTGCATGCACTGTCTAAATTAGTTTCAGGAACTCAATTTTTCAACATGGTTAAAATTTACTTTTCCATTTTAATGATGTTTGATATCCATCAGGCCCAACTCAATCTTCGGTATAAACTACCACCAAACTATGAGCTGCCAATCAAAACTGATTTTCTCGTTAATGCGATACGAGTCGTAAATTATACTTTCACAACCATAATTTGTCGACAATATCCATTTCATGGCGTCATAAAAAACGTTCAACCCACGCTAAAGCATGTTTTACGTGTCGCCCACTTTAGAATCAATGTTAGGGTACTAAAATGAAATCACAATACACTATAGTGTGCGATGAAAGAGAACACACAAAAAACGAAGTCCTCTAAAATGCTCTGCCAGCATCTTTTTCCCCAAAAATAAGGACATTACCCGTTAAAGCGGTAACAATGTTTATATTGGCGAAAAATCCAGAATTTTACGATCACACCGGTTGAAATATGCACCCGCAGTTATTTATCTTTACAAATTAAGTTAGTTTTTTTTTTATTATTTTTTTTACACTTAAAAGTGGCAACTCAAGAGTGCTCCTGAAGGCAACGCGCACTTAGAGTTGTTTGTTTTAATTTCGTTAATAATAAAATTCCATTTGGTGGGAATTGCGAGGACGAAAATGATTTCCTTTGTAAATTCAATTAGTCCGTCAAGATTAAAAGTTATTGATTGCGTAAAAGATACGTGAATCGGTCGTTAAAGTTATTTTATTAGCTAAGCCGCTGAAAATGTGGAATTGTATAGTACACAGCGAAAAACGGAACGTACCGTACAGGCCAAGCTAATATCTGTTTTAAGGAAACATTTTTTACGAGCTATATTTCGATTTGCTCACACGTAAAAGTGTAAATCCAAAAATAGCGAAAGAAATTTGTTTTTCTTTTGCTATGGTTTGTTGAATCTAAAAATTGATTTGAGATAGCTCAGAACGTTGGCTAAGATATTTATAGCGCAGGATGTCGCTATACATACAACTGGTAATGAAACAGAGGCTGCCTGTCAGAATGAAAAAGGAAAGGTAGCTGAATACGAGATGAGAGCTCAGTGATGATCTACCCTATTACTGTATAAATGCGGAAGTAGCTCTGTCTCTCTGCCTGTCCCTTCACAACCTGTATTGCAATCGTAATGAAATTTGCCGAAAATATAGTCAGGGAGAGGTGAGATATACAGAGCTACATATTTTTGGAATCCATACCAAACTTGTCAGTGATTGTGCAGAATGACGATGAAGAGCACTCGCTGCTTCATAAAGGTCGGAAACAATCTCACCTAGACCTTTAATGTCAAAAAGGATTTAGACATGTGACTTTTTCAACATGATTCTTGAGAAAATTATTCGAAACTCGAAAACACCAGAGCACAATTTTCCAAAAGTCTGTGCAACTACATGCATACGCTGACAGCATTGGCAGAACGCAGCGAGCTGTCAATGGTGTGTTTACGAGTATTAGCAGGGCCTGTAATTTTAACTTGTTGATTCGGCTAATTTTGATCAAACTTCACTTGAGCTGAATCGGATCAAAAACGTACACAAATGAACATTGTTCGTGTTCTTCAGTTTTTAATTTGAACATGCTAATAAAAACGCTTTATTGCGTTTTCAAGGCAATAAAGCGGGGGTTTCCTTATTGCTTCGACAACGTACTTAAGCGGGATTCTCGTAAGTGCGTCCCTCGGATAAATGCGTCGAAAATTGTACATTTTTCCTGACACAACAATCCGGGAACTACTGTAGCTATCAACAAAAAGGGACACACAACATCGACTAATCGGACAGAACGTTACGATAGACAGCTACAACTTTGAGGTGTTTAGAAAATTTGTCTACCTCAGCTCCGCTATTAACTCTGATAATGACACTACAGTAAAAATCAAACGAAGAGTTACACTTGCCAACCGCTGTTTCTTTGGTCTAAGAAGAAAGCAATTGGTTAGTTAGGCTTTGTCGAGAAACCCCAAGGAGACTCTATATAAGACCTTCATCATCCGAGTCCTACTATACGGCGCAGAAGCATGGATGCGTTAACAAAGGAGGGTGAATTTCCTCTTGGTCGTTTCGAACGCAAAATTCTTCGAGTGATTTTCGGTCCCTTTGGAGCTTTGGAGGAGAACAATTTAACAGCGAACTTTACGAGCTGTACCATGATGGAATAAGTATAAGGTGGTCTCGTCGGCAAAAAGTAGTCCCTTAACGACACGTTTTTCTCTTTATTCAGCGTAGTAAGTGTACGTTAACGAAGCGTCGGCAGCCGACGAGACCACCTTATACTTATTCCATCATGGAGCTGTACACCGACACATCGACCTGGTCAGAAAAATACGTATCAGTCGACTTAGCTTGGGCACGTAGAGCGAATGTACACCTATTGTCCGGCCCGAAGAGTCTTCGATTCCAACCAGAAGAGACAACGCAACGCAGTAGAGGAATATCTCGCCTTATGTGGCGGCGCACAAGTGTAAGGAGGACGATGGCCTCCAACAAAATGTAATTCCAAAAAATATTGACATTTGAATATATCCTTCTGCCTACAAACAGATCCCTACCTATCACAACCATCATGATTCTAATCATAATCCGATTGCTTCCCCTTTCCTCCTGTGTTTATTTTTTTAATTAAATTTCGCGAAATTAAAACGTGAGAAGACAGACACCAGCGGGATATCACTTCAGCGTTAACCATCTGTTGAGGGAATTTAACTCTCGGAAATGTTGACGTCGTAAACGAACCAAACTTTCAGCGGAATCCTATTTGAAAGTCTGTCAGAGCCCATTTGGCCTATGATTAAAACTGACGTGTTGAGGACATGTATGCAAAATTGGTCCTAAAATGCGCTCCCATCTACTACTCGTAGAGGCCGTTATATTCTTCCCACTTACGAATAAAATTAAGCTGAAGCACTAGGTAATGGATTTGTTGCTGCATCTACAGAAATTCCACTTGAGACGCGAAGTGCGGTGCCGGAGGATATTTATATCCATCGACATGGCTAGAGAGTGCTTCTGCGGAGATGTTTCCACATGGATACATATATATAAGCCGTTACCCGTTTTTCTGTTTATGGTATTATCGTTATATGCTTGAAGTACTTAGAGTTTACGAAGCAAATCCGATTTTCGAGCAGAGGAAAATGCAAATCGGCACAAAATTACCTTTTGTTGCATCCGAATGAAAGAGGATTGCATATACTTTGGGCATGTGTGTGCGGATAGGGATTTTCCGCTATTATATGATGGAAATGGAAACTCGTTAGAGGATTATAGTTTATAGGAAAGTCGAAAATTGACGAACGTCATAGGAAAATTCATAATGACAAGAGTGTTAAGTCGATAAATAACCTAATTACTTTGGAAACTAGAATTAGGCTTAAAAGGGGTTTCTTTCTTAATCCTTTGGACTGCATTCGAATACCGAACATGTGCGGTTGCATTTGCTCTGGTGTGAAGTACATTTTCGGGACCAGAGTAATCAATGCTTCATTTCGAGGTACCTCCATCAAGAGACAGGCACATTGGGAAACTCAAATTCCCTTTACTTACTTAATTACTTATATGGCACTACAGTCCGGGGTGGACCTGAGCCGCAACCAACACGCCTCTCCAGTTAAGCCGATATTTGGCTAGCCGCCTCCAGTTGCGCACTCCAAGTCGGTTGAGCTCGCCACCTAAGGCGATGTCTTCCTCTATACTGCGTTGTCCCTCCGGGTTGGAATTGAAGACTTTTCGGGCCGGAGCGTTGGTGTCCTTTCGCTATACATGTCCTAGCCATCTTAGACGAGTGATGCTTGATTTCTGACCAGGTCGATGTCGCTGTACAGCTGGTAGAGTTCATTGTTAAATCTCCTCCTTTAAAGCTCGTCAACGCAAACGGGACCGAAAATCACTCGAAGAATTTTGCGTCCACAACGACCAAGAAGATCTTCATCCGCCTTTGTGAACGTCCATACATCTGCGCCATAGAGTAGGACTGTGATGATGATGGTCTTATATACAGTCTCCTTAGTGTTTCATGCCAAGGACTTACCTTACTAGTCAGTTGACTTCTTTGGCCAAAGAAATAGCACCTGGCAAGTGTAATCCTTCGTTTGATTTCTGCTGTGGTGTCATTATCAGAGTTTATAGCGGAGCCGAGGTAGACAAAGTCCCGAACTACCTCAAAGTTATAGCTGATGTCTATCGTGACGTTCTGTCTGATTCGTCGATGTTGTGTGTCCCTTCTTGTTGACAGCATATATTTTGTTTTGCCCTCATTCACCACTAAACCAATTTTTGCCAGTGACAGCTCTCTGTGTTCTGCCAATGATGTCGATGTCGTCAGCGTTTGCAAGTAGTTGCACAGACTTTGGGAAAATGATGCCCCTGGTGTTGGCTTACGAGCATAATTTTCTCAAGTATGATGTTGAAAAAGTCACATGGCAGCGCATCACCTTGTCTAAATCCTTTTTTGTCATCAAAGGTATCGGTAGATAATATTGTTTCCGACCTTTATGCGAACGAGCGTTCTCCATCGTCATTTTGCACAATCTGACAAGTTTGGGAGGGATGCCCAAAACTAGACATAGCTTTGAATAGCTCGTCTCTATAAATGCTGTCATATGCGGCCTTAAAATCGATAAATAATAATTTTTATTATTTACTGGAGTCGAGGCCACCTCAAATTTAAAAATTTGTGATGACAATCGTACACTCCAACAATTTATTCATATCATAAATATGTTTATGATTTGAAAATAGTTTGATTGAATAATTTTTAATTATTACTGAACTTTCCCTTGCTGACCGAATAAAGTGGTAGCATCCAACCGGCAGACTGTTGACTGTTTCGTTAGAGATTTTTCGACTCGACCATAATCGACTTATAACTAATAGTCGAAAAAAGGTGTAACAAGGTATCTATGTTAATGCGCAGCGCATAACAGGAAGTGAAACGCAATTGAATGAGTACTAGAAGATAACAATATATGTAACGAAAAGTGAAACACAACTGAATGAATTGGCGTTTCCACTATCGACTTATAGCCGCAACGGCCTGTGGCTATAATTTGTCCCCGGTTTCTTTAATTTGCCAAGCAATTTGAATCGTTGTAAACTTTTTCTCTAATACTAGAAGACGCTAAGAAATATGCGCGTAACGAAAAGTGAAACGTTAAAATAATGGCGTCCGATTTTGTGTCACAGTCTTCTTCGATTTTGATGTTTTTATTCAAAATTTGTGCAAGACAAAGTATTGATAGTATGGCAAGCCTAAACCAGCAACAGTTTTGACTTGTCAGTTACTTTGAAAACAAATATGTAATAGATTACTTTAAAATGTAATAATAGCCAGATGATGAATATAAGAATAAGTATGGCAATCCTCCAGGAATTTTTTATCTCATTGCCCTTCCTCGATATTGTTCCTAGCTGGGGATTTTTTTCCCAAGTTTTTGTTTTTAAATCCTCCATCAATTGAAATAGTAGTTCACGTGTCATGATTTTTTTCCTGAGAATATATTTTTGCGCGCACATTCTGAGAAGTTAATACCCCGAGAAGACTACAAAGCATTTACAATGTCAAAGTACACACCTTTACGTGAGAGTATCCCTACATTTGTAAAAGTAAAAAATATCAATCTATTTCCTTCCACCATGGACTCCTTAATCTTTTCTATTGTGCTTGTTCACTATTCTACAAAAGGAAACTACCAACTACCTCTTCTGTTTTTATCTTTACTGCAACATTTATGCTCATGAACATCTCGATTCAATTGTTTGTTTGAAAGGGACTCTTTGACGTCATTGGGACGAGAAGACGTGGCGCTATATCGCGCTACTTCCTCATAAAAAATCAGAATATTTTGTTTTTGTTGTTTTCTGGCAGGACATCAGGCACTGATTTCTGGAACCAAATGGAAAGGAAAACAAAAATCGATCAAGCAAGTGAAATACGTATTACAAGGCGAAAAGGATATAAGGATTGCTGGGAGCTGATGGTTGCGTTCGCTCCAGGTGAGCTTTATTTTTCTTAGAAACGGTGAAACTGTAAAACGGATGCCATCCTGGAAGGTCTCAAAATGTATGGTCGCGGGAGAAAGGGCAAGGCTAATGGAATTTTCGGTCCAAGAATTGAATAGTCATCGATTGAAGGGAGAAATTCCTTCAAGGTTTCCCTCTCCGAACAAAAATGTTCCGTTTTATGACTGCGTAAGGTTGCCACTATCCCCAGGTAGACTGGAAACTTTTCGATGAACGTTGGAGTCATATTGCCTTCAAGATAAATTACCCTAATGTTCGGGTTTTGACTTTGGCATGTGCTCTTGCCACAACCATCACGCCCGCCCCTTTATCTAATGGAATTCACACCCTAATTTCAGCATCGAGGGGGAATGAATAATGCCGGCCGGCGGCGCTGGGGGTACTCATAAAGAGCACACCTTTCCCAAGGAAATAATTGATGAAGGTTGAATGTTGGAAACTTCATTTTTGGTATACAAAAATAAAGCCACTTTTAAACTTAGAGTGTATACTCACTTCGATGTGCCTTATCCGTGGGATCCTTTCGGAGTATAATCCGCCGCTTCGATGAGCATATCGGTCCAGAGTCCACATCATGAATAACAATCTTAATTGCCTCTCCGTCCATCGATGTTTGGCGTCGCGGTGCTTCTAGATCTTCCAGATTTGGTCCAGTGAATGAAGCCATTGGTGGGGGAATAGCCGCCGCCAAGGTAGGTGGTAGAGCGCCGCGGTCACGTAGTGCTGCCAAATCGGGTCTACGTGTAAAGGAGAGATTTAATAAAAGATGTTAATGGAGTTGTCGGCTGGTGTGTGTACTGTACATACAACTGGGATCCTCTTCGTCGCATTCGTCTGTCATCGTCGACTGTCAACACAGGACTACCTTTATCTGGACTGGGTGATTCGTCATTCTGGGGTAAATCTTCAGCTGGATGTGGCACTCGAAACGATGGTCTTCTAGAGCCCGGCAGAGGAATGTGTGGAGTCACACTCTCGCCCGGAGATCTTGCTAATGCTGCTGATTGTGCCGCAGCCTGGAGGATTCCGGGAGCGAAGACATCATATGCTGATTTTCTGCAAATACGTCAAAATGCAATGTATGAAAGAGAAAGAAATACTTTCGACTCACCTCCTCGGCATGGCAGGTATTCCTAGACCCAAGTCAGCACCGCCACCTCCACCAGCGCCAACTCCTCCCCCACCTGGTCCCGGAGCTGCACCGCCACCCTTCATGTCATCATCGTAGCTGTGCTGCCTGGCCATGCGTGAACCTCTCCTCGATGCAATTCGAGATATTGGTGGTCCAAATGCCATTTCCGTGTCACCCTGTCGTGGAGGGCTCGACGATCGACTGGGCGCCACACTGCGACCACCCTTCCGCCAATCACCATCTCCACCTGGAGTTTTGGCACCTTTGAGCTAAAAGAAGCCACATCTTCGCAAATATAGTTCCACACCTCCGGCTGACTGCGACTTACCTTCTCCAATTCCTTTAACGACGCTGGCGATACATCCGAATGCCTTCGCAGTTCTGGACTTCGGGGTGGTGCCAGGGCAGCACCATTACTCGGTGCCAATGTCTGTGTGCTGGAACCTAATTTTGCTTCTGAATGGCGTCGTTGTAGAGCTTCCAACACGGGTACATCCAACATCGAGTCGGTGGAGTCTTGTGGTATGCATACACGTGATGCCATTTTCCGTCGACAGACGCTACATCGCCACATGTTCTGAAAAGCATAACACAAAATGAATAAACATCCTTTGGATAATTTGAACAACAATAAAGGCAACGCGATGAATTTCAAGGAACGGCCTGAGGCTAGGTACACAGAGAAGGACACTGGTCTGCATGCACTACACTAATAGCGAACAACCTATAAAGGCAACAGTTGGTTTAGCTCTTACCACCGAAATATGGTGGGCAAGCACGAAGAGTAGGAGATATTATATAGTTGGGTGTTGAGACGAGTAATTAATATCTCAGCGGTAGGCCAGGCATCAATTACCAAAGCGGGGTGGTTGGGGATTATGCTCTCCGGCTCGTGCATAATATATGAGGAGCGCAATGGATATTTCAAAGTGGAATTCAATACAAGGGTGCCCGAAATTATTATGAAAAGGCTTGTGCCAGAAGGTTAGATTAATTTGAGATACAAACCCGTATCATAATTGATATGTTTTCAAAAGTTTCCCAAGACCGGAAGGGTAATAATGGTGCTGACTGTTGCAAGGAGGGGCTAATAGCTGACATTCAATTATTAATTAACGTGTCACGAAGTGGGTTGGAACAAAAGGTTTCGACGTTTTCCAGCTAATTGCTGTTTTAGTATTGTGGATTACAAGATTTTAGATGAAAACGGCTTTTAAGCTGTCCTAAACTGACATTGGTGTTATTTTCGATGTCATTATCGGGGATTTTGTGTGCGGTACTAAATGAACTACTAATTTTCTTTTTATTACGTCTCAGTCTGTATGCCTGATGTCCACCATCAAGCTCAGTTCATGGATATCTGCATTCAGTTGTGTAAGCCAAGTTAGTGCTTCGCACCTTAGGTAACGTCTTTCTCTACCGCGTAGTTTATCTGGAGTAGATAGAGAGGTACCTCGATGGGTCCTTCCTGCTCGTTACGGGTATCAAGGAAAATACTTTTAAAAAAATAAGGGCTTACAATCTGCTTTTCCTTTTTATAAGCTATCAGATCTAAATATGCATAAATTTCAGCAGTCTTTACAAGGTTTACGTTGTTTAGATCTTCCAGTTCGTCGAAGAAGTAAAATCTTCTTTAATTTGTTGTGTTCTTAAGGCTGGACCAACATGACCCTCGAGGTTCTGCCTAGGTTTTGTATAGTATGCCAAGTTACTCCTATTTTGAACTTATAGCGCGGTATCCTCTAACCTGTACACTGTACAGATATAAGAGGCACGACACATAATCTTGATCATTTTCTTTCATGGTCATCCCCGTATGCTGGCATATCCCTATGCCCAGAACCCAGTATATAAGGGAAGGCGGTGTTTCCTCATTTCCCTAGCCGTTTAGTCTATAGCAGCTCTCTAGGTTCGAAAATTACTGAAACGTCACTGATTCTACAAGATTCGCTTATAGTCCCAGAAATGCACCGATATTTTTCTTTTAACCATGCGTAAAGGCATAGCTATCTTTCTCATATAATTTTGTGTGACTTTTCGGACATATAAGTGTCCATGGAAAACTATCGTTATAGTTAAAAGCTTCCTTGGACGCAGGCCTTAGCTGACAATTTCATCGAAGCAATTCAGTCCCTAGCTACCAGCCCTCATTGAATGACTGAAAACAAGTTTGTTGAGTTCATTCTCCAATGTGGGGTCTTGCTCTTCTGCGCTGCCATTTGAGGATGGTCTTTAATACTTTTCGAACTAGTGTACGTTGCTGTCCATAGACTCCACGTGTCCTAGCGTGTGTCTTAGTTGTTGTATTTTATTTGAGACCCTGGTATTAAAGCGCCGCCTAAGAAAAATAACAATGTGGCAAGTGTCTATATATTTAGAACATCTGGGGCTATTTGGTTGATTCGGATTCCTGTCCGGCCTAAAACTGCACTAATAAGGACCAGTGACACATTACTGTTGAGGAGCCATATGCCTTTGCTGGCGTCACAGATCAAAGGAATGCATTTCTTAATGAGAGAACAAAGGAAGAGGAGATGATTTTTAGAAACTATACAGGGTGGGCCAAATACAAGATTCTTTTTAAAAATGTAATAAAATGAACAAATTATTTTTTTTCTATATCTTATGGCTTTATTAGTAAGAGCAAATATTCCAATTAATTATGGAAAGCAACGTCGTTCAAATGGCTGCCTCGGCTGGTTTTCCAAGTAGATAGTGTTTCAGTGGTTGGGGGCTGTAGCTCACATATTGCTTGGGTGATATTGACCTTAAGTGCTTGATTCGTTTCCGGATTGTTTGCATAACATCGGGCTTTCACGGTTCCCCACAAAAAATTTGGTGCGCAAAAGATCGATTGTGGCATGGGTTGTGTGGCATGGCGCGCCATTCTGCATGGACCAGAGGTCGTCCACATCCATGTCTTCAGTTTCAGTAAAAAAAAAGTCGGTTAACAAGCCTCTGTAACGCCCACCGTTGACCGAAACGTTTTTCCCAGCCTCATTTTCGAAGAAAAATGGTCCAATCATGCCACCCTCCACAATCCGCACCAAACTGTCACTCTCTGTGAATGCATTGGCTTCTCGGCACCGTACGACGACGGGGACCATGAGTGTTGTCCACTAGCATTCCAGTCTCACGAAAAGTTATGAGCTCTAAATGTAGGCCAAGTTCTTAGTTTAAGAAGGTTCAATGTTAACAAATTGGTCAAAGTTTTCAAATTAAGTAGATATATGAAATCAAATTATGAACGAAAAACTTGCCAAATAAATTATAACTGATTTTCAAAAGTGCGCGGATACCACGCCCCTGAATGGAAAATCTGAAGTTTTCGACTTTTCCCAGTGTATGCGCACCTCAGGATTTAGCATTCTGCCAAATTCCACGATTCTACGTAGGATGGCCGGAAGTGATTCATAATTTTGATGATCATCAAAGTGAGTGAGTGAGTGAGTGAGTCAGTCAGTTACGGTTTTTGTGATTTTTGAAGTCCTCTATGTTGAGAACCACTATTGCTACAGAGACGGAATTTGGTGACCATTTTAATGAGCGTGGTAAATGCCATAAGTTTGAAGTTTTTAGCTTAATTGGTTCCGAAGTTAGATGGGGATCAAAAACAGCCTGAGTTTGTTCCTCTAAAAAAGAATGTAGAGAACTTGGCTGGAGCACTACCGTACCCTTTGATTTCGGAATAGAAACGTATTTTTGAATCTAGAACCTTTCACTCAGTATAACAACCACTAGACGTGTATCCTCTAAACCGCATTCAAAATCAAATTCCCGGTTAATATCGACACAACCCCAAAATGTTATCCACTTGAAGCCCTCGAATGAAACACCACTCAATTATCTAAGTGCGTCAAAAGTCCCAAAGCGTACTTCATCCGAAATGCCTATAACTTGCAAATTAATCGATTCCTTGATTGAAGTAAATTACACCCGCAACCGCAAATCCTTAAATTCCATTGTTCACCATAACCTCGGCAAATGCAATTTAATTAAATTCATTGCTCCTCGAAGGCTTTGGTAGCTGCACTGATTCGATTGCCTGTAGACTCTCTCGCAAAGTCTCGCTTGCACAAAGGACTCCCAACGGTGCACAGCGAGGCGATATATTGCCGAAACAATGACGAAACATTGCCGAAATGCAAAATCCCACACAAAGTTCAGAATGCTCAAGCGTATAATAATCCTTTGGTCCGATTTTGCCCCTCAGGCAGATGAACGAATAGAAACGAACAAAATGGACTCAAATTTGATGAACTGGTAGAATGGTAGGACGTAACTAACCAAACAACCGCGTGCTGTCGAAATCGAATGCACATTGAATGTCAGTCATGCAACAAAACACTTAATCAAAGCTCTATACACTGTGGTGCATTACTGAGCTACTCACCGCATCCTCGTTCTCGTCCAGTTTACTATAGCTGGCGCAGTCCTCACAGACTCGTTGCTGGCATTCGTAGCACGTCTTGCTGTAGTCGTCCGGCTTGAAGGATTTCAGGCACACCCGGCACGCACCGGCTCTGCTGGGCGGTTTGCCTGGTTCACTTTTACTGTTATTATTGTTGTTGTTATTGAGTTGGTTCGAGTGTTGCTGATGTTGTTGTTGTTGTTGCTGGTTAGCAGAGCCACCTGTTGAGTCCTGAAATGAGCTCAGTGCTTCTGTATCCATTGGCACCAACGACGGACGTGGGGACATTTTGTTCACTGCAAAGAAAGAAACAAAACGTTAGCTGATAAATGCACTAATTCAAAGCTGATTATATCAAATCGATTTGTTTGAGGGTCGGAACACAACTATAAGTAGGAAGATTTGTTCTTCCTGCTTCTCTGTGATGTCAAAGAGGCACGGGTATATTGCGAGTGACCTCTGCTCTGACAGGTGGAATTTTGTTGGCAGTTAATTATGATCTGTCATGTGGACGGTATTTATTCAATTTTGTCAAGCGTGTGCTGGACAGACTATTTTTTATGTAAGCGAAGTGATTGATGGTGTCCCATTGGATGGATGGTTGGATAGATAAAATCGGTAATCCGCAGAGTGGTGGTAATTTATCTTATTATGTCGTCAGTCATTCGCTGCTATCTTGTGGTGTAAATTTCCAAACCAAATGCGATGCCAACTTTCAATTACGTTGGCAATTCCCTTCGTGATCTGACATTATTTACGAGACGTGCAGGAAGTCCCACAGGTGAACTGTTGGTATGGAAATTTCACCTACCCACTTCTTCTTGAAGATGGTATACGGTGATGGAAATAAAGTATGCCTAGGACGATGAACTTGGTGTTAATCTAGGTCTTACTATGTAACGGTTGGATTACCATGGGAAAATGTTTTATGCGATTGGGCAGAAAAAAATCTGGTATAAGTCGATTGAAAGGGGATTTCCAGGAAATCACTTATAAAAATAAAATTAGGCGCGCTGTGCGCTTATGTCAAGGATTTGTCTATTCTCCTTATGATTGCCTTCATTGTTTAGCTCGAATGGTTCATTCTATCCAGAAGATGGATATGTGTGCCGTCTTTGTAACTCATTAATCTGTGGAAAAGGGGGTTCACACACTCAATAACGACTGTGACTCTACTACAAGGTTTCCTTGTTCATCTCTAAAATTTTTTGATATACTCGGGGAATTTTTATTTGGTAGGTTTTTTTTGCTTGTTGTCAAACTTACAAAGATATCAGGTTCATATTTCCAAGATTTTCCCTCTGCTATTGCTAGTAGAAGTTGATAAAATGTCTTGCCTCTATGCAGCGCCGCCTGGATGCTATCGAAAGAACCAACCTTAGGTGGACAAATGGCACGACATGTCTAGCGATAAAACAGAACTGGCCAAAGCTAGATCTTAAGCGTTCTAAGAATTTGATCTCTCTTGACAGAAGTCATATCAGCGCCACAATAGGTGTCATTACGGGACACTGCCTTATAGGCAGGCATGCAACAAGGCTTGGCGTATTCTCAAACGATTTTTGTAGAAGTTGTTTGGACGAAGAGGAGGAGGAGACCATTCATCACTTTTTTTGCACTTGTCCGGTTCTCTCTCGAAAACGTTGACTCCATTTGGGAGCCTTCTATTACAATAATCTAAACGATCTAACAAACTTTGACATTCGTCTAGATTAATTAGAAGCTTAATTAGAAGCTCAAACTGGTTCAACGAGTATAGGACGAAACTTATTCTAGATTCATGTGGTATCATAAGGATCGTTATAATGGTTTAAGTATGTCGGCCTTTTATCGCAAGAGGTGGAGCAGTGGAAAAAAGCCTTAAGGTGTAGGTAGTTATATTTTCCCGGCGGATGAACCTAAGATCTCCCGCTCGAAAGCCTATAGCTCCTAGCGGACTTACCACTGAGTCACTGCGTCTACTATTCAATCTGGTTTATGGTTGGATGATATGGAGACCGCCATATTCATGTGCGCTAGCTATACCTAGCAACGTTAATTAATTAGCTTAAGTCAGTATAAGGTCGCGTTGGTGTATAAGTTACGCTTACAGATTCGAATATGAATGCGATGCCCTCCTTTTCTTGTTAAAATTATCTATGACGATAATCAGGACATATGACACATAACTTCTGTCGATGAGTTGGTGGCAATGTAAATAGTTTACTCCTACGCACTTACGCAGGCTTGCCATGCAAAAGCGTACATTCAAATATCTAAAGATCACACAAGGGTACCACCTATGAAAAATATATACACCCAAATAGATGGTAATTCCATTGAAACTTGACCGGTTGCCTGAGACTCGATGGTTAGATGGCCATCGGATGGTCGCACATATCCTTCTTTTTCCCGGTCCATATTACCTCACTTCTTGCCCAAATAAGTTTAGGAAACACCATCCATGTTAAGACAGTCGTAAGGTTCATTGAAAATCTGTACGGACCTTGCGACATGATCGATAGTCTCTGCGACCATCTAAATTTGAATAGCCTCCTTTCATGATGACAAAGTGAATGGCCCGCTAGGCTGATTACACGATTAGTTAATAATTCATGCAGTAATTAACTGTTTCTCTGACTGTATGCCATGTGGCACCGTCTTTTCGAAACCACATGTTGGTCACATCCATATCTAGTAATTTAGGCACTAAAAACTGGGTTATCATGTCACGATATTGAGCACCATTAATTGTTACAGCCTGACCAGCCGCATTTTCGAAGATGAATGGTCCGATAATGCCTCCCCCCCAAAATCCGCACCAAACAGTCACGCGTTATGGATGCATTTGTTTCTCAAGAATTACTCGTGGGTTTTCTGAACCCCAAATGCGACAATTTTGACGATTAACGAAAATTGCGGACTGTATATTTGACAAAAATATTGCTCAACAATGAAAATGCGTTTGTTTTTCGTTTAGCGCTCCATTTTTACTAACCTTGAACTGTTAGCTGCTGTCACATAGCTATATTTTTTCCGTTGGCATCACTGTACTATTAAATGGTGCAAAATTCAAATTTTTCGTGAATTATGGGACACCCTTTTACTGTTCACTTGTATTTTGACCTTCAATCACACAATTTTCCGTCTCTTCTTCTTGCCCCTAGATGGCGTATCTAATTTAGAGTTGGCATCATCAAAAAACTACCTTGTTAAGTTGCACAACCAACTGCGGGGTAGCGGTAGCCATTTTTATGACAGCATTCTCTTCTGTTCACTCAACCGAAGCATCAGGTGGCTGCCAATAAAATAAATATTTTCTCTTTCTATCATCTACTCTTGACCACAATCTATTACATTACAAATAGATCCAACAAGTTCAGAAGCAAACATCTTCCAACAAAATCGTCGTTAGTGATATAAAAAAAATATTTGATGTCTATTTTCTGCAGAGCTTTTCACTGAATATCGTATGCAGGAGCTCTCTAACTCATTTACAAAATTATCAGATTACTCATCAAAATATCTGAAGCGTATTTAGTCGGATACTTTGTTTGGATATTATTTTCGTAGATAGGTACAAGTTGTATGGCTTTGATGACTGATGTAGGTGTACTTTGAAACAATGGATGAGAGTACCTATGTATATAAAACATACCAAACTACTACTTCAAAACGAAAGTTTGTCTAATTAATGAAATGTAGATACATTTCACAAAAAACCCCCATAATTAGGAAATACTCCACTTTTAGTAAAAGCTCACACAAAATATCCCGAATATAACCAGAGCCTTAGAGTATCCTATAGAAATAATATCTTTCTACAGATGCTCATCATACGGGACTCGCCCATTGTTTTGCAGTATCACGTTTAAGTTGAGTTCTGTCTCATGGCTGCGCCTGAAGCATATTATCACGAATATATTCCGCTTCATTATTATCTGCAAAAGTTTCCACAATAAGTAGGTACACAGTCTGTGTACATACTTACCAACTCATAAAGGAAACAACGTATCGGTGAAAACTAAACTGAAGTCGTATAGAAAATACTACAAGTCTTCCGCTAAGTGAGTCTGTAAACGATGAACTACCCACCACCCCATACTCATTCCAGATAACGTCCCTACAAGGAGGAATACTTCTCCCTTTGGAGGGCAGAACAACACACAAATCCACATCTAGTGTGATACAGTAAACTTTCTACATTCGCTTTGGTATCCACATATAGGAGCGCTCTTGAAATATATGTCCTTATTCTGGCAAATGCGAAAATCGATAAGGAGTTTACTCCTCGAGGACGGTGGTGTAGTTTCGCTATGAGAGAGATAATTTATATTTCACAAAGTGTGGCTTCCTGTCCAACACACACAGCAAAGCCAACTCGAATTCACCTCTCCAGCCCCCTAAATCCACTGACACTGAGCGAAGGTAACGAATGATATTAATAAAATATGAACGAGAACCAAGTTGCTTGCGGGAGCCTTCCTATACTGAAGACGAAGGGCTAAGTTGTGGTTGCCGTGTAATGCTACACCTTGCCTTGCCATATCGTTGGTGTCCTTACGAGGATAAATTGGTTCGATGGATCTTGTGCGAAGACATATGCTGAAATTGCTATAGTGGGAGGTTTCGATTGGCTCAAGGACACTCTGGTGCAGGTGCAATCATAAAACATTGTGCACTGAGGTGTAGGTACCCTATATACTCGTATATGGAATGTTTTCTTATTCTCCGATTTTTAGGGTGGTTTTTCTGATTGAAGTGTTGTGGCACATCAATTTATCGACAATAAATTGTTCAATGGCTTTAGTGTATATCAGTATTTATGTAATGCATGATTTGTTGCCGATTAACCCATGCACGTATGTATGTCCTTGTCCTTGTCTTTTGTGTGTTGCCATATACTATATCTGTTTCAACAATGATTGCATTTCATTGATTTCTTAATTACGAGAATCATTTCCACTGCAAAGCATTTTTTATTTATCGGAAAATTGTGTTGAGTGAATGATCAATTTATTTTCAATTAAAATGCACTATGTAGTAGATCTGAAAATTAACTCTATTTTCTGAGAATACTATGAAAATATTTGATGTCGAGTTGGGGAAGACGAAAAATAAGAGCTCTGGAATATCAAGTAAGCATTTTTGTTTTTATTTTTCACTCGCCATTAAAATCCCTTTAACTATGGAGCCTGAAGTTGGATATTCTTATTTTAGGGCAATTATTGCCACACAAGCAGGGAAAAAAATGACAGGTAATTTAGAGATTAGAGTAGGGAGAATTTTGTGAAATCTTTTGTTACAAAGTCAAATCATTACTTATTTCTCAAGTTCTGCTGAGTTTCTTATAGCAATAGGAGCATTGCTCCTTCCATCGGTCATGAATAAAACCCAGAGTTACTTAAACTAGTTTCAGAAATACTGCAAAATGCACAATCGATAGTTTAGACATTGTGTAACAAAGAAGGACTTTCTGTAAATGCAAAAAAAAACGACTATCGTTCCTTTTACCAATCGGAGGAAATTAGATCTCCTTATTCGACCCACTATGTCCCCATTCGTCCCAAAAATAGAAAACTCAAACAAACGAATGGTTGCGGAAAGCTAGGCCTAGGGCGTCTGTTGCGCCACCTATTTATTTATTTAACCCTAGAAGGGTAATCTTCGTCGATTCGACGAACATCAAATTAATTTTTTCGATTTTCTCTTCGATCTTTATTCCGATCAGCATCTTCTATCCGTGTCACACCAGCACACCAGCCATCTCTAAGGTCTTCTAGTTTGTGGAGTTTAGTCGAAAAAACTGTTTGGGTAAGTCTTGTTTTGATCGAAAAATGGCGCCAATGTTCGTCGAAACGACGAAGATTACCTTCTACGTAACTTTTAGTGTTCGATTCGATCTAATATTTAACAAAAAAATACCACCAAAATTAACAAAGAAATAAGAGAGGGCAACGTAGATGCAATAAATGTAAAGAAAAGGGAACATTTTTACATATTGTCCTTAAAAAAAATGGTGCTAGACCAAGTAATCATACGATACGTACAAGGAAATCATATGCTGGGAGCATAAAGTTGAGCTTTATAACAAATGCTCAAAATGAATTTTTTTTTTGCGGTATACATATTTTATTTTTGTTCTTTAATGAGTTAATTTTTAAGTTCTTGTGATTTTATGTTATGTTTTCTTATTTTTCTATTTTCTATAAAAAAAAATTATGAACTGATCTCAAAAAACAAAGGTACCAACACATTTTTCAATATAAAAGCAAAAGTTTTTAAAAAAATTGTTTTTTTATTTTTTTTTTTAAAGAAATGGTCTGTAAATATTAACTATTAAAATTAACAAGCATTTTGTGCACACTTTTCGTAAAAATTGGAGTCCAATATTACTTCGTCGTTTCGACGAATGATTACCTTTAATGTACTAAAAAATATAATTAGCTTTCTAGGGTTAATTATGTACGGCGAAATCATTGAATTCTCACGGGTTAAGTAAAGTATCAGGCGAAGTCATCCTTGACAGTAAATTATCATGGAATCCACAAATAGAACCTATAGTAAACAGGGCCACCAGATCACTATGGATCTGTCGTCGAGTCTGTGGTATTGATATATTGGCTATACTCGCTTGTGTTTAGACCACCGATTACCTATGCTGCCTTGCTCTGGTGGACAAAGACTAACGAAGTCACCACAGTCAAAGAGCTAGAGGGCCAATGTATATCTGGAAAGTGTATGACGGGCTGTCTTCGCTCCAACCCGACTTCTGCACTAAATGTCATCCTATAAGTCTAATACCTATTCAAATATGTACATATTCAAATCTAGGCAAGACTGAGGACGCATCGTCTTTTTCATTCGAACAAAACATTGACCCCTCTTCCCCTATGCTTGACGCTATGGAGCCTGAAAGACCATTCAGCATGTTTCTAGACGAGACGACATACTACCGGATTATGAGTTCTATAAAATCTTTTTTATCATCATTCCTCCAAGGGAGGACTGGGAAAAATATAAACCCAGTTCCTCACGATATGCCTTAGACTGATACACAGACGGTTCTAAGATGGAGTCAGGGACTGGACTTAGCATTTTTGTAGAGTCGCCGCAAATGAACGATTCAGTCAGCTAAAAATTCGTTCATATTCCAGGCTGAATTCAATTGCGCTAGAATAAATCTAAGTTCTAATACATGTGGCAAAACTGTATTTATCTTTACAGACAGCCAAGCAGCTCTCAAAGCTCTTGAATTATCTGTCATAAAGTCGGAGCTAGTCCTGGAAACATACTTGGCCATCTATGAACTTGCAAAAAATAACCTAGTTATTTAATCAAACTGCTTTCAATCATCATAAACATATTTATGAATTGAATAACGTTGGAGTGTACCATTGTCATCACAATTTGTGTTGGCCTCGACTCCAGACTCTAGTTATTCTTCACTGGCTTCCAGCCAGGGGCGTAGTGAGGTGGGGGCGTGGGGGTGTCGCACCCCCCACGATTTTCAAGAGTCGGCAAATCAACGAGCAATTTTTTAAAAATTAGGTCTAAACAAAATGTTAAAATAGAAGAAGTGAGTCTGGATTTTCATTAGGCTGTTTAAGAGTCGGCAAATCAACGAGCAATTTTCAAAAATTAGGTCTTAGGCTTGGATTTTCATAAGTATAGGTTTTAATCTTGTGTATAAATGTAAATGTATACCTACAAGTCGGCATTTTCAAAGATTCCACATGAACTCCTTAAAATTTAGATAGTCTCGATTCGATTTTAAAAAGGACGGTCGGCATCGGTGAATTTGCCGACTGAAATCCTTAAAATTTTGCGAGTTTAGATTCGATTCTAAAAAGGGCGGTCGGCATCGGTGAATATGCCGACTGAAATCCTCAAAATTTAGCGAGTAGATTCGATTATTTTTTTAGTTTCGATGGTCGGCATCCGTGAATTTGCCGACTGAAATTCTTAAAATTTAGCACGTTTCGATTCGATTTTAAAAAGAACGGGCAGCATTTTTAATTTAAGGTTAAATTTGAAGGAATATTGTTATTCGCTAGTTATATATTCCCTTCTATGGGGTGAAATTCTATGACGTTAGATTCATTTCAATGAAAGTCACCCCCCCATGGCTCAAAACCTCGCTACGCCCCTGCTTCCAGCCCACAAGAGCGTTGCTGACTCATTGGCTAAAGTCGCTGCGACAATGCCATTTATCGGACATGAACCATTCTATTATATGTCAGTAAAAAACATTTCAGGAATCATATCAAAAGCTTGGCTCCAATCAAATCCAACGAAGTCTGGCAGAACTGCACCAGACGCAAGTGGTAGTCACTTGGTCAATTGAGAAAATCGAAGTGCAAGTTCACTTCCTGACAGGGGAAAACAGAAATGTCTTCCCAAGTGGATATATACGGAGAATTGACTGTCAGAATTCAAAACTATTCAAAACAATCACTTAAAGTCTGATGATGAATTAGTGGTGTAGTTCGAAATAGCTATCATTCCTACCAAAGTGACTGTGTCTACGAGTTGTTGTTAATGTAATTCTCTCAAACAATAATTCAAAGATATAATTATAGTTTTTGTCCTCATGAAAAAACATCTACACAGATTTGGCATCGCAACGGGCCCTAAATGTAGAGTTGTAGGCTCTGTCTTGAGAATGTCGAATTCTCTCTGCACATACCTACTCATGGAATGTTCGGCTGTTCGGCTTTTTATTATTGGCCAGGAAATCGTTACTTCAACAAATCTTGCTGATATACCCCCAGTAAAGATCCTTGTCTTCCTTACTGTCTCCGGGAAGGTACAATATGATCTATTTAAAGAGGCCGCAGTGGCAGATCTCTATGAAAGTTCTCCCGACTTATAAGTTAATCTAATCTACTTAAACTTTTTCATCTGTTGTAATGAGTATCCACTAACAGGCAGAGTGCACTAAATAGGCGTTGTGTAGACGACCAAAATTTGTTCACGTCTATCTTTGTCCCAGTTTCGAAGACAGTCAAATACACACCTATCGAGAAGGCACCTGACTGCAGCCTAAGGTAGCCCTTAGGTCTCCCAATGTCCTTTGCTACGGCTGTTGTCCGGGTAAACGAGTGGTGCCTCTCATAAAAAAAAACATTGCAAACTCAATTCATGGAAGCCAACATTTTGTAAAATTTGTAACATTGATATGCATTGTCCTGATAGACCAGAATATTATCTAGGCAATACAATCTCAGGGCAGGAGCAAAGCCGAACGGATACGATATAGCATAGGTAGTTAGTAAGTAATAAAAAGGAGAGTCCACTATGAAAGGCATTGCTAAAACACCATTCACCCGAAGAGTCCCAGGAGAGAACCGTCAATTTCATACTACTGCAGAAACCTCCAACTTCATAGTTTATTTAGCTTCTCCAAATTTACAAAACAAGTGTAAATAGGGGTTGCATATACTCAAGGAGCATTCTGTCTGATAGTGAATAACTGATCTGTTGTGCTTCTGCCTGGACGAAATGTTATTAACATTACGCTCAACCACAACTCGGCAATACGTTTTCGATACATTGTCAGGAACTTTTCCGTGGAAACTTTAAGTAATATAGCCCTAAAATTGAAGCAATACCTTTTGTCCACTTTTACACCCCAGTTTGCCTATCTCCAGTTACATAGGTCTCCTTAATGATACTGACCTCCTTCTTCAATCTTCAGCGTTTGATAATTCTAACCGGATTTCTAAAAGGAGAATTTCTAATGACAAAATACAACAATCTTGGTCATGAACCATTACTGGGATTCACAAAATGTCTAAATGGCTACTTCGTTACCCCCTTGATAGATACTACAGATTGCGAGTGAGGTAATAAAAAAAATAAAGTGCAGGACATGATCGAACGAAACTATCTCTTTTATTGCAAAATGTGTTGGTCCTTTTTTTCTTTGTTTTTAATTTTTATAAAGTTCTCGTAAGTGCCCAAAAGCTCAGAAGCGAAATGAACCTTTCCTAAGAGGACACTCTTATTCGTCGAGATTTGTTTCGCCTCCTAAGACAGCTGACAACCTTTTGTCAAAAAACCGACGCAATAAACTACAAAATAGACAATAAAATTAAACTAATAAAAATTCCCATCCACTCAATTGTTATTGTATCTTTAAAAAAGTCGTTGTTAGCTTTATGCAGATATCATTTGTTTGCAATGAAGAAATGTGACAGTAAAAATGTCTACTCTTCAATGACTATAAATCAAATAAAGAGTTTACCTAACGACGAAATCGTTTCAAAGATATGCAAAAAAATAAAAAAATATCTCATTCATCACGATGTCCGGCTATCTGAATTTAAATCTTCTGAAAATTCTACCATCCATAAGCGAATGGTTATTTTTTTTATTGAATATCTTTTCAGATACTTTTTTTTGTATTTCGTGCAAATTTACGTTACCTTTGTCCTGTGCAGTCAGCAGGGATGATGATAAAGTTTGCTTTAATTTTCCAAAAGTTCCTCCTGTGTCGGGAGCGTTTTGTGTTTGTGCCTCGTCCGTTGCAACCATCTGAAATAAAATAACGCAATGAATCCTTCTCTAAGCGTAACGAGAAAAAAATATATATAAAAGTCTGATTCTGAAATATATTTGTAAAAAGAAAGCGTGCAAAGTATCCGCCATGGATGGATGAAAAACTGCGCTTAATGTTGTGCATCTAATTTAATGTTAATTGCAATTTGTTGGGAACTTTGTCCAGTTGTTGGTTTAAGAACTTTTCTACTTGTGAATTTAAGGAGGGAATTTAAGGAGGGATGGATTTTGCATTATAGTGAGATTATGAATGCTTGCAGCACAAATCAGGTAATCCTGGCATGATGGTAGGTAAATTGGCTTAAGCAATTTAGAGATATGTTTGTACTGATTGTACTCGTATGTTCTTGTTCATAGTGAAAATTAATTGAATTACTAATTAGCAATAATATGCAAATTAAACACTTACTGTATGGACATACGTTTCTAGTTTGCATGGCAATAATATTATAAGCCCTCTAGCTGTTTAAACTGAGAATATTTGATTATGCGTTATGAGGATAATTATAGAGTGCATATCTGCTGTTCATGGTTTAGTACGTTGTATCCATAAATGCACTCATATGCTGAATGGGTTGTGGTTCCCTGTTGAAATTATTTCAGTTTTAACATCTTCTTTTCATCTGCTAGTCCTAAGTTTCCCAACTTGTTTCTTCCCCCATTCTGTTGGTGTGTTCTAACACGGTCAAGTATTTAGTCCTCATTCGAGACAGCAAATTGTTCAAGATACTCAATATTCTGCAGACGGTTCAGAAAAGTAGTACGGTTTATAAAAAAATAAGCTATTGGTAGCAAATGGGGAATAGGGCCTCGAATTACATATTGATTCTTTGTGTCCGTCATTAGACCTACACTACATATGACGTTGTCGTCTGGTGGACCGCACTTGAAAAGAGTCGTGTTCAAAGAACGACATGCGTCCGCATCAGTGGAGCCTTTAGAACCATTACAACTGCGACTATTTACATATTGTTTCACATGCTATCCGCTAGATAGGAAGTGGCTATAAACGACATAGCCTATAGCCGAGTTTCCCAAAGTGTGCTCCGCCATGAAAATCCAAGTGCTCCGCGGAAAGATGGGAAAAAATATGAGAATTCCATCAGACTAGCTAATTTTGTGCTTCTGAAACTTTGTCATTTTGTTCGCAGCAATGGAATTTATGTATTGATTACACACTACACAGAGCTATCAAAATGGAAACGAATCAATGTCGTTGATAGCGAAAAGATTTGTTTGTTCTACAAAGCTTATTTTCGGGGAAATACACTTTTCTAAGAAGACCGGAATCCGGAAGTTTTGAGAACCATAAAAGAAAGGATATTGCTGGAAGCAAGACTACTGCAAAGAAAGATTTGCCGGACAAGTGGAACCAATCCATTTTTAATGTCCATAAGAATTAGGGAGATTGTTGCACCTAAGCTCCATCAAGAACTCGCGACCAGGGCAGCTAGGCGCTGTGTCGTAGAACAAAATCCTCGTGGATGCATATTTCACAATAAACACATTGTGCCTTACCAACAATCAAATTTAAACTCGACTTTAATGCAAAAGTCGAAACTAAAAAATATTGCGTACCAATAATCAATTTATCCTCGAGTTAACCCTAATGTCGACTCTAAATTTCGATCCTGAGAAAGTCGTGTCTAACTCATGCTAAAGGTCATACTCCAATTTTTCGTAGTTATAGAAAACGCAACTATAAACTATTTTACGATTTTTTTTTTAATTTTATTAAATTGAAGAAATAAGTAACTTGTATGTAATTAAAAAAAAAAAATAGGAAAATAGTAATTGCGTTTTCCATAACTACGAAAAATGGGATACGTACGGACAACGAAGTGCTCCGCGAGGAATTTCTCTCCAGAAAAGTGCTCCGCGACCAAAAAAGATTAGGAACCGCTGGCCTATAGCATTCTCACAGTCTTAAGAAACATTTAAAAAAAAGTTTCATTAATGTGTACAATTAAACAAAATTGTACATCGTCAGAAAGTATATTCAAAACAATTCAAAAACAAGTAAAAGTGTTATCATCGGCCTTGATATCCTCCACTGCAGTGAACCTGTCTAAACGAAATAAAACAATCCAAAAATGCTTAAGATATTTATTAAAAATTATTCGATTTAACAAAAAAAATACTTCCGTAAAGAAAGTAAAAAACACTTCTTTCACTAAAAGATGCCATGGAACTTGGGAGCGCAAAAGCTTCAACCGCTTCATTCAATGGTCTGATCACGTATGAGCTCGCAAATGCACCGTCACTCACAATCGAATTGCAAAATTACACATAAAATGTGTAACTTTCATCAGATTGGTGTAAATGGGTGTTGGTCTTTAAACACTGTATGTGTAAATTTCATAAGGTGTTTATATTTAAACAAAATTTGTTTATTTATAAACATTTTGAGAGTAAAGTTTAAACAATAATAGAATATTATTGAACAAAAGTTGTTGAAAAGTACACAAAAGGAGTACATTTGCAACAAATGTTTGTAATATCTAACATTATGTGTTTACATTTTTTTTTTACCTATTGTCGTGTGTATAAACACGCAACTTGCCTATTTTTACATTAAAAATTACATACATTTTCATAGTAATTTTACACGCATTTTTTAGAGTGTAAGTTTCAAATTATGAGCAGAATTAACTTTAGTTTTGTCAAAATACCTGTGCCCCTACTGTATGTGTGTGGGAAATATGTAGCTGATTGTTGTTTTCAGAGCATGTTATTCGGACGAAGTTTTCTTAGCTGCAGTTCGTTCAGTTACAAGAAAGTTCAAAGAAACTTTTCATACAAAAGCTGAGATTTTTGGCTACCCTTTAGCTTCGTGATGACCACTATGGGTATTGCCCTACGGATACTTGATGACTTCGTTTCACATTGTAGTTAAGGTTTTCTCTTCTTTTCTCTTTGATAGTATTTTTAAACCCACAGATTGACCAATGGGCAATGATATCTCATAACCTTACTAAAACCTAACCAAAATATAAAGTCCTTCAAACGCATATTATGAAACTTTGCTGAAGTAGCATCATCATCGTGAAATTTTTAGACTATTAATTTTGTATAATCATAAGAACTGAACTTGTAAATTTTCAAAGTCCTAAGTTTAGAGGAAGTGGTATATGTCAAGTTAAGTAAAAGCCTATAAAAAGTATTGAATTTAGAGAAAATGCAAAAGTTGAGGATTACCTCTCGGAGAGCTTTTCTAATCATGAAACAACCCGTAAAATTGTTCGAAGTGAGCATTTACTAAGAAACTTTGCGAAAAATACGACATCCTATGGAAACAACTACAAAGGAAGGAAAGGAACTACCACCTAACAAGCCGTACATTTAAAAGAATAGCATCTTATGCCGCTCAATTCTTGAAGCAAATTCACTGCATTGGGTATAGTTGTCTACAAATCTAAAAAAAAATAAGCCTGCAAGCAACCTACACGCATTGAATTTGCAAGTTTTCACATGGCATTAGTTATGGCATCATAATATACCTGTACTCCCAAAATTTGCTGTCGGCTCTTGGTCTGTTAAAGAGGTCTCCAGAAGTTGGAGCAAAGTCATCTATTCGATCAAAAATTGGGTAGAAATCGTTTCCAATCAAATTTCTAGTAGGTATTTTTTTTTTGAAAGCAGCTTTTCTCCTCAATAAAGGAGCTTTGTGGACCTATTCCATGGATATTCCAGATAGACCAAGAGCCCGAAGTAATTTTTCGGTCTGAGAAGTAGGTAACCGAAAGATATTTGCATTACTAAAAAATGGGTTCAATCGATCATCATGCTGTCACACGCTTTGGCTGCTACGATTTGCTGCCAGACATTTATTTTTGATAATATACTCTCTACCTCTCAGACCAAAAAATTACTTTGGACTCTTAGACTAAGAAGAATAACGCGCCTCTACATAATTTATGCCTTGTTAAAAAATGGATTGCCAGTGAAAATATAAAAAATTGCACTGAATCCAGGCTTTCCTGATTTTAATATTTTTGAAAATATTGGCCCATTAAATTTATTGAGACAGCAATGATTAACAACACAATCAAGATCTGATTGCGGCGGTTAAACCTTCTTGAGACAAATTGTCATTGAACTACCTTAAATGTTTATATGACTAATGGCTCTTTGAAGAATATAACAGAAAATAACTGAAATAATAGAGAACTCATTAAAATAACTTAAATCAATCAAAGAAAATTTGCGATAGCAAAACTAATTCGGCTTTTGTTTTTTTTTTTCGAATTTTTTGCAGGTGCGTCTATTCAAATGAACCGCACTGTATTTAGCTCTACTATTCTGTTGCCGAATTTTATTAAGGCATGCAATATTAAAATACACTCTCACTTGTCAATCTCATCAACCTTGTTAAGAAGTGTCAACCTGAATCAATTGCAAAAGCAAGTTCGATTCAAATATTGTTTCGACTTTCAAATATTTATTGGTTCGAGTTTTCACAATTTCAGCCATTTTTCCAGGAAAAGTCCATCAATGCTGATAAAATCGAACAGATTAAATTAGCCGTCCTTCGTCAGATGGAAATGCCCAATTTTTGCTCTTAGCGAAACAAGTTATATTTTTTATTAATCCGTCTCATTTGATTGATTTTAAACTTCTCAAAGAGATAACTCTAAAATGATTTCGATCAGATATTCTGTGCTGTGATGTAATGTACTGCAGTGAAATCAGTTACGAAGCGCTGGCGCTGGAGGCAAATAAAATAACGCCAACATTCGAAGGGTGTTTTGTGCGAAATTGTGTCCCAGTCACTGCATGAACTGCACGAACAACAGAAGGAAAATTGCCCCCAAAAAATTTAATTTTCATTGTATCCAGCGGGTGAAATTTTATTCACTGAAATTTGTTTAGAACAACGACGAGGAAAAGTTTTTAATTAAAATCATTGGAAGGATATTTTTCGTTGCTCTCTTATCTCTGTCCCTTTTGGGCGAATCCTTCTAGTATATGTTTTATTTTTTTTATAGGGTTGGTGGTATGTGTATTGTTACTGTCCAATCAACATTTTCTCGCCTGACGTGACAGCAGTAAACTTTTCACCTTTCGGTTGGGTTTTTTTTTTTTTTTTTTTTTTTTTGCAGGAGATTTATTTTTTTACTTCTGTCTTCACTTTCAGCCTTCAGTTTGATGGAATATTTGAATTTGATGGAGAACTCAGTGGATGAGTGAAAGTGAGTTTTTTGTTGGAGTTTTAAGCAAACGGAAAACAATGTAACAAAAAGTGGAAGACAAAACGACTCCTCTGTGAGTGACAGGACAGGGTTATATTCTTAAAATAAAAAAAGAAAGAAAGACGTATTTTCATTTCCGCGTTATTTGGGGTATGCAAAGACCCATACCCTATATAGGCTTATCTGAACTCAATGGGATTTTTGATTTATTTTTGTTGAAATTGTGTATCCACGTGGAAAAATGAGATTACCTACTCTTCGTGCAGGGACAATTTCTCGGAATAAATCTATAGCAACTAAGGTCACGGCAACTGTAAGCACGTTTGAGTTGATAAAATATTTACAGTCCTTATGACAAACTAGTTGTTTGGTGTAATTTATTTTTGAGCGGATGATTGGTAAAAATATTTTTACTGTCACTCTGTCAGTCTATGAAGAGTGTGCACAATTTACTCATTTTAAGTAAGTGCGTTTTGAAAAATTTCAACGACAACTCCGTTCAGTTCAAATATATTCTTTTACTAAAAATACATAACCTAACCCTAACCACCATTTCGTATAATCGAATCGTTATTATGATTTCAAATTTAATTCGAATTGTTAAATCAAGAATAAAATTTAAGTAAGTAGCAAGAGCCCCATCCACAAGATGGCAGACACTCTGAACTGCGCCAATTACAGACGAATAAGCCTCTTAAATGTTGCGTATAAGATCCTGGCGGCTATACTGTCTCCTTCTACCTGGTTCGTAGGACTTACAGCTCGTATACAGCAAGGGAGCCTTCATCCGACTGGATAAGGGTCCATGCTCATTCACCATATAGCAGGACTGGGGATGACGAGTGTTTTGTATAGCATCTCAGGGCTTTGGCTTTGGCTGTATAATGGAGCCCGATAAAGTACCTAAGAAGAAGGTAAGCTAGCTCATCTTCTGCAAGCTCTAGGCAAACCACAATGCATCTTTCTCTAGGTTTGGGATAAACTCCAAGTGGACCTAAACTGAAATGGCCGTTTGGAGCGACAACTTCTTGCAGACTCCTGCTGGAGAGAAACTTATCAGCAAGCTGGCAAAATGCAACATAAAGTGAACGGGGATGGAAAATACGTAGCTAAGCTTGCTGACACTGCGCACTATGCATTTAGTATAATATTTATAGCTAAGCCAATATTGTTTGCGACGGTTTCCGAAGCCTGCTAATAAAGTAACATAAGTCGTTGCACTTGTGAAATGGAAATGGTGCATTTTGTGTTGCAATTTTTGATTACACTTGAAATTTGACGAATACCGGCTGGAATCTGTTTTGCTACACCGCTCTATTGTATTAGACGGTATACATACAAGCATTTCTAGAAACAGTGGAGTACAATCAAGGATAAGGGCTTGCACTTGCGAAGTAATTGGTTGCTTAAAAACAACAATGATGCAATGTTGTTTTGTCATATAAACCGGGAGGGAGATCGTACTATGAAATTCCGGAAAATAAACTCAGTTTAAACCCCCATCCATTTCCGGTTAAGTTAAACTCGGTTTAAACTCTCGATTAAGTTTAAACTAGCACTGTAATACACCTTTTCATGTTAAACGTCGGTTTAAACTTGCACTGTAAACCCGACTATATAAGAATTAAAACAATTGTCAGTCGCCTGAAAATTGACAGTTGATTTGAAATTTGATTTGATATGCGTGTAACGACTATTTGATTTGTCTTTTGATGTCCTGGCGATATGAGAAACTAATTAGTATGAAAATTGTATCAGAAGGCGGTTAAATAATGTAGCTTTTTTTCTCTTCTCGAATGCATGTAGTCCAGTCAGTAAAAACTCTTCCACGTACTTGGATTCATATTCCCATGCAATTTATGGAAAAACAAAATGCATCTGCCATTTTTCATAGTTAATACAAAACCGTTCCCTAACGTTTTCGTAAGTTTTTCTCTTTGAGAGAGACTTCATCCCCACCACTGCCTTTTTGGCAGTCTTTTCCATTTTCACTACAAAAATAAAGGCACAGACCTAATGCTTTAGGGCTGTGTGTCAATTGCGCTGAATAATTATTCTCGGCTGATTTTCTGACACTATTGAAAGTTTTGAAAAAAGAAGTTCACTAAACTCAAATCTTAAAATAGAGATATTTCCTTTATCAGATACTCCAAATTTTTCCAACTTCCAATTCGAGGGAAGGGGGCATTTTGGAAATTTTGTTTGGGACTCTGTTATTGGCGATAAAATATATTTCGTATTTTACAAATAAAAATATTGTTGTATAAATTAGGTGAAATTTGGCATTCACGGTTTTTCAAAATATTGCCGAAAAACTTTTTGTCATTAAAAGAAACGCTGCCGCATTAAACCCAAAAAAAAATATTGTATATTTTCGATGGACTTTTAACGTCTTCAAAATATTATTTTAAGGTTTCAAAGATAAGCAAAAGTTGTTCCACTGCCGGGTGAAGAGAAAGCCATCTCCTTTTTGAATGGTATAAAAGTGCCTGGTATTCTATATTCATTGTTGAGCAATTTAGCAAAATATTTTATATTATTGTATAAGTTATTACATCGACTTCATTGGGTCGCATTAGAATATTGAGTACTGTGGTGGACATACAAATACACTAGTAATTTTTTCTTTCTGTATTTTTAAACCTTTCTTTTGTCGATTACCAAAGTTGGTAATCTGCTTAATACGTTGCAGAATTCAGAAGCAACAAGTTACGATTCAAAATCATTACCAAAAAGCGTGAATAAAATTCACACTTCAAGCTCCTTTTAATTTCGAATTTTTTCCTTTGCTCTTGACAATACCGAAAAATGAAAAACCCGGACAATCTAGAAAAACTATCCCGGACGTTCCCCGCATAGGCGAAAAAGAGTACCTACATGTCCGGGATAACCCGTACGGATGGCAACGCTATTCTGGCTGTTAATGAGGACAAAACGAAGTATATATAACTAACTGACCCAGCAAACGTTATTCTGCCTAAAATAGTTATTTCAAATATTTCAAGATTTATTTTGATATTTTTGTTCAATTATTTTTTTTAATAGGAATGAAGGCGGATAGGTTCAGTGGTTCAGCGGCCATTATCGAACTTACATACGCACCAACGTTTTTATATAATGTAGCTGTACCCGTCCGGCTTTGCCCGTGCACATGAATTGTATTGCTTAGGGCTTAGAATAAATCGATTTTCTAGAACTAACGAACCATTCGTCATATCAATTTGATACTTTGTAATGCGTCCCAATATCTGTCGCCGTTGAATATGCTTATCGCTTTATCTAACTCCAGCGTACGCACTCCAAAGATATTCACACGGAATTCTGTAAGAATGGGGTCATACTGCTAGAAAATGGTACACATCCTGACGATTTTTCCAGGTTCAAATGTTGCAGAGTAAAAGGAGAAAAAGGTTCATTATAAAGAACTAAAATTCGTAATTCCTGCCATTTTTATTTAAAACGAAAATTCTATACCCCTACCTCTTTAAGAACAATCTTTTTATGTAGATATTATACCTATACAAAATTCGAGGAAGAACTAAAGTTGAAATTTGAAATTTCCCACCATAGCACATTTTTTTCCTTATTACCCATGAGATGCTTTCAAAATGTTTACGAAAAGGTACATTTTCCACGAATTACAACACTGGGTAGGTGTAGGTACGCCATCTGGAAAGTCAGAAAGCCATACAATAGCAAATTAATTAATGATGCGCTGTTGGTACTGTTGGTTGCTTTCAGAGTTGTATCGAAATTTGTTCCCCAGATGCTTATGACCTGGAAACTAAACCAGTTTCAAAGAATTTAGTTTTCCGGCTTAATTAAATTTAGTATGAAGTTTATATTCCACTTTGGAAGTAGCTGGATACCTTAAACAACTTGGATGGCATTACAGATGCAGATTCTAATTTCTCTTCCCATATTTTTCACAACGCACAAGAATTGCATATACACTCTTTGAATCACTGGTGCATGCCTCTCTAGCCAAAAATTGAATCTGACATTTGGTGTTTTTAGAAAGATCTGCGCAATAGACTCCTAGGATAGTTCTGGAACCATCAGTACGATCACTGGTCGCAAATTCTCACCGTTACTATCTTCGTCCTTAATTTCAAACATATAAACTCTGAATGTTTGCTTACTCTAAAAAAAAAGGTATTTGTGTGATGAGTCTGTCAATACTTAATAACTACACAAAACATGACCCCACGAAAGACAAACCGCAAACGGACCAACCCTACAACCTGCAACTACCAGTCAAAATAAATACACGTTCCAAACGTATGTACGTAAAATGTAATTAAAGTCATTCTAACAACACTTAATTGGAGAATAAATATATTTCAGCGAGAATGGGAGTTTGTCGTCGTAAAATCAAAAAGCATAAACTTACCCTGAATACCAATTTCCCAACCTTATACATATCGCACGTCATTCAAAGGTGTCGTATAGTCTATAAGCACTCGTGACTGACATACAGGCACTTGTCTTCAGACCAACCCTCACGCATGAACATGAAATGAATAAAATTCCGACAAAGTAGGCCCTCCCTCATAAGGTGGAGGGGATATCCTATGCGAGGACTTCTTAATGGGCATTAAGAGGCGATGCAGCGCAAGAAACTACTCTTATAATACGAGCATAACAACATCATCACTGTACTATGAGCTGAGCACCCTTATTATTCTACAAGGCGAGGTTTTTTTTTTTTTTTTATTCTTGTGATCTCTTTATCCCGCTTATTTTTGCAGTTCCATTCACTGGTCAAAAGCCCAGGATATGATCTGGAAGCTGGAGTTTATTACTTCCTAAGTAGATTTTTCTTTTATGGCCGTTCAGGTCGAAGATTTACTTTTCCTTGATGCTCACTTATCCTTTCCTCCATTCCAAGCATATTTCCAAATCACGGTTACGTCCGCTGGATGCTACATAAAGGAAGACGAAGCTCATCCGCTAGCAGGAAATTGGTAATGCTTCACAACTAACACACTATAGGTTCGCTGACTATCCGCAGACATGCGTAAAAACGTACAAATTGAACGGCCGTCAGTGGGTGGGGGTCAGACAAATTGTGGGCGCACAATTTGTGTGCGACACGCAGCCATATAGCCTTGAGTCGATATAAGTCTAAGAAATGATGACTATCATATCGCGTTGAGTTGTGTCATTAAATTATTATCCAAACATGACTGTCAGTGATAATTATTGCGTCGTAACTCTTTATGAAGAGCCTTGCCAACTTTGCAATTTGCATATATGCGAACTAGGAGTAGAGTAATAAAAAAAAGTAGTCATCCTTAGTTTAGATCTGGGTTGGATTTCTATCATTTGAAGTGGGCAAATGACACTCTCAAAGTGAACTGATGAGACAAACTTTTTTTTTAATGTACTCAGACTGGTGATAAGAAGTTTTATTGCATCCCCATTGAGGAATGAATCTATGCGCTGTCGTCATAAATTGTGTGACAGCAGGGAGTAGTAACAAGTTCTTTGTCGTTGGGTGAAGGCAAGTGAAACGTCAAATTAAATTAAAAGTGTAAACGGATTTTGATGTAATTGAAGCTGCTCCAATTGTGAGCATCCTTGTAAATTGCACTGTGAGGACAATTTAATTGAAATTATTAAATTTAAGAAGTTTTTTTTATTTGTAGGTACATTACTTTTAGGACTCTGTAGTTGATTTAATTTCGACAGATTTGGAAAAGATCCGATTTTAGAAGGTGTTCTAATTTTTGATGTGGGGTTTCATGGGTAGTACTGTAGTAGTTGCTGCTTTCCGGTTTTTCGCTTCTCGATGTACTTCCATTGCTTTTCCGTCACTAGTTGTACATCCTAATAATTTCGGAAGTCCGTCGCATTTCGGCCGCTTCAAGTTCATCAAAATCCCAGGCGATACATACTCGTAGTTTGTATTAAATGATTCAATTTACGGCGAAAGTCGGCATAAGAATCAGTTGCGGCTTCCCAAAAACTAACGCGGAAGAACAAAATGCAAACATATATAAGAAGCTTATGGGAGGGAATGCATACAGCATACAAGAAGATTATGTAAATTGCATCAAAGATATGGAAATTAACGAGGTGGATTATACGAGGTTACAGGATTTTTAATGGTGGAGCAGATGCGTCATTTCCAGTAACTGTTCCTCGGCGTTAAGATCCATTGGCAGATTTTCTTGGCTTTCGAATGTCACAATGACAATATCTTTCGAACATGCTTGTATAACAGTCGTGCAATTTGTTGTCTCACTCACTCCCAAAATGCATTCAAGAAGAAAAGAGGTTTAAAAATATAAACACCAAATTGTGACTGTTCATATTTACAAATAAAATACATATTATAACAATACCTTCGCTATACATTCATCAAGAAGAAAGCATTATTTGTTTAGCCACTTTTTAGGTATAATTATGGCTCTCGCTTTTCGCTGTTAGTATAAAAGTGAGCCCCATCCCCATGTGCCAATTGAAACGGCAAGATACAACATCTGCCCATTAGCACTGCAACAGGCTAACGAAAGATGGCGTGATCTTGACCATACAAAACCGACAAGGCCACGGATAAGTCGACGACGGACAAAGAGCCTGTTAAAAATGTCAGCAGAGCACATATCGGAACTCTTGTCGGATTAATAACAATGGTTAAAAAATTTTCGTCTGAAAAGAAATTATTTTCATCTTCTAATTTGTTCATATTCATCTGCTAGGTTTTTTTTTTTAAATTCGTCTGAAAAACTTGAAATTTCGTCTGAAAATCTAAATAAATCGTCAGCATTATTTTTATCTCTATGAATATTCCCTTTTACTCAATAATTATTTTTTTTTTATATTTTTAGACGGGGTCTTAATTTTTCAGACGATTTTTAGATTTTTCAAACGATTTTTATATTATTCAGTGGGTCTAAGTGGTACATGTATTTTTGTACAAGTTACTTATTTATTTTATAAACGAAATACTATTTGAATTGAAAACGCCTTGTCGGTCTAAAATTCAAGTATTGTTTATGAAAAATAAAATAAAAAAACGTTTGTTGGTTTCATGAAAACATGTAAACAATTTTGTTTTTTTGAATTAGACTCTTTTGTAACTGTTTAAAGTTCATTAAATAACTGTTAATAAATTCCATTTATTGTGCAGCATTATCCCAAATACCAATGGCGGACCCAACTAACCGAGATTTATCTTAAATTTGTCGATAACCATCTGTGATATTCCATTCGTGAAGGGGAAGAGCTTGTCAAGGCTGGTTGGGCCTATGCTATAGGTGTGATAACAGATTCAGCAACCAGTGATGTAACTGACCTGCATCCTCGATGACTTTAAAACCCCACGAAATCAAACTAAGACATCAAAAAAACTTGAATATTTTGGATATGTACTTGCTCTTGCAAATCTGGTGAAGAAAAAAATGCAAACACATCGCTGCCTCATATATATTAACAGGTTTGATTTGTTATTAACTCTACAAAAATATTGAATTCTACATTAAAAACGTTTCTCTATTCCACAGGACACCCTGTCTTCTACCAATAAGCTGCACGGTGGTCACACAAATGTGAGTCAAAGTTGGAAAAGCCTTCAGGTACAGCACAATGAGACAGTCGATGCAATACCTTTTCTTAATTTTCAATTAATGTAAACTACTAAGGTATTTTTCTTTGTCAGCTAAAAACTCGAAAACTGCTGGACAGATTTCGATGAAACTTTTCTTAAAATGTTCCTTAAGACTGTAAGTCTGCTATAGGCTATGTCGATTACAGCCACGTCCTTAGGAACAATTTTTAGCCAAAATTTATTTTCTGAAGTGAAAATATATATATACACATATAAAGGGTCCGCCATCTAACGTTTTTTTTTTTCAACTAGTGCTTATTTCGCGAATGGTAACACTTAGCTCATGTCTGATTTGACAGATAATTAGTTTTATCCTTCCGCTGAACGAATATGGTTGTGTATACGCTTGAAAAACGCTGGGAAATATTGCGACATTACTTTGAAAATCATGGTAATGTTGCAGAATGTGTGCGAAAATTGCGTACGGATTTTAGAAGAAGGGAAGCACCGTCAGCTCCGTATGTTCGTTATCTTGTGAAAAAAGTGAAAGAAACTGGCATCCTCATCGATAAACCAAAGCGTGAAAAGCCAAAAAAAGTGCGTATATCCAAAACGAGTCACTGTTTGGTGCGGATTTTGGTCCAGAGGCATAATTGGGCCATTTTTCTTCGAAAATGAGCAAGGAGTGGCCGTTACAGTCAATGGCGATCGTTATCGGGCCATGTTGAACGAATTTTTGTTCACAAAAATTGAAGAGGAGGATATTGGCAACATTTGGTTTCAACAGGACGGCGCTACGTGCCACACAGCCGAAGCTACACTCGATGTTTTGCGCCCTGTTTTTGAAGATCGCATTATCAGCCGCAGAGCTGATGTCGTTTGGCCACCGCGGAGCTGCGATTTGACACCGTTGGACTATTATTTGTGGGGTGCCGTAAAAGATAAGTGTTACGCCGACATGCCAGAGACAATTGACGCTTTAAAGGTCAATATTCGTGAAGCCATTGGTGAAATACAGCTACACACAATCGATAATGTGCTTAAAAATTGGACCGATCGTGTTGGCTACTGCATGGCCAGCCGACGCAGCCATTTGAATGAAATTATTTTCCTTTATTAACCGGAAGGATTGTACTTTCAAATAAAAAAATAAATTTGAGAAAATATTCAGTAGTTTTTTTTTTATAGCATTTCAAAAAAAACCAGTAAGACAATTATCTTCGACTATGCCGAAGCTCAAATACCCGGTACTATATTAGGCGTATTTTTTGGGAAGTGAGTATAACAAAATCAAAAGTGAGTATAACCGTTTTGCATGTAAAACCAAAAGTGGGTATAACAAAACCAAAAGTGAGTATACCAGTTTTGCATGTAAAAGTAAAAGTGAACTAGCTATAGATTTCCAAAAAATACGCCTATTATTGTAAAATAAAAAAATATTTTAGTATTAAAAAATTATATATTTGTATGGGAGGTATGGGTAGTTTTTATTCGATCAAGCTCCTTTTTTGTCAAAAAATTTTAAATATTATTAAAACAATACGTGCAAAGTTTAAACTTGCTATCTTTACTGTAGCTATTTAAATTTAATTTTTAACATAAAAAGCTATATAAATCTGATATTTTTGTATGGGAGGTAGTAGTAGTTTTCATCCGATCTTGCTCATCTTCGAACTTAGCCTCAGTTTGGTGGATAAAAGCTTACATACCAAATTTCAAGTCGATAGCTCTTAAATTACGGCCGTAATCGTGCGGACAGACGGACAGACAGACGGACAGACAGACGGACAGACAGACGGACAGACAGACGGACATCGCTAGATCGACTAAGAAAGTGATGCTGATCAATAATATATATAGTTTGTCATACCTACAACGCCTCCTTATGGGCGTTACAAATGGAATGACAAAGTGAATATACCCTCACCACAGTGTGGTACCGGGTATAAAAAGTTTATTTGGCGGACCCTTTATGTACCTTGCTACAAATGGATGTTTATACTTTTGCGATCGTCAAACAAAAACAATACGTGTACTACACATTCGAAGAAGGTTGATTTGTTTTCGCAGTGAGTGCTTTGTATGTAGGTATGTGAGTCAGTTGTATGTAGGTATGTATATTATGATCGTATGTCCGATGCATGCCGGATGGGGATGGGGTGCGTCGTGCGTGCTGCAGTATGGCATGGGGTATATTAATAATCTTCATAAGAGAAGAGACGTACATATAATGCAAAACAGGTTTCATTTCAGAATTTCATTCGATATGGTGTATGGTAACAGTGTAGGTTGGGGTAGGTAGTCGTTAGGATTCCATAGGAAGAGGGAAACAAAGGAAAGGAAATACAGCATTACAAACAAGTAGCATGATCAAGGAGAGGAAGGGCAATGCGGAGGGTGCACATTATATATCCAATACATTACATCCATTATCGATATCGCCACACCAAAATTGGACAAACGGGGCTGACGCCTCCCATACAAAAAAAAACATCTATGATTTTCATGATTCTTTTTTTGTTTTTTTTTTTTCGTATTGCTGTATATTTCAGGTTTAGAAAGAAAATTCCAGAAAATAGATTTATTCTCATTTTTCTCATTTTACGAAAGAACATTATTATCTAAGACCTAAGCAATACAATTCCTTTGCACGGGCAAAGCTGGGCGGGTGAAGCTAGTTTCTAAATAAAACAAGTAAAAGTGTTATCATCGGCTTGGCCTATGCTTTGATACCCTCCACTGCATAAAAGTCATGCAAAATGTTTGCCATGCCATATTGGTTTGGTATAGGAGGTACCAGAACTACTTGTCCGACATAGACAATTTTCAATACCAACCTGACGACACGGTAAAAAGAAGAGCTCTCACAAAATTTGATTCGCCTAAATCGATTCGTTTGGACGCTATCGTGTTTTCAACAGACAGACAGAAAAACAGTACATTGAACTACTCTAACAAAGCTTAAAGGATTCTACTCGAGAAGAATACTTTTGGCCAATATTTTTGTATTAATGTGCTCACATATGCCACACTCTGTCACATGATATCCTTTTCGATTTTCAATTTCCTATATTTCATAAAATTTACTTTTTTCACTTTCAGCTTGTTCCGTTCTATTCAAATTCAAAGCAAGGCAAAATCGATAGAAAAAGAACACGCACATACCATAAATACCGTAATATTTATCAACGTAATGCTGTCTACAGGACTTGGTTATTCCCAAATCCCAAGCCTCCTTCCGTACCATCAGCACCGTCATCATCATCATCATCATCAACTTCATTCCGCTCTTCTTCTGAGCATATTGATTACCTCTCCCTTCCCAGACACTACAGAGCTACAGCTTGTTGCATACAATGATAAATTGAGATACACCATCTGTACACATCGGAGGGATTGGTTGGTTGGTATTGAGGGTTAATACGAAATAGCTGCAGGGTTGCGTGAAGTTGTAATTTACAGAGCCAATAATTTCGATTTAATGCAATTTCCTTTGATATCGATCGTTACACTCTAATGATAAATAAGTTTCCAATTATATCGTTTCTTGAAATTTAATTTAAATGTTAGCAACTCCATCGCCTTCTTGTGTTCTTGGTTTTCTGGAAGGATATTGTTCAAAATCAAGTTGTCTTTCACTGGATGGAGCGGGAAAGTTTTCCAATGTTTATCCTCTTTTGTGGAGCAAGTGCATAGTTACGTTTGAACTTTTGTGAACAACAATTTCATCAAGGTACATGTACACGTCTGCTTCCTAGTACAGTTTCAATTAGTGTTGCCAGAGATGTTTTTGCTTACTTGTCCAAAGTTTACATTTAAGGTAAGGTTATGCAAGAAATTATGAAAACATTAGCTGCACATTTGGTCTAGAGAAGATTGATGAAATAGAGGTCATTATGAGAGTGAACAAGTCATTAATTACAAAATAAATCAACCAGAGACAGCGTTCATCAAAATGTTTATTTTTATTTAAATTAAATTCTCCATTCTTCCATAAACTTCTCTACGTGTGGTAAATTTTTTTGTAGCCAAAAAAATATGCTTAACTATTTTTTTTTCTACCATCCACATGGATATAGATAGCTAAAAGAATTTCAATGGGAAAACAATCTCGCGAAGGACTTGTGAATAGACTATGAGTCCTTTGCATCTCTGTCATTTTTAAATGGAAACCCAAATCCACTTTGTCCATCCTTCAGATTTATTTGCAAAAAGGATTGTAGTTATGTGATAGCATTGATTTGAAACTGAGTATGTGCGCTCTTTTTTCATTCCAAGAACCAATGGGATAATTTAATTTAAAGAAAAAAGTTATTTATGGGGTTGCTGGAAAGCTGCTTCCTATTTCCTAATTTTAAAGAGGTTAGGGTAGATGAACGTGATGATAATCGCTCTTGGCAACTTAATTGAATTTCAATGCTGATAATTAAATACGTTAATTGGAATAACTCACAGTGTGATGAATTGGATAAGCGAATTCGGAGCGCTGTACTTATATTTTGTTTCAGCCAGGCTTAAGAGCGCAAAACGAAGGATTTGCTGCCATTAATAAATGACAGTCAGTCAGTTATGTCAAAAAGGATTTAGCTACTCAATAACTGGTAGTCATTGAGGTAGCTATTTGGCTTCCATAGCAGTTCTTATATATGTATCCAGATGACATGGACAAACGAACTTAAATTCTTCAATGAAATTAACTGCGAAATACCTAAGTTAGGTTAGGTTAGAGGGGCAGTTTGCAATGTTTGCAATTTTCACCCAGAAACCATTGAGAACCAATCGGATCTGTTGATGAATCTTCCTAAATCTGGTAGAGGTATCGTTGCTATAATCTTCCAAGCCGTCAAGGAATCGTGCTCCCATAAAAGGGTAGCGGCGTTCTTGGAGGGCTGAGCAGTGACACAGGAGATGTTCCACTGATTCTACTTCCTCTTCATCTCTGCGACTTCTGCAGAAGTCACTTGTAAAAATCCCCAGTCTTTTGACCTGAAGAAAACATTCCCGATGACTGGATATGTCCCATCTACAAAAAAGGTGATCCTATGTCTTGCAGGAACTATCGATATAAGATCCTATCCAACGTATTGTATGAACGTCTTAACCCATTCTGCAACACACTAATCGGCACGTACCAGTGTGTGGCTTCTGGCCCGACAGATCGTATATAGACCAAATTTTCACATTGGAATAAAAGACCAACGAATTTCAAGTCGAAACTCACCACCTATTCATCGACTTCAAAGACGCGTATGATAGCATACATCGTAAGGAACTCTATATGGCGATGGACAAATTCGGAATCCCGGCAAAGCTGTCTCGCGTGACGCTGGAAAACACGCGCTGCAACGTGCAGTTTCTAAGTACCTCCTCCGAGAGAAGCGCTATCATGCGACTCCTTCAATCTCGTACTCGAGCAGAGAATGCGTAGGGCAGATGTCAACGCGGAAGGCACTATCTTCAACAGGTCCGTTCAGTTGCGATGGGGTATGCGGACGATATTGATATCATCGGTCGTTCCCAGCGTGCCGTAATAGAAGCTATCATGGCGATTGAAGCACAGGCGAAATCCGTTGGCCTGGAAGTAAATTTGGGCAAGCTAAGTACATGCTACCAACAGACAAACAAGCATTGTCCATCGCCTCTACGACAAAGCGCAACAATATCGAGGTAGTTAGTGGAGATCCGGTGAAGAAATACCCTAGGAAACCGTTCCTACTTCGGTTTGGCAAAACATTTGTATTCAAAACTCCTAACTCGAAGGACGAAATGTGTGCTCTACAAAACCCTTATCCTGCCAGTTCTGCTTTATGGCACCGGGTGTTGAACGATAAGTGAGAAGGGAGAGCTGATACTGGGCTCCTTCGAAAGAAAAAATGCTTCGGCGGATCTTATGGCCCTGTGTGCGACGAGGGCGAATGGAGGAGAGATACAACCGCAAACTCTATGGGCTGTACCAAGATGTGGATGTAGTCCAAAAAGCCAAAACATGTAGACTACATTGGCTCGGTTACATGGAGCGAATGGGCAATAATGCTCCAGCTAAGAGGGTCTTCGAATTCCAGCCCCAGGTTCGAGAAGACAAGGAAAACCGAAACTCCGTTTCAAAGACCAAGCTATCGTGGATGCCAGAACGCTGGTTCTGGACAGCTCTAAGCAGCGTGCCGGAGATTGTAGAGGGTGGGGTGGATGGCTGCATTATTTCAGGCAGAGACTCTTCACCGATCGGGAGAACGATAAAGAAAAAGAAAGTCTTTTGGCCATATTTACAATGATGCAGTGTCCGGTTGTTTTCCCTGCGAGCATTCGGACTTGGTTTCTGTCAAGAGATGTTAGGATCTTTGACCTTTTAGTGTCAATTGTGGGCCACAAACTGCGAGTTATGGTACAACCGGTAGTGTTGTTCCATCGTTCTTTAGCCAAGGTTAATGTGAAAGCTGAGAGTAGTTGTCTGTCAGCTAGTAGAGTCTGTCCATTTCAGAGCCGCATTTGGCCAGTTTATCTGCTGCTTCATTCCGTGCGACAAGTGGGTGTCCAGGAACCCATCACAGCTGTACTGTGTGATGGTTTATTGCTCTGAATGCCGATAGGGACTCTCTTAAGGATTTCGAACTTTAAGTGCTGCTTGGCTATCCACAGAGAAGGTAATTTCCATTGCTGGTAGTTCCCTCGCTAAAACAGTTTGAGCCACTTTCTTAACTACGTAGTTTTCTGCCTGGAAAATACTGCACTAAATTGGCAGTGAAAGGCTGATACTTAGTTCTTCTGAGAACACTTCTGCTCCTCTTCCATTCTCCATCTTTGACCCATCTGTGAAGATTGATAAACCAATTAAACAGTACTCAGGGAAAGCCAGTCCTGCCTATCCATTATACAGACCTTAAATTGGTTACATTCAACAGGCATCACACAAAGTGACAATCTTTCGCTCCGCTTATTTTCTTACTTAACTATATCAGATAACTATATCAGATAACTATATAGATTCACATTCAATGTACAGTATGGAAAAAAATATTTCCCAAACAATTGACTCCGAATTTGTGTAGCCCATTTAGCACACGCCTTAGTTTAGTACGTATTTACTGTTCAACACTTTCAGTACTCATATAGCACTTCCAACAGTTTTGTGTATACCTAGTTAAACAGCTTAATGTTGCGTGAAGAAAGGTTGCTAGCACGCCATACAAATAAAAGGACGATTTACCGCCTAAGTGTAGGCCATTCAATTTACTTAACTTAAATCTCAAAGGCTACACGTGTATTTCCGTATAGTGCTGTCAAAATGGAAACAAAATATGCACACCCACTTGCTAGCAACACCTCCACTTATATCGGTTTTGCTTCGCTGAATGCCCACTTGAAAAAAAAGCTTGTTGCTTCTATTGTTGGATATAGAATCCCGTGACGGTTTCATTCTACCCTGCGATTTTTTGAGAGTGACTGGAAAAAAATTAATATAAGAAAAGCTTTTAGTATGATAAAAAAAACAATGTTTGTCCAGGATGAGAAAAGAATAACACAGTAATACTAGTAAATGGTACCTACTCTCATATTCGAAAATGTTTAAATCGGATTTTGATAAGGCTTCCGGTAGCCTGAAGGAAAATCATATCAATACCCCTTTATGGTGCAGGAATGTTTTTTATTTATTTAACAAGAGAAGTGCTCCGAAAAAAAAAATCCATTTTCGAGGTTAAAATTTGGCAATTTGATGACTCTTCCTGTGGCACATTTATCATGCAGCTAAATTGGAAAAACATTTTGCAATTCCGAAGGCAAACTAGAAACACGTCAGAGTTATGAAGCCGGCAGCGGAATATTTTATCTGGCTGTATCAGTTTCAGCAAAATCATTCTATTACAGGCTTGAAGCGATTTGTTGCATGCAATAAATCATCTATACTCTGTCCAACAAAAATTGTCAGTACAGGGAAGATAGGATGTATGTCTCTCAGTCTGGTTGCAATGAATTACATAAATCGGTCCCTCTTTAAAGCTCTCATAGGGTTGCCAAAGTTTGTATGATAAATCACCATAAATCAGAGAGCAATACCATTAGGGTTGCCATCTTCCAATTTAAAACAAAAATATTGTTGAACGAAATAAATTGCATTTAATTTTTCTTCAGCATCAAGCGGTAAGATAATAGGAACGTGTTCTTAAGAGTATTCCCAGTAGGTCTAATCGCTTTTTAGACAGGCAATAAGAATACAAAATTATGTAACCACGATGGGATGGGACCTCTCATAGCATACATAGATACATATTCATAGGTACATGCAATTTTGTATATACCTAAATTACATATTTGTTAAAAAAGTATGACCCGGCAGTGCAGATCTTCGCAGAAACAATAGCAAAAAAGGGTCATAAAATCCTTTCAAGGCGTTATCATTACTGGGGACGAGTGACCGGATGTGGTAAAAACCCAGCGAGCGACATGAAGCAGTATACCTGCCGTAATTTTGGTATTTCAATCTGAAAAACTGTTTGATGAACAAAAGACAAATTAGCAAAAAATATGCTCTACAAAGTGAAATATGCATTTATACCAAAATATGCACAAATATGCCCTAACGAATAGGGATCAAAATACGTATAAAACACATTATTTATGTGTATTAAAATTTTTAATACGACCCCCCAAAAAACCTTCTGGGGCATGAATCCGGTTGCCCTATTAATTTAAAACAATATCAGTACAACGCACTTACGATCACATGTTGCACTTTAATAAATTGAATGCGTGAGGTGTTTCACGAATAAACCTTTTTTCTAAATGACAAAATCGAAAAACTTTTTTATTTTGCAACCTCTAACTACATATTAACAAATCCTTCAGAAATAAAAATAAATTAAAGCAGTAAAAATTGTATGGCAACACCCCACATAATAATCTGTTCTCAAAAGCACCAAAACCGAAAGTTCTTTGACAAAATCCATAGAAACACCCTTAATGATATGTTTTCATTGTATGCATGGTAACACTCTGCTGATGTGTTTCCCTCACACACTCACACACACTGCTTATTTTCGTGGATGATAATAACAATAGCAAGCGAACACAAAACGATCATGGATCATGCTCATTCTGCCCGCCGATGTGTGGTGTGGCAGACTGGTTGTGGTGGGCTGCATGCGAATTTTAGGAAAATGACAACAACAATTCATTGGTATGTCAGTGGTTTCGTTTTTATTTCAGTGGCAATTCTTGTGTTTGAGTGCCGTGAGAGTATCTACAGGCACCATTGTTAGAAAAAAAGCTCCCCCATAAGGCCTGTACTGACAATTTTTGTTGGACAGAGTATAGCAGCATTCGAAATGTTGACGTTGGCAATCACCATTGCTAATTAGCGAAAACATCAATAATAGTCCAAAAGCCTTTCAATTCTGATTGATGAATAATTAAATTTTCGATGGCGTATATGTTAGGTTAGGTTAGACGTAGGTACCTTATTGGGCACATCGCGGTCCCTGAGAAAACTATCTTTTAATAGATGGAAAAACCTACGCATTTTCCCTAAATCATTTTATTTCAGCATCTTATTTTAATTAATATCTTTGCTTGCTCGACAAGCCCTATCTCTTGTATATTGTTAAAGAAGTACTTTCCCAAAACTTTGTACCGGGTGCGTGCTGCTTTGTTATGAGTTTATGACATTCGCACATGACGTATGTCTTCCTCAACACCTATATCATTGCAGAATCTACAAATATCTGTGTCTGAAAATCGTAGTCTTCTGGCATGCTTTCTAAGAAGACAGTGACCATACAGGATACCTATTGCTATTCGCAGGTTTGCCCTGCTCTTAGTTTTAGAATAGAATACCCCTAGTTCGTTTGTGGTTCGTTTCTGGCCACATGGCTTTGGACACGCGGTGGCCGGCTTTTTTCGATGGCGTGGACGTAGCATTTTTTTAAAGAAAATGTTGTGGAAAGAGTTTCCAAAATGGAAATGGCGACTCTGTGGCATCCTGAAATTGACAGTTCTGTAGTAAATATCGAAAACTGTATTCTACAAAAATGGGGAATAATTGTGTCCTTGGAAAAATGACTATAAATCGCAATCGGTGTTTTAGTGTTAGGAGGTATAGTCTAAAAAGAGAATAAACAACAATTTTGACACAAGTCTAAACGATACCGACTGAAAAATATACAACGCCCTAAGTATATAAATGGAGGTAAGATTGAGTATTCGTCGTCTGTTCAGTTCAATTGGAGCAAGATTAACTCCTATTCCTACCATGGAAGTCACTTGTATTTGTTTGAGTCTGAAAGCCCATTCAGCATGTTTCTAGATGACATGCTACCGGAATATGGCTTCCAAAAAAACTTCTCTATCACCATCCCTCCAAGGGGGGTCTGCGAAAAATACAAACCCAATTCATCTTCAATTCACCTAGTCTTGAGCACAGATGATGCTTAGTTGGAGTCAGGCTCATCTGTCCCATCTCATTGGCTCATCTGTCATAAAATCTAATCTGGTCCTGGAAACATATATGGCCAGGCCATCTATGAACTTGTAAGGAAAAACGTATTCATTCTTCACTGCACTGTGCTGGCCACGAAACAGCTGACTTACTGACAAATGTCGGACTTAAATCCTTCTGTGGTGTCATTAAAATATATTTTAGGAACCACATCAAAGGCACTGACTTAAAACACATGGGCAAAAGTGCACCACTAAATTCTTCCAAAATGCTCCTACTGAAAATCATATTTTCTCATTAATCTGGACAAAAATAAACTGAGAATCCTGACAGATAATAATTAAGGGCCATAGCTTCATGAAAAAATATCTTCACTGAATTGGCGTGTCACCTGACCCTACATGTAGACTATATCTGGAGATTGCATAATCCTTTTTTCACATACTCATGGAATGTCTGTCTCTCTTTCGTCCCAGAAAGAATATAATTGGCGAGAAAATCGTTACTTCAGCAAATCTTTCGGACATACCCCCAGAGAAGATCATTGTATTCCTGACTATCTCCATAGTAAAAATATGGCTCTAGGAGCTCACAGGGAATTACAGAAATTACAGAATATGTTTATATTTGTTTCGGTAGAAGGATTTCTCCTCTTATTCGTAAAAGAATAAAGAGACGGCCGGCGTGCGGTGAATTTTCGATAATTAATTTAGAAAATGTAATTTTCCACCACAAAATATGCAACGGATCTTTAGAAGCAATTTAGTCCACAGATCATTGCATACTTTTAGGGCGCCTTGCAAAATAGTGGTTCTTTGCTCAGTGGTTCTGTTGTTAGTCCGACTGCTAAGCGAGAGGTTGCTGGTTCAATAACATCCAAGCACAAATGAATTTTATTATAACCTTATCACTAATACAATAGCAATTTGATTTCCGCAGTAATGAGGATTCTACTTCCGCAACAAGGAAAATTTTACCCTCAGGGTGCCAAAGGAAATTAAGGTATACTTAGGGGAAATTTTGTCGAATTTCAGTCTATGAATGATGAAGATAACTAACTCTTCAGTTACCAATGTGAAGAAGCATCAACAAAAATGTACAGGGATCCGGTTGAAAATTTATGTTGTGACAAATTTGCGTCTTATCTTGACTCAAGATGAACATAATATCCCATTAAGATATCTGTATATTTACGAATAGGCGAGCAGCTATATATAGCAGCTTCATATCCTTGGACTAGATCTCTATAACTTCTTTAGTAGCCCTCGAGTGCTGATCGTCTCTTATAGTTGGCCGAACAGTTTAACATTCACCTATTTTGACTTTCGAGGCATAGACACATTCCATTGTAAGGACGATGAAACCGCCAGAATAGAAACAACTTTAGACGCATCTGCCGGATGAAGGCACCGTGGGCATACCAATTGCTACTTGAATACAAAAATTATCGGCATTACAATAATTAGATGTCGTTACTGGGCACTGTCTAATAATAAAGCACGCTGTAGTCCTAGGCCTTTTTGCAAACAACTTTTACAGAAGTTCTATATGGGTGAAAGAGGAGGAGTAAAATATTCCTCACTTTGTTCCTGCCCAGCTCGCTCCCTTAGAAGGATGTCTCACTTAGGACCCTTCCATTACAAAGATTGACAAACACAGACATTAAAAGCTTTTTATGCTTTATAAAAAGCCCATAATTAATGGTTTAACGAGTAGGGAGAGACAAATTTTCTAAAATGATCCATATTTCCTTTTATCACAATGGACCTATGCTGATCTAAGTGTGGTGGCGTTTGTGGATTCAAAAAGTTCGTGTAACGTTTTCAGCTTTGAATACCACTCAGCAAGGGCGACGAAGAATATCAGGAACCGCCGAAAACATTTGATTGTTGGAAGTAAAGGGTGGGCCATATGGTGGTTTCTTTTTAAATCATAGGTTATTTTGACACTGAAATCTGGTTCCCGCTCGAAATCTTCACACAAAGTCGGTAGCATACTTCTGCGGGACGAAATGAGTCGCTTTTCATGCTTAAACAACGTTGGGAAATATTGAAAACTTATTTCCAAAATGAATCACCCATCGCGCCTGCTATATTCAAGTTTGTGCAAAAAGTTAGAGAGACTAGTATGCTAGAGGACAACACTCATGATCCCCGTCGTCGGCGTCGTACGCTGCGCTCAGACGAGAATGTGGCTGCTGTAGCGAATTGTGGAGTGGTGGCATCATTGGACCATTTTCCTCTGAAAATGAGGTTGGGAACAACGTTTCGGTCAACGGTGTTCGTTACAGAGCCATGTTAACCGACTTTTTTTTTTACTGAAATTGAAGACATGGATTTGGACGACCTCTGGTTCATGCAGGATGGCGCGCTATGCCACACATCCCATGCCACAATCGATCTTTTGCGCAATTTCCAATTCCCAAATCATGCCTCGGAGCTGCGATTTGACCCCTTTGGACTTTTTTTTTTGTGGGGAATCGTGAACGACCGATGTTATGCCAACAATCCGGTAACGATTCAAACACTTAAGGCCAATATCATCCAAGCATTCCGTGAGCTACAGCCCGAAACCATCACCAAGGTCTTGGAAAATTGCAGTGACAGAATGCGCTACTGCGAAGCCAGGCAAGGCAGCCACTTGAACAACGTTGTGTTCCATAATTAATGGGAATGTTTGATCTTACTAATAAAGCCACAAGATATAGAAAAAATGTAATTTTGTTCATTTTATTGCATTTTTAAAAATAAACTTCTATTTGGCCCACCCTCTAATCTTGTGTATAAGTGATTCTCAATGCGGCCGATTTGGTACTCCCAAAAACTTTTAATATAATATTTTCCAATCAATTGTTCTTCGTTTTGTGATGACAACTTAATCAAATTCTTAAAATTCGGGATTTCAAACATAATTTCAGATATAATAGTAAATTTTCTTCAGCCAAAGTTACTCCTTCTTTTGCTGTAGTTTGAGCTTTTTAAAGTTTATGTAGGTCTTCGATTTTTGTCAAAGTTTTGGTCGGGTATAAAGTCAAAATGCAGCCAATGAACCAATTGTTTAAATTTAAAGGACAAAGCCAATTCATCTCCGACTCCCTCAAATAAATTCCTGAAATAAATTTAACATTCGGCCACACACAGAGTTGAGGCAATATTTTCGCATTTTTTTTTCAAAAGCTTTACCAACTCCCGTTGCTGATATTAAAAATATATTAAAGCAATATAGTCTTTAAAATACATTTACCCTCTGCCTATGCAAATATCAAGTCAGCTTCTCTTGAATTTTTAATATGTCAATTGTCAACTGTCGGTGGCGTATACGTAACATTTTTTTCGCTTACTAAACTGTAGCCATCATAGTTGACTGATTTTATTTATTTTTGCCGATGCCAGTATGCATATTTTTATTTTATCCTGGCATTCAATTAACTTTACCTTTACTCTTGAATTTTCATCAAAGGATCAACCCACAAGAAAGTCTGGCAAGTCATCAATTATTTTAAAAATAACCAACAACTACTGCGTTGCAACCCTTTCCTATACGCCAACGCATATGGTATACTGGCAGGATATTGCTTCCCCAATTTCATACGTTCAATGTATGTAAGAGGTAAATTACTCGGCATTTTTACAAAGTTAACATCCTGTACCAGGAGTGCATGGATAAAAAAAAATACCACGATACGTCATGGAACCATAATGGCCCCATATATGAGCCATTTTGTGTGCGTCAATCTATTAGCAGTGTTGTATAAAAAAAAAGAAGAAAATATATATCTACATGTCTACATCGTGCAAGGGTTGTTATTACCCTACTCAGTTGCATATTAATTATCAACACCATCACTCACCTTTTTCATAAACGACATCACGTTTGTCGGCAACATGTTGACTGTTAATTTTTCTTCCTCTCACTATGAACACGAAAACAAATGTACTCCTCGCGAGCGCGTTAATTTTTCCACTGCAAAATGCGTATGTATTCCAAAATGCCACTGTCGTTCATAGACAAGGACGAATGACGACACAAACAGCACCGTATACAGTATACACGTACGACCAACGGGGGGTAGACTTTCGGATAATGGATCACGTTGTCGGTATAATATCCGCGTGTGATATTTTGTTATGCAATTGAGTGGCAATGCATTTAAAACGCAACTCAATTTACCGGATTATCTTCCAGGACCTCAGTGCACACATGAAAATTCGCCAACATTGAGGTGGCTAGTTTTCTGCTCTGCCAAAGGATATCGGAGTTTTTCTATGCACCGGTCTTCATTTTAAAACTGTCACCGTCATCCGCAACTGCAAGTAAACGTTGGGTAAAAATCTAGGTAGTGTCCTTTTTGTTCAAGATCCCTATCTGGCTGGCCGGCGAGGACGTGAGTATTTTTATCCTTGTTGGGAAATTTATTCAAATTACTTTAGCAAAATCGTATCACACTGGAATATACATAAAAGTCTGCCACTGTTATGGCTGCTGTTGCATGCAAGCATCTGATACATGTGCTCGTTGCAATGAACCACTGAGAAGAGGTATAGGCTTTAAGCGGTGGCACGTTGGCGTGCATGTGCGGAACTATGCAGTTTTGTGAATATCTTTCGGTAGTTGTACAGCTGGTTTGTTGCTTTCACCACACGTGTCCTTTTGTTGCGATATGGTTAAGTGTTTCAATTCGTTGTGAGTATGTGCGGGTGGTGTTGCGGTGAGTTAGGTCAAATGGATCTGAAAAGATGATAAAAAGAGTGGAAAAACATTAACACGTTGTTTTTCGTTTTTATGAAGAGAATAATAGTTGGTCATAAATTACTCTAGAAGTGGAGGGAGGCATTATTTTTATTTTTTCTGTTCGCCTGCGTTGAAATAATGAAAACGTTTTGCTATATAATATTTAATATTTGTCATGTGGAATTTATTATGGGTCTTGTGCATATGAGTGTGGGACGTGCTTTAATGGATAATAACTTTCACATGTGACATTTATTGCGGCACCATTCTTACATGTTGTTGCAGAGGGTTATGAGTACATTCAGTATTATGGATGCAACTGTGGGATTGTATTTTCGTTGAAATTTATAACGTGGTCGTCTGGTACTGCTGTAAATAGGGAAAATGGTAGTCAAGGGAAAAATATTAGACAGAGGAATTGTGTTTCCATGTGTGGGACTTAAGTAAGTTAAGGATTTAAGATGACGCATGAGCTCACTTTTTCGTCCACTCCAGTAAATGTGCATATGATTCCTTATGAATGTTGCATATCCATTATGAAAGTATTCGTATTTAAGCTTCTTCTATATGTTCGCATTTCGTTCTTCCGCGTGAGTGTTGTTGAATTCAAATTTGAGGCGACCGGACCTGACGTCAACCATTTCATAGGAAATATAAAATATAGTCCGGTTCGTTCATTCCCGAGTTCATTTGAGAATACTCGCGTGCAAATGCAATATTCTTCCGAGGAACTCGAAGCGAACAAAGTACAAATGGTCTGCTTTAGTTGGCTAACTTAAATTCTGATAATTGGATTGAAAAACAATGTTGCTTTACAGGGAGCATAGCTGTGGTTCAGTATATTCAGTTTCAACCACAAAAATTGGACATGGTCACCTGTTGTGTAATGCAATGTATACACTAGGTGTGTTTTTTTTTTTTAAAACACCGATCGCCAGTCAGTGGTTACCAGTATTTGCCAGTTGAGGCACATTTCACATGCTAATTAAAACAACAACCTGCTGGGCACTGCTGGCAACAACTCTTGATTTTATCCCCAGCCGGAGAGCCGCTTTCTAAATTCAATTCACAAACAGGTGGCGCTGAAAGCAACAAGAGGCTTAGAAAGCAGTCGGTGGCACTGCGAAATTTCACTTGCGCAATGGATAACAACGCGTAAAGTGCATGGACACACGGTCTTGGGCATAAAGGAAAAGTGTACCAACTTGGCGATAGAAAAGTTCGGCTGGCTTAATCTTGCTGGCAATTGTCCAAATGAACGGCTGGCTGGCGAAGTTTCAAAATAACACACCTACTGTTGAAGCTAGTACACTCCTCAGACGGCAATAATCATTGACTTGCAAATGATGTTGCAAACGTTATGGTCGACATCAACCGCATAGTTCAAACTAGTAAGGCAAGGACAAATATCTGGTACTAAAAAGTAAGGAGAGTCCATTTAATTCAAATCTGCTGCATTAAATAGTTCGGCTCGCAGGCTATCTAGTCCAGCAGCCTTGTTGGACTTGAGTTTAAATATTGCAGTTTTTTCCTGTGGACGGAAATCTTGGCTTTCATCGTCTAGATTGAATAGTTCGTTCTGCCTGATAGCGGAATTTGGGTCGTATTCGCTTTTTGGCCATCTGCAGACTATTTTTTCCATATCCACAAGACTTACTTAAATTTCGCCAGAATTTTTTTGTTTTTTTTTTTTTAAATGCCAGAAAATGTGTGTTTTTTAATTTGGTAAAAAATAACAGTTGGAAAATATGGCAGAAATTTTGGAAATTATTTTAGACAGATTTAGACCTCTGTTGCTCCGGTTTGTATAGGCGAGGTATAGGGGTTCGTTTGCGACGTGTGTCTCGGTTGGCCGCTTGGAATCGATACCATTGCTTTTTGGTACTTAATAAAGGCGGTTTAGGTCTTCTAGGTAGGTTGATTGATATCTACTCGATTGGCAACAGTTCTGGCGGTTTGTTACGATTGCAGCCAATCAAATCTCCTCACAGTCTCTGCTGAAAAGGTAAACTATCTTGAGTCAATTTTCATAGTTTTTCAGGAGAGCTAAAAAAACATCAAAAAACGTAATTTGAAAAAAGCCTCCAACTTTTAACTCTAATGAAAGGGCTTTTTAGAAGGGAAATTTTATCCTCTTTTTTCCTAGCCACGTTTTAAAACAATATTTTTTTAAAAATCAGCGAGATATAAGATAAAATGCAATTTAAGATGATTTACCTTTCGCGTGTTTGCCCATTAAGAAATCTTAAGTTGAGATAAGATACTTTAGCTAATTTTGTAGAGTATCGATTTCAGTTCTTAAATCGACTTAAGATGAAGTGCGCATTACAGTGCTTTGTTTAATGAAATATAAACACAACATAAGATGTTTTGTACTTCTTTTATTTAAACTTTAGGTCATAAAATAAAATGTTTTCGTTTAAAAACTTACGAAAGAAAATAAATAAATGGTATCTAATTCACTGCAATACACTTTTCTAATGAATACGTATGTAGATTATGACCCTTAAATGTTTATTATTTGACACTCTAGTACCACAAACACTCTTTTCGGAACTATGAGTATAAAAACTACTTTTTTTTTGTAATATTTATGATAATTTACTAACAAAAATTACCGTTATAAATACTTGCTAAATTCGATGCTCTGTTATTACAATTACTTTTTATAGACACTTCTATGGACCACTATAAATCACTCTGACTGCTATTTGCAATGCACTGAAATAACATCTTAAGTTGACTGTCATTTTTGGTAACGGTACATCTGGTAGCACCTGGCAAAATATCTTATGTCGACATAAATCTGAGAAATATCTTTTTTTTTTAATTAAATATCATCTTAAGTAGACTTAAGATAGTTTACTTTTTTTCAGGAAATGCCAATTATATTTTGACCAAAACATCTTAAGTGAAATAAGAGTTTTTTTTTACAAGTAGTATATCATCTTATGTGGATTTAAGATAATTTATTAAATGTTAATACGCATTTTTATCGACTTAAGATGATTTTGATTTTCTATAACTCGGGATACAATTCAGATACAACGACGAGGGTTTGGTACAACTACGCGTATTGAATAGGGGAATCTTTTGCACTAAACTGTTCAAAATTCACTTAAATCGACTTAAGATAGTTTACCTTTTCAGCAGATTTATTCATTGTTATGGAGACTGGTCTCAGATATACGAATTATTACCTGAACCGAGTTTATATTGGTAGTTCGGAAAGTTCAGACATCTAGAATAATGTAGCCATACCTCACATCGATCGCAATATGATAAATCTCGCTGACAGTTTTTGATCAGACTAGAGCCAGATTTCTTTATGAATATTATAAAACCGTGTGCTAGCTATAGTAGAATTTCGTCCCACAGCAATATCAACGAGCCTTATTCCAGATGTTGTGTCATCTTTTCGCTAGCATGTTTTCAGAGAAATCCACCCTAGATTCTGCACAACTAGAGCCACCAAATATCCCGAGGGTGCAATCATAGTTGGCAGATGTTAAATTTCGGCCTCGAATAATTCAACGCATCCTTAAAGAACTAGATTGAAATAAGGCAACGGGACCCGACGGAATCCCTGCTATAGTACTCAAGAGCTGTGCACCTGCACTTGCACCTGTACTATTTACGATTTTTAGCATGTCGTACTCCCAGAAGACACTGAATTGGTGAGAATCAGTGCCTGCGCCTGCCATAAGTCTCATTAAACATCGAGGTGGTCAGCCCACCACATCAGGTTATTGGTGGCTACTCGAATCAACAATTTGATACATTATTTTTATCTATTACTAGCGAATCCCCTGCACACTTCGTAGTGCAAAATAGAAAAATGAAAAAATCAATTTCAAATTTAAATCAGTGACAAAAGATTATCTGAAAGATTCAGCTCAATCGATTTGGTGCTTTTCGAGATATAAGATTTTGAATCATATACTTCAAAATTGTTGGCAGTCGATACAGCAGAACTTGTTACATCATCGTACCACTGGCATAATTCTTGATGCCATCCATAGTAGTTTGAGAAACCCTGTTGTTGCTTATTTATTTTTATGGTTGATGGATTTTCCATAAACACTTCTCTTGGGAAAGGTGAACCTCGCTTCAAAAATGTACTCTATTGGGTACGAAGGTATACCCCATTTATTTACGTAGCTCAAATCAATTTTCAATATCAGTTAAAATGAAAAAACAGTTTCTCCGTAGACCAACAGGTTAACCCTTTACGGACCATCAATCAATTGAAACAAATAAAAGTCAATAAAGCTCAAAACAAACCAAGAACCGTTCTAAGTTATAATATCCACTTTGGGGCGATTTCACAGCCCATTTAAACTTCCCAACAACTTACGTGAACGACACACTCCGTCAGTAATCCCTGTTGGCCGTCCAGACAAACAAGAGCTGACCGTTAAGCTCTGAAGTAGTACTCGGCTGGCACACCCTTTAGGTACTCAGGGTCCTACCATGTGCAAGACGCACTATGCACACAACATTCGAATGGTATGCTTATCGATGTAAGGATGCGAAAATGGAATTCAGGTCAGCAGGATGAATATTATTCAAAGTGCTATCGAGCCATCTAAACGATCGACAACAAGACGACTAAATTAAATTCCTTTAGCAACTGCGACGAATATACTCGCACGTACATTATATACAGGAGGGAGATGTGTGTTCCTTTGATGGAGTCACAATGAACGAGAACGATTTTGTTTTACTCCAGGAATAAGTTCCCAGTGAACAACGAATTGGCATTCCACACTGAATTGTTGAGGCAAAAATTAAAAAAAAAGGATTATACGTATACAATACATGTATAATCCCAACATAATCTACATAGACTTGTGCTCTATTCTGATTCAAGAAGTGCAGTAAAGTGCAAAATAGTCCTCCCTAAAGTGAGCAGATATAGAACGAGAGCTAAGAGATAATGTGAAATGCTGAATGAATGGAAATGATGGGGTAATTTGGATTTTGCACAAAAAATATCTACTCCTTTTTTTCCTTGGAAAAACTACAGGACCTGCATGTTATATTCCATTTTCCACTTGAGCTTTAATTAAATTCACATAAAAACATCGTTAGGGTTGACGCATTGTGTTCGTGTGTTCGTTTTCTTTTTTCCTGTTGCATTTTAGTACTTTGAGTTCCGTCCGTAATTGAGGTAATGAATACGTAAAAGGACTTGTGTTCGTGCATACAAATGGAGGATAATGTAGAACAAATTAGAAAAGAACAACAAATGTGCGGTTGCTTTCTAGTTTTATCAAGAGGGACAGAGCTTTAAAATCACTGGCCACCTTTAATTTAATAATTTCTAGGAAAGCCAAGGTTAGTGGGGAGACTGGCGTTTCAAGAGTGTACCAATTATCATATGGAACGATGGGTTTGTAGTACAGTTATGGACTCAACAAGTGTTAAGAGGAAAGAGCTCTACCCCTTAAAAGTACTTGTATACTGTACAGTTTCTTAGTACACTTCGGTGTATATTTTTTTTTTATATTTTTCAGTTGAAGAGGTCGTAGGTATAATCCGTCTGAGGAATAATTGTTCGGGTCAAGAGATTTAAATAAAATTTAAAGAGCATTTTTTTTTTTTTTTTGAGAAAATTATTTTGACCTTCATTTTCTAACTTGGAGCTGTTACCCTCAAACTAAATAGATAAATATAATTTATTTCCCGCATCTATAGAAAATAGAAACCAAGAGGTGTCCTAGATCTTATACACACCGATTGAACCTAATAGTGCTTTTTCTGTAGGTAAAGATAGGCCACATTGAAATATACAGGGTTCCACACTTCATAGAATTTGAGCGGATGCGGGCTGCGGTTATCACACTTTGTACATTGTGAGGCGACCTCTTGGGTTTGAGATAGGTACACTCCGTTGAACTTAAAATTAAACTTTCAAATCTGATAGCCTTTTTATGCTGTTAATTTTGGTAACTCCTTTATAAATTTTAAGGGAATTGTGCGCAAATTTTCAAGGAAAGACGAAAAGGCTTCTTACAGTATTTAAAGCATTCCGGAAGTAGTAGGTATGAACATATTTTTCATGCTTCCACTCTTTTATTCATGAGGGCATCTGGGATGAACTACCATTGAATTAGTTGTCTGTACCGATGACGAGGGATATACATGTATAATTGTTGACTTCTTATAGGACAGGGGAGATTAAACTCCAATTTAGGCAGTGTAAATGTGACATCGTTTTTCGAATTGTTAAAATAGAACAAAGCGAACTAAAATTTCAGAAAGTGGTTACATTTCTTCTTTTGGTACACGGTATCTGCTGATATGAGTTTTTGCCTTTTGGGAGAATGACCCAAGTCAGTGAGCGGAATCTATAGCAAAACATTCAAGAAATTGCGATCTTATGACCAAATCGTTCGTGCCTTCTAATCTATGGCAAAGTCACATACGGGAGCAGATGGCTAGCAGAAGCCCCTAGATTAGATTAAGTCGGGAGGGCTTTTATGGGGCTCAGCCACTACAGCCTCTTTAAAGGAGCCTATTATAATTTTCCTGACGAGGTCCTAGAGGGATCTTTTTACTCCGGACATAGTCAGGACATGTAAAGGGTGTCCCATAATTCAAGCAAAATGTAATTTTGATAGACTTTACCTAAATTTTTATTGATTCATAGAGTATACAGATTGGGGTTAGGTATGTATTAAAATTTTATATGACCGTTTCGCATAAATGTGGCTGAATACACCTCCCCATTTCCACTTTCAAGGCGTTGGTGGTCGTGAGCTTGTTTGCATAGATCTTTGGCTTCAAAAAACCCCAAAGAAAAAAGTCCAATGGAGTTAAATCGCAAGATCTGGATGGTCAACTCTGATCGCAAAAACGGCCGATTACACGATCAGGAAATGGCTCATGCATTAATGTGACCATTTCACCCGCTTTTGGCGGGTTTTACCCTCTTTTTTGCCTAAAAACATTCCACCCGCCACCACAGCCATTTTCCCGCTTTTTGATAATAAATCGGAATTAATTCTCTTAAGAATTTTCTTTAGTCCTTTTTTTCACTACGTTTGAAGATTTTTTTAATTTAAAAAACATATAACAACCCTGATGGCAGATCTAAGCCGCCGTAGACAAGTTCAGTTGGCATAAGTGTGCGAAAATTGCAAATGTCATGAGTCAAAGAAACAACCAATGATTTTCTGATTTGAAAATAGTTTAATTAAATGGACAAGCCAGGCCCTGGGCAAAAAAAAATCCTCTCGGCGATAAATAGTCTTTGAACCAAAGATTCGTCTTAAGCTATGACTCACCGTATAGATGGGACGTTCGGGACTTGTAGAGTTCCACGAACTATGTCCTCTGACGGAATCATTCCCTATCATTCCGTAAATTAGATTTTACGTGACAATACGTGAAATAAACAGTTTTCTACTATTTTGCACGAAATTTTTCAGGTCAGAATCTAGTTTTGGGAAACCCGCCAAACCCGCCAAAACACGCCCGCTTTTAGCTTAAAAAAACCCGCCGCTTTTTGCCAAAAAATAAATGGTCACGTTCATGCTGTAATTGATTTGTTTCTCTGGCAGTATGGCATGTGGCACGGGCACCCTCTTGTTGAAACCACATATTGGTCACATCCATATCTTGTAATTTAGGCACTGAACTAGTTAATAAAAAACACCATTCATTGTTACTGCCTGACCAACCGCATTTCCGAAGAAGAATGGTCCGATAATGCCTCCAGCCCAAAATTCGCAACAAACAGTCAGCTGTATGCATTTGTATCTCAACAATTACTCTTGGGTTTTCTGAACCCCAAATGCGACAATTTTGACGATTAACGAAGCCATCAAGATGAAAGTGAACTTCATCATTTTGTTCGAAAATTGCGGGCTGTAGCTGAAAAACCTACATTATTTCTAAAATATTGCTTAACAATGAAAATGCCTTGATCTTTCGTATAGCGCTCCATTTTTACTAACCCCCAACTGATGTTAGCTGTCAGATTATTATATTTCAAATTCAAATTTTACGTAAATTATGGGGCACTCGTTTTAAGCCCCTACGGAAAAAGCGATTATATGCGATTATATAATAATTTTTCAAATCGAAAATATCTATAGCAAAATTAATCAGAACATTTTTTCCAATGAACAGAAGAAACATCAAAACTCAATACTAACTGCAGTATAAAATTCATTATTTACACACTAACTGTATCTTCCCGGCTTTGCCCGTGCCCCGGATTCGTTTTACTTAATCGGTTCGGTAGAGATATAAGATTATACATTTTTTTTTGTATGGGAGGTTATCACGCGGATAGTAATTCAGACGCCATTATCAGACTTACATGCGAACCAAGGTTTTATTATAATTAAGAAACTGAAAAACTAAGTGTGCCTACAGCGCATCCTGTTGAGAATTTTCCAACTTTTTCTTTTTTACCTTTGCAATTACCATACGAACCCGCAGAAGGAAGTATCCAATTCAGTCCAGTCGTTTTCAATTTTTAAGCATCCGAACAAACCACTACCCATGTTTCTATATACAGATAAACGGTCCTAGAAGTCGTATATTTAGAAAGCCTTTCCGTCTTGTTGAAAGATTGATCGCACTTAACCTATTCCCAAAAAGAAAGCGAATTCTTATTGCAAAATTACCATGCAATAGCTTTCCATTTTATGCTACAAAAAAAAAATTGGCACACAGTTCCTTATACGTACCTTGGAAAACCTTCTGAAAACGGTGTTAGGCAATAACGCCCAAATCGATATGGAAATAACGTCCAAAACAATTTATAATGCTTAAAAATATAAAACAAGATGGAAATAAAGCCCAAAAAGCATACGAACTTTGCCACAGGGGACCAAGATTCAATCCGCAAAAAAACCAAATTACACTGAAAGTTTTTTTTTTTTTCATTTGTAGGGAACGGCATAAGTTAATTTTAGACATGTAAAACATTTCGAAATATTTCACAACTTTTCTAAATTATATTGTGTAAAATTAGGTAGCAAAATAATAAATAAATAAATTGTCATGAGTAGAAAATTAAATTTTCATTCCTGTCGAGATTTTAAAACAACAATTTTTGTTTCTTAAAAAGAATATAATAAACCAAAAAGTTTATTGCCGAGTATTTTGGTATATGAAGATAGATATTTGTCCAAAAGTTAAATCAAAAGACCTTAACATAAAAAAATAAATCTATAAAAAAAAATCATAAAAAATGTATTCGAAACTTCCCACAAGAGGAAATAATAATCTTGGACAGAAATGCTAATTAAGCAGCAGAATACTAAAAGAGAACAAAGAAAAAATAGTCTCAAAACTACAAAGATTTGAAATTACAAAAGGGTTTAAGTGGAAGCTGAACTCGTTATACTGGGTCAAGAAGGAAATAATTTTCCAAAGAAAAGGAGATAACTAATACAAGAACGAAAATTTCATTGAAAGTCAAGCATTTTTATTTTGGTATAATTAGTATTTTTTTTTTATTCGTGTTTACCCTTTATTCAAAATTTAAGTAATTTTTGACGAAGATATATTTCATTCATTTTGTAAGGATCCGCCAAAGCTAAGTTATATAATTAATTTTACTTTAAAATTTAGTAAACAGGTCAAGAATTCAAAATTCACCACGGGCAGCGCGGAAGATGTGCACATCGTCCCCTTCACCCCTGGATCTTCATAAATGGTTATAAATAATATAAATTTGGTAAGTGACATTTTTCTGTTTGTAATATTATAATTAATTTTGATGCGCCCCAATTTTGGTTTTATTATTGAAAATTTTTAACGTTATTTTCATCCTTTTTTTTTTTAGTTTATACTTGAACATACTACATACATAAGTACCTTTTGTCTTTCATCCAACAATAAATAATTTTTTTTGTTAGTTTAATTTTATAAACATGGCATTTTGAATACATTAATTATTGGTGGATGTGGCAAGGCTTTGGTGAAGCCTAAGCCTATAGGATGACAAAGAAGATAGAAGTTGATTGGGGCTGCAATCAATCTCTCCCTTCCACTAAATTAAAAGTATATTATAGGGGCATGAAGGCCTCATCTTTTTATTATTTGAAACTTTTTAATGTTGGCATGTATATGCGTAACAAGCCGTCCAGGGTGACCGATAGCAAGAACCCCCCCATCCGACGAGCTAGGACGAGCTGAAGCTCGCATGCCAAGCTGTCGGTACCTGGACACCCTTCCACTTTTGCTGCCCGGACTGACTCCATGTACCTGTAAACATGGGGTCATAACGGTAGCGAGAAAGGTGGAAGAGGAAATAGCAAATTTCGTTACACATTGTCTCATCTCTTCTGGACATTTGGCAAAAATCTAACTATCCTGAGAAATTTAACTATATACATATCTCAATTCAACCGGTCGGAATCGGCAAAAAGTTGTAGGTCCCTTAGCATCTGTCCCACTTGGGGTATGTACGCGAATTTGTCCCAAAAACGTGCTCATTACTCTTGATAGTATACACTCTACAGTTTTATCATAAGCCTTCCACTTCCAACTATATGAACTTCTCATTAACCTGGATATAAGAGCAAAAAAAAGCCTATTGTAGAATAAATGCAAACTCTGTCCGTACTAGGAGAACATTTAAATAATAAAAAAAAAAAAAACAGAAATCCCTTCTACCAAACGGTCGCGTCGCGTCGTATCGTATCGTTTGTCCCTGTTTCTGAACATAAATCACCCTTATCCACCCTCATGAGTATGACCACTCTGCATATATTATTATTTTATTTAACTGGCCCTTGTGTTTGAACAAAATAAAATAAAAACGATTTAATGTGACCTGACCACACTTCCGGTACGAACAGAACACAAATCCTAGACCACGATTTCAAAACCCCCAACACCTTGTAAATACAATTTATACTTTACAATTGCTTTTGTACTCGTTTGCCTCGGCCGGCCGGCAGCGCGGCGTTCAACCAAATGCCGAGGCATGCTGCACAAAAAGTATTCTAAAAATGCCCTCAAGGTTGTGGCAAAAAAAAAATTGTTTGTGCTTGAAAACTAAAATAAAAACTCCACAATGAACTTACACCAGGAAATGGAAAGCGAATAATGTGACATGAAAAAAAAAAAGTTTATCTTCAATTTTCCACTGGCGTAGGACGTAGACACAGAACAGGAACTAAATCCATTGTGGATTCACCTGATGGCTTCCTCTTCACCTGTGCGATAAGATAAAGTTTAAGCATTTTATGAGTTTTAGTTTCGTCCTTTTTCTACTTTCTTCGAAAATGAGAGGTAGTGAATAAAGTATTTTTTTTTTCTTCAGAGAAATTTTACGAAGAAGTCATTTTCCAAAGTAACAAATCGGAATGGGGTATAGAATTAGAGATGTTGCTTCGCGCTATGGCAGGTAAGTCACGTGACAAATTTGAAAAATAAACTTTGTCGCCCATGAGAAAGTGCAATTCCTTGCAGTTTTTAACGCGCCAGAGGTATCTACGTCTCTAGTGGAAAGTTACCAAAGGAAGCAAGCTTAAAAATGAAAATTTGTCATAGTTGGTTTTAATGGCATACAATTATTATGTTTAGGTATGTTGACTCACAATGGGATTTATTGAAGTTGTAAACGAGTAAAGTCCCATAAGAGTAAAACCCGACAAATGGAGAGGAAACAGAGCAGGGACTTAGCACCTTTTTAATAAAATCGGGTAACCGTTTTATTCCTATCGATCTTTTTTTAATAATTCTCTCGACAAAGGCGTCTTAGGTATTACCTAACTAACATTTCAGCTGCAGCTAGGACTTCCGAACGGCTTGTATAATAACCTTACAATTAAAGCCCTGAAAATAATTTTAAAAGGACTACCACGAGCAAACCAACGTCAGCACCCTTTTATGGCTGGAAGTAGAGTAACTCAATATCAATTGCTCTTCCCCTCTCAACCTCACGATCGCTGGCCACTCTCTCTTTACCTGAGAGGGTAGTTTTTCCATTTCAACGGATGTAGTTAACTGAGGAAAGGGATAGTTTTTATTCCTCGTGCAATGTCATACAACACAATCGACCATACTTAAGCTTTTACAGAACCTTTTAAGAAGCTTCGATTAATGTTCTCATTTTTACTCTTACCGAGAGTTTTTAAAAGTGTTATAGAAACTGAAAAGGTTCTGCGGTTAGGCTTAATCGAAGCTCAAATGTTAGTTGGGTAGTTATAAACTTACAGTATTGTATAAGCTATAGGTATAAGCTTTTGGAATTATGTTCGCAGGAACCGGGTTTCAAAGTTTACTAGTCCTGCAGCCAAATGAGTTCTGGAAAAGTAATGTTCTTCCGGTTGTCGGATTTCCTCCCTCATAGATCATGTGCGGCAGATGGCTGTCTTGTAGGACGGTCATAAGTCGCATTTTGAGGAATAGGTTCCTCCTTTGATCATCTACCCTGCTATAGTAGCTATAGAATAGGCAGAGGTCAGCGATTAGTCTTTTGTGCTCCAGCGACGGTAGAGACATTTGCACTGAATATGTAACTTAACCATGAGGACGCTGGTTTTGCAATATTGAATAAGTCATTCTTGCATGCTTTTTTCGAACTGACTCTGGCTCTAACATATGCGAATACCTACGGATAGCTAAGTCAATACTATCTCAGTTTATTCAATACTCACCATAGGCACAGACAACATCAAGCTCAAAGACACAACATGAAGAGGAAGACTGAATGAAGCAAACTAAGAAAAGTTTTCTGCAAAATTCAGGAACAAGGATCCGACAATGTCATCGTCAATGCATATCATACACGAACATCGATCCGAGACAAACAAATTCATTAACTGACTCGACATAATCATCGCTGAACTGAATGCGAACTATATTTTTACGATTTAATCCAAGGGTGGCCTTTGCTCATTTGCTCGAACAGATCTATGGTGTTTTATGGTTAAAAATTGTCCTTTATTGGTCGTGCCAATCAGCCGCCAATAGTCACAATATGAATTTGGCTATATGAAATTCCAATAGATCGGACGACGAAGAGAGACAGGCGGAAGACTTCGATTTAAACTTATACCAATTTCAGTCCGCTTACCGGATTTTGCCAGCGTTTTTCATGCGGAATTACTGGCCATCCGAGAAGCTTGCACTCAACTAGGGCGTAAAACAACGCATAAACAAAGCGCTGCTATCCTCATAGATAGCCAAGCCGCCATCAAAGCCATCGACTCGGCTATCATATCCTCCAAACGCCTCGCTCTCAACGACGGTCCACATTCCTCTAGGAGCGGCTAAGGGACAAATACATTCGCATTTTCTGCGGAAAGCCAATCTCCGATGGTCGGGATTGAAAAACTCCGTCATAACTAGGAAGATATGGCCTACCTACGATCAAAATAGAACAAAGAACCTACTAAACGGAACCCGCCCAGATATCGCCAGAATCACGGTGCATTGGCCAATTGGAGTCAATGCGGTCAAATTAGGTATGCCATACAACCCTCAATGCCACAGTTTCGGAAATACAAACGAGAAAGAAACTTTCTCTCATTTTCTCTGCAAAATGTACAGCTCTAGCAAGAGATAGACTGCGCGCATTGAACCAACCCTTCTTTGACGACCTTAGCCACATCTAAAGGGATACAGGATCTTATCCGTTTTCTCAATTCTACATGTTTGTTATAGACACCGACCGGAACACATCCTTAACAATCATCACAAAGTAGGTCAAACGAGGCGTAGTAACAAAACGACACACGCTATATTGCTAATTGGGTTCAAAGGCATGAACCACCACTTCCACCTACCTACCTCGTCTTAAACACATATCAGCCAATGCTTTGTATATTGCAGACACGTATATTGCAGACAATTAAAAAAAATCACTCTCGAATAGTTTCTTATAACAAAGTTAGATAGTTATGAAATAAAAGATTCTGCTTCGTCAGGGAATTCGAACCATACTTTTATATTAGATTTAGCTAGCCAGTTCCGACAATAGGAAGAGATGACCAGGCAGATCGCCATCATCGAAAATGGAATATATTTATATATATTCCAAAAAGTTCGGTTCAAGGCAACACTATGGTTCAGGAAAGAATGTAAGTAATCTGTTGCATAGAACAAGGCTATCAAAGACTGCCTTCGTGACAAAAAATGTCTCTGAGATATAGGCTCTGAGATGGGGTGGCAAGACAAGGTATATGCTGTCATCGAAAAATGTCTTTGTGTACCTAGGCGCTGCCTCTTTGGGCTAAAAAAGCAACTGAATAGACTAGCAAAGCCTTCTCTCGAACAACTAAAGTGAACTTTTATAAGACTCTAATAGTCCCAGTAGGTACTTCTCTATGGCGCAGAGGCTTGAACTCTATTAAAAGCGGATGAGATTACTCTTGGTTGTTTCGAGTGGAAAATTCGTCGAGTAATTTTCGGTCTCGTCTGCATTAGCGGTGAATGGAGGTGGAGATACAATGACGAACTGTACGGACTATACAGCGTCATCGACTTAACCAGAAGAGTGAAGGTCCAGCGACTGAGGTGGCTAGGTCATGTAGAACAAATGGACACGAATGCTCCGGCCCGGCAGATCTTGGAATCCACACCCATAGTAACTATCGGCGGAGTAGAGGACGACAGCGAGTTAGGTAGTCCACGGAAGTGGAATGGGACCCTAATCAACTTAGCGTGCGAAACTGGATACAGCTGACTATTTACAGAGACAGCTACTAATAAACTTATTTCAAGGTTGGATATTTTTGAATAGTTGAATTTCGATAGTAAATTCTTGTCCATTGAGCAGCACCTACGACTTGCTTCAATTACATCAGCTGCGCACTAACTCAATAATTGAATACAACAGAGAGGATGACAACCGCATATTGTTGTTTAAATACACGAGAAGCTAGACCTAGGGTGTCTACCGCCTGTTGCGCCACCTATTTATTTATTTATTTTTTTGTTTAAAAATTTGCGTCGATTTCTAGGGCCTCTTTCCATTTCTATGAGGCTTTTTTCTCACCACCGTGTATCTAAGACAAATAATGGCCTCGTTAAAGTTTGCTAAAGAGTACCCACGACTATTCCACGCCTATTTAAAATCCCACCAACTGTTGTAAGAAACCAGAGTTCTTAAAGAACACCCCTCAAGTTCTATTGGTGGAGAGTTCTTACTTTAAAAGGTTACCCAAACTGTAACTCCACTGATGGGAACCTCAGCGTCAACCAAAAACGGTTCCACATCGTTTGCCTAATAAAGCACATCCCGTAATTCACCCGCACCACACGGGCCACACTCACTATTCCCTTTGTGTAACATCATTTATATCCTTATCATGGTAGAGAAGCCACATCGTGACTGTGTTCCTGTGTTCCTCTGCTCGTTCTACATTCTCTCGCTCATTGTTTGCAATTTTCCAAGTAATGTCTCATCAAACACAATGAATAGCTTCATTAAGACTGTGTCACTTTGATGTCATGCTGCCATATTTTATACCTTCGCTAAGACTAAAGGCCATTGCACAATGATAACGTGCTGGTCTGCTTCCATGGTGATAATGATGTCATCATACAGATACTCAGTCATACCCATCACAAAGTGAAACATAGTTGTAATCTATAGACACAAACACACACACACACAGAAAATTACCTTAGTTATCGGCAGGAGCCAGCACCTTTGCTGGTGGCAACAAGGCTTCAAAGTGGTAATGACAATGTGACAGCGTTGCAGACTATTATTTCAAATTTACACGTTGCTATAGGTGCTGCGCAGAGTATATGCACTTGAACAATAAATTATTTGCTTGGAGTTGGAGTATGCCAGCCCGATACGCTTTGCCTTCGTCCTTGATCTTTAATTAAACCGAACATATAGGCATATCATGCGTGATTAACTTCTGATAGGGATTCATGCCGAGAATCAAGTCTGTGGGTTTCGAATGTGGATTTTCCTCTCAACTTGATTGAATACCTGCGTATACATCACGTCTTGTGGGCTTACGTGGGTTTGTTCGCTTGATGCTCTGCATTTATAATTCATCACTCTCTATCTCCCTTCCCTAATATTCAAATTTGTTTAATCTATTAGTGGTACCTAAAGTGATTACGATTTTTCAGGCAAAAGTTAATCAGAGAACTCTACTTTAGGAAGTAGTAGTCCGTCCATAGAAATACAACAAGCTACAACTATTCCCACACCACTTGCCCACATAAAATCCAATTCCTACCTCAAGGCTCGGAGATGGTGTGTATTTTTAGCACAGATGTACCTGAATTGAATATTCAATATTTCCCACAGATAGATAGGAATTTCACTACCAAATGCCAATTCGAACTACGACGAGTCGTTTTTGATGTTGCGACCATCGTATAGTATAGTCATAAGACCGTCGTGCTAATGGAATTTTTCAATTTGTGGAATTTCAAGGTAATAAAAGGGCATAGCAACCCTTTGAGGTTGCGAAATTCTTTCGACTGCTAGTAAAATATGAAACTCAGTGACTCGATATCGAAACGGATTCCTTAGGACATGTACGTTTGAATCTCTGAATAGGTGTATACGTATCCTAGTTTTGGTGTAGAAAAGGATTTCATATTTTGAATAATAGCCATCATCAGATAGGGGTGGTATGTAGAATTGTAGATACATATAGTTTTATATTAAGCAGGTAACTTTTTTTTTAATTTGTTATAGAATTTAATTTATTTAACGCTTTCGGTACATCTTTTTTGTTCTAAGGTTAAAAAAATATTTTATTTCTTTTTGTGGCTACTTACACTCCTACTAAAAACATTGTAACATTATTTTTGGTAAATATTGGTTCTAAAGTGGTTTTTGGGAACGTTGCCATATGGCATCAATTGTATCAAGTGGTAGCAAAATAAATGACAAAATTAATATTTTTGTTTTAGTTTCTTATTTTTATATATTCATTTTTAAACAAAATTGAAAAGAAAAAAGTATAATTATTTTTTTTTTTATTAAATTGTATTCTAGAAAAATAAGGATTTTTGAAAATATTTAAAAAACACATATTTTCATATATGTATAAAAATAAAAAAACTAAAAAAATAATAAATTGTTGCATTTATACTCGGTTTCCTTTGTTTACTTCAAACATTACAAGTACTACGAATTAAAAACTAAGTATATTCCAAGATAAACACGTGTATTTATATAAAAAAATAATTAACAAATAAAAAATATTAAAAAAAAAAATCAAATATTTATAAAAATCTAAGTAATTTTTTTTTAATTCAAATAAAATTAAAAAGTAATGATATTCAAGACCATTTATGCATAAAAATACATTTATTTTTATACATATGAAGGTATATATAAATTTTATTTATGGAAATGATGCCTTAAAATGCACCTCTAGATAATATTGATCATGCCATATGGCAACACAGAAAAGGAAAATTGTGCCAAATTGAATAGACGGAACTTATATGTTTATTTTATTTTTTGTCCGCCTGATATTAGCCAATCAAATAAAATCGAAATTGATAATCTATTTAATAATTATCAATGTAAAAAAGAAATAATAAAAATAGTCGTCCGACAAAAAAATTCGAACTCTATTGCAGACCGATCTTTCACGAAAGCTAAAAGCTCAATGACGACAACTATCACCCAGATTTTTTGCTTCTAATTATTAAGCAAAGCAGATACTCTAAGAAGTTAATCAGAAAAAAGAATAGAAAATATATACTCAGAGAGTGAGAATGGGTGTTATGAATATTCGTGTTGCCATATGGCATCAAAATACCGAAAGGGAGGAAAATTTGTTTTCGATAATCCAGCCTGAGAATTTTTGTTTGGTATTTGTTGTCAAAATTTCATTGTAAACAAGCAGTTGACAAGCGGCTCTGGCTGCAAATATTAATGACACATTTCTTTAGATGGGAAACCTGTTTTTTTTTTATAAAACACCAATCGGAAAGGTTGATTAGAAATGCCAATACCAACAGAGTCACTTATAAAGGGTGTTTTTTTTGCTGTTTGGTTTTTCAGCCTGATTTTTTTGACAGTTCAGGCGTGGTTTATGATTCTGACACGTGTCAAAGTAAAAAATGCTCAGTTATTTGCAATTGCCATTTTACCATGGATAGAATTACGCCAGACCAAAATTTGCAAATTATTGAGTTTTATTACCAAAAATCGTGCTCAAGCTCAGTAAAAAAATTGTGATTAGAGCACTTTGTCCATTTTATGGTCGTCGTAATCGTCCTACAGAACAGGCTACGTTTATAATCAAAATTGCCGTATATAGTCTGCGGAAGCTGAGAAACCAAAGGCATTGCAAGAACTGCCAATGCATAAAAAAAAATGTAACGTTTGGTGCGGTTTATGGGCCGGTGGCATCATTGGGCCGTATTTCTTCAAATATGATGATGTCAACAACGTTACATGGTGCTCGCTATCTTTCGATAATTTTGAACTTTTTTTTTTTTTTGTCCAAAATGGAAGAGCTGGGTTTGGTCGACATGTGGTTTTAACAGGACGGTGCGACATGCCACAACATACGAATCCATGGACATATTGTGAGGCAAATTTGGTGAGCAATTCATCTCACGTTTTAGACCTGTGAATTGACCGCCTAAATCGTGCGATTTGACGCCGCAGGACTATTTTTTGTGGGGATATGTGAAGTTTCTATAGCAACAGCAACTATTGCCGCCTTGGAATACAACATAACTCGTGTTATTGGTGAGATAGGTACCAGTTGATATGTTGGAAAAAGAATACCAAAATTGGACATTCCAGATGGACCAATTGAGACGGTCGACATTTACACGGAATAATATTCAAAAAGGATGTGGTAAGAATTGATTTATCAACCCTAATACAAGTTTCACTCAATTTTGCAAATTTTCGTTGTTTTTTCTTTCAACTTTAAAAACCAAACGCTTAAAAAAATCAGCCAAATTAAGTTTTGTCTTACATCCTCCAAGAATTTCCGAAAGCAATTATAAAAATCAGCGGTAGGCATATTATTCATTTCTTAAATCGTTTGCCCATTCCTCCGTCTTTATATACAAGTAGTATTGGGCTCCCTCATGTATTGCTTCACGTTGGCAAAGGGAAATGGTGAAATGGTCAGAATTCCAACAAACAGCAATTTTCAATGGAATTTCCGCAGTCTCTTTCCTTCTTCTATTAAGGACTTATGGAAATCTCGTTTCTTCTTCTGCTGTTTATTATGAAGAAGTTTTAGCGTAAGGCTTTAAGATGTCAACTGGTCGAACTCGCGTAAGAAATACATATTATAACTTCAAAAATCACGAAAATCGGACAAATAGTTTTTAAACTATGGAGGAACAAATAAACAGACAGACGTTTCAATTAATCTAGTAGTGTGGACAACTGAACCGATTGAGCTAAAATTTCCTGATTTTCATCGGAGGTAGTGTTTCTGTGAATTTTGGTCAAAATTGGACAAAGGGGCGTGGCACCTTCCATCCAAAAAAAAAAACATTGCAAACGCTTTTTCTCGACATTTTAAAGTGAAAAGTGTACTTGATCAAAAGATTTTAAGTTTTCCGATAGATGGCACTGAACACCTAAATCTTAAAATTACACTATATCTTGTCATTTACGGCAGCTTTTGCCTTGACATTTGGTAAATAATTTGGTAATGTTAATTCACTGTCAGTTCTGCATGTAAGCATTAGAATAATAGTGAGTTGATTGATTTGTTGCTTACTAGCCGCACTATCAAGTGAAAAAAAAATGTGATTAAGACGGAGATGGCTAAGCAGTTTAATATCAGATCATACAGAAATCCCAGAAAATTGGAAGGCGGATGAGCTCGCCAAGCTTGAAAATAAATTAACTTTTTTTTTCAGATAAAAGTGCTCTAGGTATTCCTATAGCAACTTGCAAACTTGCATAGTGCTGGATGCTATCGAAAGACAAGGTGGACACTGGATAAGTTGTTCAAAATGTCCAGTCCACGAAGCAGATTTTGCCAAAGTTAGTTCTGAAATTCCACGTGTCTATCCTAAGTCGATGTCGTTGTCGAGTAACCGAAAGTCTACTTATGCCCCTATTGGTGCATAGCGCATCCACCCTCTGACCACCATAATGGTTTGCGAGACCATTGATGGCAAGCTCGTAGCGTAGGAAGGAAGTGGAACATTATTGACGGAGTCAAATCCAAAGATGCTACACTTCTTTCTAATGAGGAGGACATATTGCGCAGATGGAGCAAGCACTTTTCTGAATTGCTCAATCCAATCCCATTGAGGATGGGATGACAGATCCATCTCCTTGAGCAGAGCGGAAAATATAGTCACAGAGGTCGCATTAGAAATACCAGAATACGTGAGGAACTCAATGTCGAGCAGCTACTTCTTCGGTTGTTTGGTCATGTTAAACGCATGTCCCCGACCATGATTCCACGACGTGCTATGGAATCCGTACCATCGGGCAGGCGTCCTCTAGGTAGACCCAGGATGAGATGGTTAGATCAAGTCCATATCTCTCCTCTACCTATGGGGATTACCCTATGGAGGGTCCACTTGAGCAACCTACACCCAGTTCATGAACATGCGGACCATTGAAAATGAATGAATGAATGAGTTCTGAAATTGAATTTAATTTAATTCGTACGCAACAAGGATTGATGTATTTTCAAACGATTTTTGTAGAAGCTGTACCGACGAGGAGGAGGAAGATCCTAATACGATCTAAAGAGTTTAACAAACATAGATGTTCAAAATCTTTTATGATTCATTAGAAGTTAAAACTGTCCCCAACGAGTATATAAGGGAAATAATTTCACCTAAATTATAATTCAAAATGTGTCGGTTTTTCCTGACAGCCACTTCAATCTAAGCTAATATACTACTGATTTATTTTCTCTCAAAAACTGTTGACATAACTCCAACCAAAATGCTTGTTTACAAATAAAAATATTGTTGTTCTTTTTGGCATAACGCTCTTTCCAGAAATCGTATTTACCCTCTGTTTGCTCTCTAAATATTTATTTTGTTTTAATCTCATACGTGTGGTCAGGATATTTTTTTTAATTGATTTTTAGCGAATTTATACTGTATGTTTTTAAAATTCCCAAATCGTCCTACATCTAAAAAAAAGGAGCTCCTGTTCATACCAGTCAATAAATAAACAAACATAACCACTTTCTGTTGCCTTTATCATTAAATCAACACCCCAATTTCTTCCCTAGAGCTAGGACTATATAGGAGTATAATAAATTCGTTCAATTCCACGCCATCGCTATTACAGTTAGTACAGACAGTTAGCATTTGTCACGACTTCATTTGCTATCCGAATGCGTTCCAATAACAAAATTGTCCTTCTCATTCTTCGCGGTATGAAACTACCGCAGGGATAACATATTAATGAATAATAAATACAAAAGTGTTTTGGGAGTAAACACCACTGGCGGTATCCTCTCAACAGGATATTTTTCTTTTACAACTCCTTTTGTTTATAGAGTCTTGGATAGAAAATTGTGCTAGTGAGATGTTTGTTAGTATTGTTAGACATTTTTTGTTCTCTTTTTGTTGACGCTTTTGATTCTCATTCGCAGTTACTTAGTGCAGACGCGATAAGTCCCTTTTATCCTTTGCCAGCAATGATACAAACCATCAACGGATCGATGGTTCCTTGTGTGGGGATTTGCCAAATTGCCATTGCATTTAAGCTTTGAGAAAAGTAGCTACATTGAGGACAGGTTATTGTCAAGCCATGTGAAGTATTTATTTGAATTAGTTGAAGTAAGCCAGAGGGATACTGAAGTGTGACAGAGCTATAATAATGTAAGTTACCAAAATGGGAATGCTACATTCTTTTGTTTTTCTGTATTTAGGTTGGAAATTTATTTTTATTTCATTCATAGGCGAAACCGTGTGCAAAGTAATCGACGAATGTTCAGACTTAACACGCAATGGAAATAAAATACAACTTTAATATTTTGTCACTCTTCTAGGTGTATGACACGACACAATGAAGTATGAGGGAGTGTCACGAGAGTTTAGGTGTGCATGTGGATTGGGGTATGTAAAGAAAACCGTTGACTTTAAGAATTTAAGAGAAAGGCAAGTACATATTAACACCACAAGAAAAGTTCTGTTCTGTCTGATCCAGAATTGAGCGGAAAACATTGGTTAAAGTTTCATTTGAAGGTGTACACGCAACAATTTGGGGGTCGAATTATGACCATCCAAATATATAAATTCCAATTATTGAACTTAGTCCGATTTATGTACATCTGAACTGGCACTGAGCACTGAGGAGGCCGACTACATTTTGATACTAACACGTTTTTTTGCTCCCAGGCTGCAATACTGAACACGTTGCGTTTATTCCTAGAGTTGAAGGGGTTGGTCATTACACAAAAAAAATATTAAAATAATAAAAGGATCCCAAATTGTTAATAATGAATCCATTTTTACCAATCCGATAATATTTACCAGTCCGATAATGTTTTTATCGAAGTGTCTATTCGGTTTTTGATTTTGTACCAACTGACGTTTACGATGTTCGGGACACGGCTATACGTAATCAACGTAACGTAATCATATTTTCATTAAAAACTGTTTATAAAGATAAAAGTTGGGTCCTAAATGTACAGCATAGTCCAAAAATTATATACTGGAGTTTAAAGGACTTGTCGCGAGTGAAACGAGCCATATACCCCAACTTGATTTAACTTTGACATTTCGTTACGTAGTCGATTTTTATCGATGTTATTTGTTTGGTAGATTGCAGTCCGAAATTATCAGCCTGAGGAAAAATACTTCCAAGCACATCCAAATAATTAATTCAATGAGCAAGATTTTTACAAAATATCAAATCAGGAAGCTGAATAAGGAGGTCTTTTTGGCGTTGACCATCGTAGGCGTACACTTTCGTAGCTCGTTCCGCTGCTATCTTTATCTGGTTCCAGAAAGTAAGTTTGGTGTTGATGGTCACACACAAATACTTCACGGCGCCTTTCCTTCCTATTACTTCTTGGCCAATTTGGAATTGGCCTGCTAAATATGGCCGAAAGAAGTCATATCAAATTCAACTGCGATATTAGCATCAGGTCAATTGAGTAAAGAGTTTCTCAAAACAGACAAATTGATGACCGAAATGCAGAAAATGGAGACAATTTTTAACAATTATAATGAAAAGCAATTCTAATAAGATCGCATACTCTGCACGAACACTATAGAGGAATAAGCCTTTTAAACATCGCCTATGCGATCCTGCCCAGCGTATTATGTGAACGTCTTAAGCCGTTTCCTGACGAACTAATAGGACCTTACCAATGCGGCTTCAGGCCTGCAAAATCTAGGACCGACCAAATCTTCACATTACACCAGATCCTGGAGAAAACCCATGAATTCAGTATCGATACCCAGCACCTGTTCATCGATTTTAAAACAGCCTAATAGCTACACTGTAAATATAGGGATCGACTATATAGTGCCATGTCCAGCTTTGGAATTCCTGCTAAACTGATACGTCTTATCAGGATGACGGTGGAGAATGCTCACTGTTCCGTCAAAATTGGTAGGGATTATACCGAAACTTTCGACACCACCATAGGGTTAAGACAAGTTTACGTATTGTAATGCAGTTGTTTCAAAACGGTGCTTGAAAAGGTATAATACGCAAAACCCAGGCCAGTACATCAGGCACTGACTTCAATAAATCAACACAATTTCTTGGATTTGCTGACGATATTGATGACAGTGACTGGTATTGTCGAAACATCCTTCGATCGTTTTTATTTTGCGTGACCTGGGCACAGAATCGGACAAGAAGAAGCATATGCTTTCATCAACAAAAGTCCAATCCCACCACCGACTTGGTCTGAACGTGACAATTGATAGGCATAACTGCGAGGTAGCCAGTGAATTTGTCTACCTGGGCACTGGGCAGTGGGCACTTTTGTAAATGCGGAAGACTGTTTGCTAATCGCTGTTTCTTTGGGCTAAGTAAGCAATTGAGGAATAAAGCCCTATCGAGAAGAACAAAGGAGATGTTATACAAAACACTCGTTATTCCGGTCTTCCTATATGGTGCAGAAACATGGACCCTTATCCAGATGAAGGTTTCCTTGCTGTATTTGATAGAAAAGTACTACGGACGATTTATGGTCCTGTTTGCGTCGACCAAGAAGAGAATGTCCGGCGAAGAAGATTTATAACGAGCTATACGTGCTGTACAGCGACATAAGCCTAGTAAAAATCCGTATCTAGCGGTAAAGATGGCTCGGCCAGCGGATGAACATCGATGGTCCAGCGCGTAAGGTCTTAGACGCCATACCAGAGGGAATAAGACACCAAGGAAGACCTCATCTTTGATGGAGCGATCAGGTAGAAGGAGACCTCCGAAATTGGGGACGTCGGGCTAGAGATCGAGCCAGCTGGAGGCCCAGTAGCACCGCGCTTTGTAACACCATCAAAATTAAAGTAAAGTAAGAACTAAAGTTGATTGTGTTTTGAAAACATTATTTAAAAAGAAATATTTTTGACCTTGTTTTCAAATCGTCATCTGAATGCAAAAAGTGGATAACTCGAAATTTTTCGTTTTTGAGATATCTACGTTTTCTGCTTCCTTGATTCGATACAAATGTAGTGCAATAACCAGCAAACTCATAGTAATATCCTCGGCGACATGATGTAAGTCTTCGAAATACCTGCACGTATTTGTTAAGCCTAATCTCCTAGCGTACCTTAGAAGACAGTGCCCGTAGAGTATCCTTATTTCAATTCGTAGCTTTAATCTTTTGAGTGTTTTTAAGTCAGCAGCAATCTTACTCTTTTAACCTCAACCAGTGGCACAGCAAAAAATATCGTGTAGCTGTGTCATAAATAGATTGCCGATATCTCAAAAGTGTGGATGTAAAGTGAAGTAAAGTGAAGTTACCCACTTTTTGCATTCAGGTGACGAAATATAGACTGCCAAAAAATTTAAAGTTATATTTTTTCGAAGTAGAATATTTTTTTTTTAAATAGAAAGTATGAATGGCAAAATTATAGAAAATAGAAAAAATAAAACAAATTAAATTTCGTAATGAGAATATTTTCTTTTAGTTTCGGCATAGAAATTTGTCACAATGGTCAGTAATTTTGAAATTTGACAGATGCGCAATATATTATCTTTTATTCATATTTATACATCTTGGTGCATAGGTAGTTAATCTGGCAAAAAGGAAAATGAGAAAAACGGACAAAATATCCACGCTGACAACAGAATGAAAGTAGTCCTATAAGTGGACCTTGCTGGCGATGAATCATAGAAATGTCGCTTCAATAAAATACAGTAGAGATAGATCAAGTTTAGGAATATTAGGCACGAACTATAAACAGCTCCTAAACTTTAGGATGCATATAAAAATACTATTTACACTGTGCACATAAATTACGCGTCAATTCTTTCTTTAGATAAGACGTAAATTAAAATTACCGGCCGCTTGGTGAATGGCAAAATGAAGTTATATGAGCGGCTTAAAAGTGGAAAAGTTTTATATGACGTTCTATTACAATAGCGTTGCGTTGCCAGCCGTCCGAGTTTTCCCGGACATGTACTCTTTTTCGCTTAGGCGGGGAACGTCCACCATAGTTTTTCTAGGTTGTCCGAGTTTTTAATTTTTTCATCGTTAAGAGAAAAGGAAATTCGAAATTAACTGAGCTTGAAAATGTCAAGTGAATTCTGAAAAATATTATTGTAAGACCAATTTTGGTTATCGATAAAAGAAAGGTTCGAAAACACTAAATGAAAAAATGTCTAGTGTTTTATGTCCACCACAGTATGCGATCTATTGAAGTCGATGTAATCAATTTAAAATAAAATATTTTGGTGAATTGCTCGACAATGAATATAAAATACCAGGCACTTTTAAACCATTCAAAAAGGTGATTGCTTTCTCTTCACCCGGCAGTGGAACGACTTTTGCTGATGTTTGAAACCCTAAATAATATTTCGAAAACGTCAAAAATCAAAAATGACACATGAGCATAAAACATGACGTAGCTGCCGCAATAATACGCAAATTTTGTGCTTTTTTTAGATACTATTTTGTCCGGGATTTTCATACTCGATAACTTCTTTCTTGAAATTATTTCTGGCAACCCTATATTACGCTCAAAATTTCATAAGCTTTGCTACAATTTTTAAAGTATATTCGAAGTATTTTTGATAGATATAATAAGATAGTAAAAATAAAAAAACATAATTGAAACATTTTTGGATCACTCTATACTTTCACCGCTACCCATTTACCCAACCAAACCGTTAATATTATCCCTGTTTCGAGTTCGTATATAAATTCCTGATATATGCTTTTAAAAGTAAAATAGTACATTCTTCTTATTTATGCTGCCCATATTGTAGCTGCGATTTAGATGGTCGCAACCCAACTCGAAACAGTGGTATGCGAGAAACGAATACAATTTATAAAATGCGTATTTTTAGAAAAACCCTTTCCAAATGTGGATTTGCTTGTGTGGGTAATACACAGATTGAATAATGAGCATTCTTCATCTGCTGTACCCTCGTTAAGGGAATAATATTCCAAGCACACAAATAGTTTTATACCCTTTTCATGTAGATGTACAGATAATACCTATACCAGCGTGTAGGAAGGATTTTCTCCCACACAATTTAAACATTATGACTGTATAGAATAGTATTAAAATTCACAACAATATTCGTCGAAATATTTTTATGAATACATATTTTAAAATGCATAAATACCCAGATAGGGTACAGAGATAATGGATTTATTCATTAAAAGGCTTTTCGCAAATATTATACCCTTAAAATTGATAATTCCTAATGAAAGGGTTACCTAATCCGCTTCCGCAGTTGATATTCATCTATGTAGGTACATACCTTCGATTATTTTTATTATGCCAATGAAAAGATTATTTCTATTTAAAAAATGTAAAACTACGAATTTGCATTCAATGCACATATGTATATGTACATCATAAAGCTCAACGTAATTACCATATGACTAAGCCCATACACAAGGCATGACAGTGCATAATGAGTTACATAGCACTTCGGGGAAAAAAAAGAAGACCTCTCCTTCAGCTCTTATCCAATAATCCATTGAAATACTAACCGAATGAAAACCTCATTAAAATGAAATCAACCCGCACTTTCATCCTAAGCACACACTCAAACCCATCGCATAGGGTTGATTTTGTTTGCGTACAAAAATCAATATTCGCCCATAGGAAAGTCAGTCCCTGTATTCACCGACCGTAGCTATACATATATAATTGTAATACCATCATCAAACCATAATATCAAACCAGAGGATTCAGCCTCCCATGAGGCACCATCAGACCCCCTCAATTGCGCCTACCGCAATGACAATTGCATCGCTGGTTTCGTGGAAATGTCATCCGCGAACATAATTCGGTTACCATGTCCGGCTGCTGTTGGCGCTACTTTCAAACCGATGACAACTTCCAGTGAAATTGAACATTTTCCACCTCGGACTCATAATGGGTGCGCATAACCGCACGATTCATGGTTATTACCACAAAATTAACATTTAACTACGTCCTTCGTATCGCCCGCTCGACTGTGTTGTTTTGGTGTGCACTTTTTGTTGTTTGTGCTTCAGCATCAGGTACACACAAGGCTCTTTTTTTGCGCGAAAAAATACCCACATCCTTGCGTAGATAAAACCAAAATGTGTAGGCTCATGGAAACCTGTGATTCTATATCGCGCTAGCACTCTCAGAAACAAAGCCTTTTGTCAATTATTCTTGCTAATTGGAAACATTGTCGCAGTCCTTTGGCCGCAACGTGGGTAGATTGAATACACGGATAACTGTTGGCGGTGGAGTGATGCACCAGATTGTAGAACAAAGTCGGTAAAGGGTTTCATATATCGCATTTGTGTTCCTCTGAATATTCATGGACTAGAGGGCACACAAAAAATCTGGAAAAAAAAATGACCACATTTTGTTGAAATAGTCGGAATAGAAATTCTACTATATGCCACTACTACATCAGCAGATGTGCGTAGTGGATTTCAGTTTTTGGAATCATCATATCCAGTGTCGAGCGGAAATATTGCATTTTTTAAACGATTTTTGCGGGATGAAGGACTGTGTATATGGACGGGATCATTTCTTGTTCGAATATAATTGAGTATGTACACTTTTTTAGTAGTGGCCCATGAACAGTATCTATTTAGCCTTCCATCTAGAAAATCGTTAAAGGACTACCATTCAGTGGCTATACATAAAAAGGTACTTGTTTACTATTTCCTATTTAAGACTAATATGCCAACTAACTTTCATCTGTGTAATATTTTCCTAATAGTGACAGACAGACTTTATTTTAAATTGATTTCAATTTGATTTGAAACGAAAACCCCAAAGTCAAAGGACATAGTTCATAAACAACTAAAACCAACTTTCAAATCAGAAACTATTACCCAAACCATAGTAGACCAGCTTTACTCATCCTTCCTAAAAAAAACAACACTACACAACTATGAAAAATAGCTAAAAGGGTATTTTGTTGGCAAATCATTTCAAAACGTAATTTCCAAAACCCAATCAATTCCAATCGAATAACATTTCTGGCAGTCTGAGAAGATGCCCAAAGTCATATTTCAAATTACTTGCATTTAACAAAGTTTTCATTAGAAAGGCCACAGATACAAGAGTATCGTATCGATCATTTAGGAAGGGAAACTGAACGAAAGGAATTCCAATGAATTCCAAAGATAGTATTGCCAAGTTCCACACCCCGCATCATAGTGAAATAAATGATTACTTCCTCTAAGCACTCGACCCTTGTAATGTATTTTTGTTTACCCTTGTAACGAAATAAATGGAAGGCTGCAGGGGTACAAGGACTTCTGCAGGAAGGCATACCATCCTACAGGTGCTTGCACACCTGGGTCGTATCGTAACCGCCGATCGACTTGAGCAGATGAAAAAAATATTCACGACCAAATTCCAAAAAAAAAAACCTTCCGCCTCCTTTACCCCCCATATGACCTAAGGCTACAGGAGACCTTAAGTCAGTCCGGGCAGTGAGATCGGAAGGGCGTCCATGATACTGCAGCTCTGCATGCTTGCACCTGGCTCGACCTAGCTCGTCGGATATGGGGGGGAATCTTGCTGCAGCATCAGGACATTTGTTACGAATTTCCATGCAAGTATAGGTGTTATTTACTGAAGATATTGAAGAGAGAGGCCCGAGTCGTCCTTACATATTAATACACAATGTTTAAATTTTTCCGAGGATGGGAAGCGAAAGATCTTATTTGCTCCCCAGAGTTAACCCACCCCTACTCAACACAGACCGCAGTCTGCGTAAAGATACCTTGGCTACCATGGCACTCAATATTTATGGAAGCCCCTTACATGCGTCTTCATCGGCGTTACACGCTTAAGTTAATCGTCCTTTCATTGATGACCAATCCCTGCCACATCCACCTAAACTAAAATCCTCTCACTTCATGATAGCATTCACCAATCGAGGGTAAATGTTTTACACCAGATCAATCTCTTTTAAGATTGCACCGCCAAACAAAAAAAAAGGTTAAATTTCTTTTTACCTATATTTATTACAAAAAAAAAAAAATTAATATCTAATTATACATCTAGCGAATTAAACAATGTGTGGTCTTTTCGTACCCGGTTCTTTTCACCACACTGTTCTTTAGTATTACACAATAATTCTTGGCGTGTAATATGTGAGCAGACTAAATTTCACCACGATATTTATGTATGTACAACATATAATAATCTAGTATCTACACGTTAATTTGCACGAGCAGCATGAATGTTTGATAACATGATACGATGATTCGGTATCCCAAAATTGATTATCCGATCTTAATAATGTTTCTATGCTTAATATATTTGATATAGGTATGTTATGTATGTACTTTACTTAATTAGCATTGTAGGAACTATGATATGAGCATTTTACTTTAGCTTATCAATTTCGAATAATGCAAGATAATGCAAGAAGCGATAGCGCGGCTACTCGCGACTCGCGTTCGTACTGGCCGCTGCACCAAAATGACGTGCAAAGGCAAACGAATGAAAAGACAAGTTATGATACAAAAAAAAAGTACTACCTAATTAAATAGTCCTATTAATTATTGTGGTACAAACTAATAATAATGAAAATAGAATTCAATGATCACTTACCGATCTTTACCATGAATGCGATGAATATTGCAGGGGTGAGGAGATGTTGTGCGCACAGCATGCCAGCCCGAGTTGTGTTGTCTTGTAGACTATAGATGATTTTTCAAATGTATGATCGCGCTATATTTTGGAAATTTTGTACCGTATAATTAAAATGGACCTTACATTAACGAATTAAAGAATAATACATACTTAGCTTGACTATGAATACTTGACCTAGGTTGCTCGTGTTTGCGATCTAAGGATCGGGTGGTTATTTTTTTTTTCTTTTACTTTTTCTAGGGTACTATCTGGGGGGTGGTATTTGGCTTTATTGAAGCGGGTTTTGTCACAGGTACTTTACTTATGGCTAATTTGTTTGCCAATTAATGTGACTGATGTAATTTCGGCTGGTGGAGAGGTTGTTGCTGGTTTCTGGAGATGAGGATTCTGTTGACGGCTAAGGGTGATGGCGCTGAGGGAAATGATAGTGATAGGGAGTTCGTTGCTGCGGCGAGATATCGTTTTTTGTTTGAAGATCATACGTATCAAAACGTCGTTTAAGCCAGGTCCTTTTAATTAAGAGTAGGTTGCGTGTGCACCTGCGACACAGAGGAAGGCTGAGACGTGGTCGAATAGCGATTATAAATAGCTTGAATGCTATATATGTACGTATAGTCTCACACACCACTGCTGCACCGAATTTCCCTTTTCCCAACTTGGCGGGGCCTTTTCTGGGATGGAAATCGGGCTGTTCGCAAATGTACGGCTGTAAGAGGTATATGAATACGTTCAGCAAGGAACACTTGGTGGGGGGTTTAGGTACTTACCAGGTGGTGTGCGAAAAGGTAATTCCGGGTATACTCAGGTGTGGCCACTAGATACGTATTGTAAACTAGGGTACAACACAACAAGGATCTTTGTGTGAAGATGATACAGAGGTTCACTTCGTGTCTACTTCCAAAAAGCACTAGAATGCAGAGCACTATTAAAGCCTGTTAAATTATTGGGTCGAACTAACAATATACCTATATGCACGCTGGACGAAGTGTAAAACACACTGTTTTATTTTCAGGCTCAGACAATAGTCTGTGAATTAGGCACTTTATTTAGTATTTATGCGATAAGGTTATTCGGATTAATTTAGAATGAATTACTAAGAATTTTTTTTCTTATTTTCCGAAACACACTGCTTTTCGCGTATAACAATAGCTAGTTATTATATAGCTGGAAGTAACTATGCACGTTCAAAGATTTACGCACTTGACACGGTACTTGATTTCAAACCAAAAGGGAAGCCGACGACGAGTTATAGGTCTTATATAAACTCGTTAATCCGTTCGTGGTTGGCGTTATTTACCAAGCTATGAGCTGATAGCTCCGTTTTTTGACAAAAAAAAAAGTTTTTCTCTCATGAATATCACTATCGCTGTCGATATTCTGTGAAGCTTGCGGTGCAAACGTTTTCTGGTTTGCGAGTGCACTGTTTCCTCAAAACCACCTCCTCGCAGAGTAGCGTACGCTTCGAGCAAGCTGAGCTTACCACTGATAGTGCAATAAAACGAAGCTTTCACACACGCTTAGCCAATGCATGCAATAGGTTATCGAAGACACTAATCATTTTTGGGACAAAGCTGAATTCTAGCTATTAGTACAGTGGCTGTACAACTTTAGGTTTAGAAATTAGATTTTGGTATATGTAAAATTTTTTTTTTTGGTGTGGTTTAAGGTGTTGGATATTCCAATAGCATATTCTTGCGTTTAAAAATAAAAATGTTGGTTCCCTACAAAGCTTCTTCTCTTATTAAGAGCGATTGCAATCAGAGGAGAAGAAAAGGAACCTACTTCTACTTGCTACTCTCTTGACACTGAATCACCCACTTTACCTATTTGAGTCTCATGCACAGACTGAGCTAGTACTAGTAAAAAAAGTCTAGTTTATACCTTCAGGTCCTTGCTGTGATAGACACCAATTCTTTTCCCATCAAGATCTTCGAGCTCATATAAATTACTCCCAACTACCTTGCTAACTTTCATTTTTACGAATTTTGGAGAGAGCTTCGCGCTAATGTGCTTGGATGCGTCGCTCAAAATGTAATTTCGCCGAAACACAATATCTCCCACTGCGTAAGTTGAAGACTTGCTTCTCGTATTGTACCCCTTTTCATAAAGATCGTGTGCTCGTTTTAGGGACGCCTTTAAGTGAGAGTGTAAGATGTTCATCTTATCCGCTTTCGATAACAGCGACACTTCCGAATTATTTAGGCTATTCAAATCCTTGAGAAGCCTATAATCTGACCCATGTTCTAACATTTTCTGTCCGAATAACGCTTCGTATGGGGACATGCCTATTGCGGAGTGTACCGATGAGCGAAGGGCGCAGGCGATTGAAGACAGATGTAAATCCCAGTTTTTCTGAGCAGGATCTATGTAGGACCGTATGGCGGCTAATATGGACCTATTCACCCTCTCGCTGGCATTAGCTTGCGGGGAATAAGACGCTGTTTTAATGTGTTTAATGCCAAACGAACCCATGACCTTTGCAAATTCACGGCTGGTAAACTGTTTACCATTATCTGAGAATATGGTCTCTGGCACACCGAATACACAAAATATTTGTTCCTGAAGAAATTTTAATGTTGTCTCTGTCGTGGCTTTACGAAGTGGCATCAATAAAACGAATTTAGTCAATTGGTCCAATGCAATAACAATGTGCGTATTTCCAGCTTTAGAGCGAGGGTAGGGCCCAAGGAAATCTATATATACAAATTGGAAGGGTCTTTCGACTGCGAACGCTTTACCCATTGGACCTCTTAGTACGCTATTAGGCGCTTTACTCATTTTACATATGTCGCAATTAGAAACAAAAGTCTTTACCTGCGTCGCCATGTTCGGCCAGAAGAATCGATCACGTAGTCGATACAACGTTTTTGCAACACCTCCATGCGATGCTCGCGGTGGCTGATGGGCCAAAGCAATCAGCTGATCAGTCAGCTCAGATGGAACCCATAGTTTCCACACGAGGTCGTCCTCGAGTGGATTCCCTGTGCAGTGTTTGACCTTCTTGTAAACGAAATTGTTCGATACTTGAAGGTCAGGTAGCTGATCTTTTTGCTTTTCGATGGTTTCTATGATCCTGCAGTATTCCGCAGATTGAAAACTGGGGTCTGCAAGATCGATATGCAACACATCGGTTGGATCCTCTAGCATTGAGACATCGCATTGCAGCGCGTCTACCTCGAAAGCACGAGATAACGCATCCGGCACTACATGCTGCGAACCTTTACGATGCTCAATGCTAAAGTCAAATCCCTGCAATTTCAGACTCCATCTGGCTAAACGACCGCTGAGATCCTTTTGGCTCATCAACCATCGCAAGCTGGCGTGATCGGTGACGATCTTAAACGCGTGACCTTCCACGTATGCTCGAAACTTCTGGACTCCCATGACCGCAGCCAAACATTCACGCTCGGTGACGCTATAATTTCTCTGGGCAGAGTTGAGCTTGTGGGAAAAAAAATAAATTGGGCGTTCGTTCCCGTCTTCGTCCAGCTGGCATAAAACGCACCCAATACCTGTATTTGAAGCATCGCAAAGAATAATAAATGGCTTCGAAAAATCCGGATTTACTAGGATTGGAGCGGACGTAAGTGTCGCTTTAATTTGTTTGAACGAAGCGAGTGCATTATCGTCGAAGCTAAACTTTTTACCTTTCTTGAGGGTATCGGTAAGGGGTGTGGCTAAGGTAGAGAAGTCCCTTACAAATCTACGATACCATCCTGCTAAACCTAAAAATCTTCTGACCTGACGTGCTGATGTTGGAATTGGGAAGTCATTCATAGAGGTGATTTTTGCAGGATCTGGTTTCAGGCAACCATGTCCCACAATATAGCCTAAATATTTGAGTTCTTTGAAGCAGAACTTCGATTTTTGGACATTGATAGAAAGTCCAGCTGATTTCAATTTTGTGGCCACTACCTTAAGCATCTGAATATGCTCATCGAAAGTGCGCGAGATTATCAACAAGTCATCCAGATAGACAAATACGTTTTCTCTCAGTTCATGCGGTACCACTTTGTCCATCAACCTGCACATGCGCTGAGGCGCATTGCAAAGACCAAAGGGCATTACGTTAAACTGATACAGTGGTCTACCGGGCACTGTAAACGCGGTCTTTTGCCTGGACTCTTTCTCCAACGGGATCTGCCAAAAGGCATCCTTCAGATCCACACTAGAAATATAATGTGTATCTGAAAGACGCCCTAGCAATCCCTCTATATGAGGAAGAGGATACGCATCTTTCTTGGTTACCTGGTTTACTCTACGATAGTCTAAACACAACCTGTTCTTGCCGGGCTTTCGTATTAAGACTACCGGAGAGTTCCAGGCACTGGAGCTTTCTTCTATTACTCCCATGTCCAGCATGCGATCCAATTCCTCATACAGCAGTTTCTGTACCGCTGGAGAAACAGGATAATGACGTTGTTTAACAGGCACGGCATCCCCTGTGTCTATAACATGTTCCTCTAGCGATGTTTTTCCCAAGCCAACAGTGGCAAAGGAAGGAAACATGCTGACGGTTTGCATAAGCTTTCTGGATTCCTCGTTTGATAATTCGTGCGCTTCTGTCTCATTCATTTTAATACCCAAATCTTGTGAAATCTCTGACACTACCAAATTTGGCGCAAGATTGAAGTCCTTCCAGAAATTGATACCAAGATACAATCTCTGTTGTAGTGATGGTACAATCAACAATAGAACTGGTTTTGTTTCGCCCTTATAGGTCACTTCCGCTATAACCTTGCCAACAATCTTCTGACCATTACCGTCCGCAGTTTTGACCTCAGAGCGAAGTCGTGTAAACGGAATGTTTTTACCAATTAGGAATTCTACTCCTCCGGCACCCAAGCAGCTGATACTTGCCCCACTATCTAGTAATCCAAGAAAGGATTCTCCACATATGGATACTCTGGCATATGGGCGCGGATCATCAAAACAGCACAGGGTGGTGGCTTCGATGGCATGGTGCAATGTTTTCTTAGCCCTAAATCGTTTACGTAGCTTCTGGATCTTCATTGAGACTGGTCTTGGTTTTGGAGTCGCAAAAATTCGACTGCGCACAGCGTAGTAATTGGCAATGCGTTCGTGTAAGGGTTTTGCTAAGGGGTTAGTTGCAAGAGCAATTGGTTTTACTACCGACGTATCTTCAGATACATTATTGATGGTTCGCTTCAATACTTGCACGGGGCTGTCGGTTTCGATTTTGGGACAGATCTGGGAAGAGTCGTGGGTTTGAAGAGAATTGAATGAAGAGTTGGGATTGGCGTTACTTAAAGATATTATATTGGCGGGTGTATTGGTTAATTGTCCAGGTTCGGGTTTCTTGAGCAATTTTCCCTGGACGTCAAACTGCTCCTGTGGCCGTTTCCCATACATTGAGGACATTGCGGAGTGGTTGTCTCTTCCATGCCACATTTGTAACAGAAAAGTTTCCGCTGTGGGTCAGGACAATCAAAAAAGGAATGACCTATTACCTTGCAATTCCAGCACTTGAAAACACGAGTATCGCGTCTGGGTTGAAAAGCATCTACCTGGGGACAATAATCTTCGGATTCCCTTTCTGGACTGACCTCTACTTCGGAAATGAAATTCCTACGACCTGGCGGAACACCAAAATTCTTCGCTCTATGAGCATCATGATCGTTGAGATACTTCTCAATATTTCTACACACGTAGACCATTTCCGGCAAACTATTTGTTGAAAAAGTTATCAACAGCTCACCCGTACGCTTGCGTACGTTTTGCTTTAGCAACTCAATAATTTCGCGATCGTGTTTAGGGACGCGTAGACGGCTATTTAGAGTTTGAATGGATGTATAAAAATCATCAAAGGTTTCCGACGGATATTGATGCCTATCTGACATTTTCCTGGAGAGTTCTGAATCAGTCTCTAAGCTTCGGAACTGTTCGATGAGCGCTAGACGAAGGGTGTCCCAGTTCACGGTAGGATTCGTTTTCAAATAAACCCAGAACCAGTTTTCTACTTGCCCGCTTAAAAATTGATGAAAGTTCATCGCAATCTCTTCCCAACTAACTTCGTAACACTTTTTCATTCTCTCTAAGCGAAAAAGAAAATCATCGACTGTCATGTTTCTGTTGTCGAATTTTATTCCCCACTTATGGAAGTCATGGAGTCGCGATTTATGTTGCAGAAGAGGACTAGAATTTAACCCAATCGAAGGTTCATTGAGAGACATATTGTGGAGCCGGTTGAGAAACTCATTAATATTGGAGCTTTGAGTAACATTCGAGCGAGGAGCAGGAGTACTAGGGTTTATTGGAAGAGAGTAACTACATTGATTTTGTATGGGAATGGCACCTTGATTACTTGTATTGCCTGAAGCGATCTTTTGGGTAACGTTTGGGTTTGGGCCCTTACCAGTCAGAGTTTCACGGATTGCCGTAGCTACTTCACCTCTAAGGCTTGCTCGGCTTCTTTCCAACTCACCCTGAAAGAAGCGAAAATCTTCGGCTCTGTTTGCACCTACTGCCGCTGTAACAACTTCTGTTATATAACCTGTCAGATCTTCCTCTTCCACAACAGCATTTGTTCTAATAGATGGTCTACCTGAGCGAAATTGACTACCAGTGCCATTTGACTGTTGAACGCCGCTAGTACTAATTTCGGATAATGGTGTGCATAAGGCAGCAGCTCCCTCCTGACTAAGGTCAGACTCCGTCCGATTCGGAACACCACTAAAGTTTTCAGACATCGGCTTATTCGTTTCTAAAGTTTGTTTAGCCTTATTCGCAATAAAACGGCTTCGCAAATTAACACCACTTAAGTGGATATCTGGGGTATCTGTGGGTGAGAGCGACATCACCGATAAAGGTTATCCCGAAGTCACCAGAATAAAAGTAAATAAACAAATCCAAAAATGCTGCAACACCAAATTCCAGAAAAAGCCAATTGAAAAAAATCCAAATAAATGATATGATTTATAAGGGGGATATTCTAGTAAAGCGCAAAAATTAATGCTAGAATACCAACTTAGACTAAGGCAAAGAAAGAAATAGAAATGTATCTATGATTGATATAACATATATAGTATTAAGCCTCAATATTCAGAGAGCCTTTCAAACAGAAAGAGTAATAATAATTCTTTATTCCCTATAGAAGTTAAGAGTAAAACAATAGGTAAATGTAAATGCAAATAACTTCAAAAATATATTCAGAGAGAAAAATAATAAAAAAAATAAAAAAAAACAAAATGTATCTAATGATAAAAATAACTATCGATTCGGTGGATGTGGCTCTATTTGAGTCACCTGCTGAAGGACTTACTACGATGAAGACTAAAACCCCGAGAAAAATATTAATTCTGTACCCACATTAAAGAAATTGTTTGTATGGTCACAAGTTTGCATTGATACTAACAAAGATGTTACTAAAGTTTCGCCGTACAAATTTGCAGTGCAACTTGCATAAGTTTTAAATCATAAGATTATCTTATACAGGACACTTGCTCGATACTTTACTAAATGGAAGGATGCTAAAGATACCAGTTATACTACTAAGAAATTAGGTAAAGTATTAGTAACATTGCAACAGACGTAACTGAGAATTATAAACTATCCAATTACCGGTCAACGCACTGCATTCTCCTAATCATGTTATAGGGTGGAAAGCCTCGCTTTCACAACAGTCCTAGATTCGTAACGAATGAATCTAGCGGATGAAAACGCGAACGCACCACTAACAAAAAAAATATAATTGGCACGCAAAAGATACGCAACAGTCATATATCGAAATTTTCAATATACCGGCCGATCCATGCGACGCAAAAGGCTTTAGAAAATCTCCAAAATTAGAGTTTAGAAAAGTGTAGCAAATAATATGTTAGGATTTAAAAACAAAATTTGTTTTGAAGACAAAAAAAAAACTTAAGTGACCATCAAAATTCTTCTAAAATCAAGGACGATTCGTGCCCCACGTTGGGCGCCACCTGTAACGAAATAAATGGAAGGCTGCAGGGGTACAAGGACTTCTGCAGGAAGGCATACCATCCTACAGGTGCTTGCACACCTGGGTCGTATCGTAACCGCCGATCGACTTGAGCAGATGAAAAAAATATTCACGACCAAATTCCAAAAAAAAAAACCTTCCGCCTCCTTTACCCCCCATATGACCTAAGGCTACAGGAGACCTTAAGTCAGTCCGGGCAGTGAGATCGGAAGGGCGTCCATGATACTGCAGCTCTGCATGCTTGCACCTGGCTCGACCTAGCTCGTCGGATATGGGGGGGAATCTTGCTGCAGCATCAGGACATTTGTTACGAATTTCCATGCAAGTATAGGTGTTATTTACTGAAGATATTGAAGAGAGAGGCCCGAGTCGTCCTTACATATTAATACACAATGTTTAAATTTTTCCGAGGATGGGAAGCGAAAGATCTTATTTGCTCCCCAGAGTTAACCCACCCCTACTCAACACAGACCGCAGTCTGCGTAAAGATACCTTGGCTACCATGGCACTCAATATTTATGGAAGCCCCTTACATGCGTCTTCATCGGCGTTACACGCTTAAGTTAATCGTCCTTTCATTGATGACCAATCCCTGCCACATCCACCTAAACTAAAATCCTCTCACTTCATGATAGCATTCACCAATCGAGGGTAAATGTTTTACACCAGATCAATCTCTTTTAAGATTGCACCGCCAAACAAAAAAAAAGGTTAAATTTCTTTTTACCTATATTTATTACAAAAAAAAAAAAATTAATATCTAATTATACATCTAGCGAATTAAACAATGTGTGGTCTTTTCGTACCCGGTTCTTTTCACCACACTGTTCTTTAGTATTACACAATAATTCTTGGCGTGTAATATGTGAGCAGACTAAATTTCACCACGATATTTATGTATGTACAACATATAATAATCTAGTATCTACACGTTAATTTGCACGAGCAGCATGAATGTTTGATAACATGATACGATGATTCGGTATCCCAAAATTGATTATCCGATCTTAATAATGTTTCTATGCTTAATATATTTGATATAGGTATGTTATGTATGTACTTTACTTAATTAGCATTGTAGGAACTATGATATGAGCATTTTACTTTAGCTTATCAATTTCGAATAATGCAAGATAATGCAAGAAGCGATAGCGCGGCTACTCGCGACTCGCGTTCGTACTGGCCGCTGCACCAAAATGACGTGCAAAGGCAAACGAATGAAAAGACAAGTTATGATACAAAAAAAAAGTACTACCTAATTAAATAGTCCTATTAATTATTGTGGTACAAACTAATAATAATGAAAATAGAATTCAATGATCACTTACCGATCTTTACCATGAATGCGATGAATATTGCAGGGGTGAGGAGATGTTGTGCGCACAGCATGCCAGCCCGAGTTGTGTTGTCTTGTAGACTATAGATGATTTTTCAAATGTATGATCGCGCTATATTTTGGAAATTTTGTACCGTATAATTAAAATGGACCTTACATTAACGAATTAAAGAATAATACATACTTAGCTTGACTATGAATACTTGACCTAGGTTGCTCGTGTTTGCGATCTAAGGATCGGGTGGTTATTTTTTTTTTCTTTTACTTTTTCTAGGGTACTATCTGGGGGGTGGTATTTGGCTTTATTGAAGCGGGTTTTGTCACAGGTACTTTACTTATGGCTAATTTGTTTGCCAATTAATGTGACTGATGTAATTTCGGCTGGTGGAGAGGTTGTTGCTGGTTTCTGGAGATGAGGATTCTGTTGACGGCTAAGGGTGATGGCGCTGAGGGAAATGATAGTGATAGGGAGTTCGTTGCTGCGGCGAGATATCGTTTTTTGTTTGAAGATCATACGTATCAAAACGTCGTTTAAGCCAGGTCCTTTTAATTAAGAGTAGGTTGCGTGTGCACCTGCGACACAGAGGAAGGCTGAGACGTGGTCGAATAGCGATTATAAATAGCTTGAATGCTATATATGTACGTATAGTCTCACACACCACTGCTGCACCGAATTTCCCTTTTCCCAACTTGGCGGGGCCTTTTCTGGGATGGAAATCGGGCTGTTCGCAAATGTACGGCTGTAAGAGGTATATGAATACGTTCAGCAAGGAACACTTGGTGGGGGGTTTAGGTACTTACCAGGTGGTGTGCGAAAAGGTAATTCCGGGTATACTCAGGTGTGGCCACTAGATACGTATTGTAAACTAGGGTACAACACAACAAGGATCTTTGTGTGAAGATGATACAGAGGTTCACTTCGTGTCTACTTCCAAAAAGCACTAGAATGCAGAGCACTATTAAAGCCTGTTAAATTATTGGGTCGAACTAACAATATACCTATATGCACGCTGGACGAAGTGTAAAACACACTGTTTTATTTTCAGGCTCAGACAATAGTCTGTGAATTAGGCACTTTATTTAGTATTTATGCGATAAGGTTATTCGGATTAATTTAGAATGAATTACTAAGAATTTTTTTTCTTATTTTCCGAAACACACTGCTTTTCGCGTATAACAATAGCTAGTTATTATATAGCTGGAAGTAACTATGCACGTTCAAAGATTTACGCACTTGACACGGTACTTGATTTCAAACCAAAAGGGAAGCCGACGACGAGTTATAGGTCTTATATAAACTCGTTAATCCGTTCGTGGTTGGCGTTATTTACCAAGCTATGAGCTGATAGCTCCGTTTTTTGACAAAAAAAATAGTTTTTCTCTCATGAATATCACTATCGCTGTCGATATTCTGTGAAGCTTGCGGTGCAAACGTTTTCTGGTTTGCGAGTGCACTGTTTCCTCAAAACCACCTCCTCGCAGAGTAGCGTACGCTTCGAGCAAGCTGAGCTTACCACTGATAGTGCAATAAAACGAAGCTTTCACACACGCTTAGCCAATGCATGCAATAGGTTATCGAAGACACTAATCATTTTTGGGACAAAGCTGAATTCTAGCTATTAGTACAGTGGCTGTACAACTTTAGGTTTAGAAATTAGATTTTGGTATATGTAAAATTTTTTTTTTTGGTGTGGTTTAAGGTGTTGGATATTCCAATAGCATATTCTTGCGTTTAAAAATAAAAATGTTGGTTCCCTACACCCTTCAATTTGACTTAATTTTTATTTTGTGAAAAGAAGAGGGTTATAATTTGGAGAGGCTTTTGTGTCTATATGGAACCTTAAAAAAATAAGCACACGCATAAGATATTTTTCATTAAAATAAAATAGCTGTTGACAGTTTGTACAATTTTGGGAATGAAAATTTCAGATACCAAGAACGTGTTCAAATTTTATTCGGACAATTACACTTTTTTTATCAAAACCCCGCACTTAAATTTTACCTAACAGGATGCCGCTTCGAAAAAAATTACCGAAGATATGGCCATAATCTGAGCTTGTCTTCAAAACATAACATTATGAACCAAGTTAGTTTTTTTTTTGTAGACAAATAGAAATATTCTCAACCACAATTCCCATTATTCAACTTCTAACATCGATGGAAAGTTGACCATTCTTAAAGGTTTTTACTTAAATTGACTTTTGTTATGCTCAAATCTTGCCAATTTGAACCACTTCCCCTAAACTTAGAACTTTACAATTTTGCCTGCTGGTGCGGTTCTGAAGAGAGGCTTTTTCATAACACATGAACCATTAGCCTTATTAAATTGAAAAACTTTGTATGTTAATAGATAAGTCAAAATATTTCATGCCTAGTCCATCGTTTATCTTAGAGGAAGCCATGTTCGTAGTTATGTCTTACATACGTTGTTTTTTTTTTTTATACTTCTCCCGGGAAAACAGCGCCCCCGAAAGTCTTGCAGATGTATGTTAGTTCTGCACTACCTGTATGGTCATGAGCAATAGCTACCTGTGGGGCGCCCAAAAGTTGCATTACGAGGGATAATGTCTTTGAGTTTCTCAGAACATCTACCGTGGAAGTACCTATAGAACAAGCATAGGTCAGCGACTTGTCTTCTGTGTACCAACGGTTGTAGATTTGAAGTGAGTGTAGAGTCTCCAATAAGTCGAACTGCTCGTCTCTGTATGCTGTCAAGAAGGTTAAGTGAATGTTTCCGGGCCGAGCTCCATATATGGGAACAATATATCAGGCATGGTCTAACCTGTGCTTTGTAGAGAAGGGGAAGTTGCTTGGGGCTAAAGTACCTCTTTGCTCTAAATAGGTAGCTCAACTTAGCGGACGCCGACCTTGCGATATAGGATATGTGGTCCTGCCATGTGATTCCTGAATTGACTGTGACTCCTAGACGGTGCATTGAGTCCTTGAGATGGATTGGATTGTAATCCATTTGGATCTGGGGAACTGCTGATGCATTTTCCTAGAAAATGTTGTGAGCTGTATCTTTTTTGCATTAAATACAACCAAGTTGTCTTTTCCCCACTTCAAGATTTTGTCCAGATCATCATTTAGAGAACTAATTTGTTCACATCGCCGACTGTGGAATGTAGCCGCATTCACAGGACCACTGTTCGAAATGGAGGATATAAGAGTGCTGTCATCTGCAAAGCTGTAGATATTATTATTATTTGGCGATCCAAGCAAATCGTTGATATGGAGAAGAAATAGAGTTGGAGAAAGAATAGATCCTAGGGGCACTCCTGCATTTATAGCAAACGAATTAGGCGATACGCCGTCTACAACAACTTGGATCGATCTTCCCAGAAGAAAATTTTGCATCCATCCGCAGAGTTATTGTGGTAACCCTATGCCAGACTCTGTCAATTGCCTTTGATATGTCCAAGGCTACGGCTCTGGATTCGCCGTTTTGTTCAATTGCTTGCGTCCATAAGTATGCGTTACATAACTTAGCAGGTCTCCAGTGGAACGACTGCTCCGAAATCCGTATTGTCTCTCGCTTTTTAATCGGTGGCCTTCTAGATATTTGATTATTTCAACATTTATTGGCTTTTCCATTACTTTTGAGAGCATTGAAAGTTATGCAAAGTAATATGACAAAACTTCACAGGAACCCTCTCGGGCCAATATCAAAGATTATCTCAATATTTGAGCTCAATCGGTGCAGAAATTTTCGAGTTTTTGAACCGTACACAAACCAACTTACCATAGTCTATATTTAACTATCTGTTTTGTGAAATTTTTTTCAACAACTCCAATTTACAGTTAAATGTTTAGAGCCATTTAAAATCCAGCCATTCACAGTAAAATATTTGATTTAAAGTCCTGTTATTATTATTTCTTTATTTTTTTCTACAGCTCTTTGCAAAAAAAACCTATTAGTTTGAAAAATCCTATTATTTTCCAATTACGCCTACACCTAACTATAACATTATTCAAATTAAAGGAACAATTTTTTTTTTTTTTTTTTTTTTCAATAATAATTTATTTTTGTTTGGCCCACAGAGATTTAATTCACCAAATTAGGTGTCAAAATTAAATGTTTCCCTACGCGCCACCGCAATTTGTCACTAGTACAAAAATAGCAAGAGTTGTACGTACCTTCGTATATTGTAATTGCTGATAATTATCATCATCAAATTATATTTCCAGTTCCATTCCAATTATCACGACTAAAATAAAATTATAATCATTTGTTGGTGGTGCGAACAGCTCGTAGACGGCCAAGCAATTACTGACCACGTCTAATAGTAATAATTAAGAACAAAGAGTTATGTCTTTGCACTGAACACAAAGAAAAAAAAAACAAAATAAAACCACCCCACAACAGTCTCTACTACCCCACAACAAGCAACAATTTTGGTGCCACAATGATTTGTGTGGTGTGGCGGGCAGACGGCGGCGTATCAAAGCATTTCCATTCCGATCTACTAATTATGATGTATTATGCAGAGATAATAGATGACTCTGAGCTGCTAATAGGTGACCCGTGCCGCCCACTGCCCGGATAATAGGGATTACATTCAGTCATTTTAATGTTCCATCCCCCAGATGAGCATATTGAGCAAGTTGTTGCTGCTGCTGGTGAGCCACTTCCGTGCTACTGGTTGTAATTTACTGCCATGAAAATTGATTTTATTGCTTGTCACTGTGATAGTTAATCATTTGGGCCGATTGAAATTTACGATTCGTTTGTGCTGCCTGTTGCATATTGATTTTAGGGGGGACACGCGCGATGTATACATAGGTCAGTTTTTTTTTTGCAATATCAAATTTGTGTTCGTACTCTGGCGATAATGAAAATGTTCTTCCATCCCACAGATGAAGTCCTGCTCTGAATTAGAACCCATTAACCACATGAGTTGTTTAGCACAAATTACACTCCAGATTGAATGCCTGGCCTGCGTCTCTCTATAATCTCCAGATACCTTCCCGTTCATGGTGCATAAATAAATTGAATTTCACTTAACCATGTCAACGAAGCAATCCAAAATGGGTGTATGTAGATATGGAATTATTTTTGTTAAATATTCATCAAGTCCTGAACCGGTATACCCAGCGAGACTGCAGCTAATTCCATGAAAACGCCCTAAAGTCCCAATGGAGTATTGCGTATGTTCTCTTTCCATTTCGCATACAGACAGACAGTCAAAGGCATTTTGTCAACTTGTTTGTTCGAATTATGAATGTAAGAGGGACCGACATCCTCATCGGTACTAATCAGCATTTCCCTTACTGAGACACACAAAAAAGGGGTTTTCTATTTGTCCAACTTGTTGGCTGGTTACCGAATTCTGCAGGTTTACTTGTGACGACTGGGTTTTCGTTTTTGGTTTGTTTTTTGGAGCTGAAAATATGTTGGTGACATTTTGAGGAGCAAAAATGTGATAGGGGTGTGGATTTTTTTTTAAATTTTTATCGCAGATGGTATAGTGAGAGAGAAAGACATGTCAATAAGGGGATTTTAATAGAATTCTTAACATTTTGAGCTTATATGCTAATTAGACAGAATTAAGAAAAATAAATTTATCAAGCAAAATCTTCGTTCTTTATTTATTTGACGAAATAAAGAGATTGTGGTGAGGTTACGTATGTGCAAACTGACTGAAGGTTAGCGGTACAGGATGGAGTTTTGTTTTTTATTGGGACGCAGAATATTCTGAAAGACATCAAAGAATTGCTTAACGTGTGTAAAGTGAGTGTAAAAAGTGAGTAATTGGCGGCTCAAAGTGAGTAATTTAATTATTCACTAGTGCTCAAAGTGGTTTTGTTCCCTTACTGTGGCAGTATAAAAAAGAGGTGCTGATTTAAAATAATTGTGGGTTGTAATTATTATCCATTCCATGTTGTTCCATTTATAAAAATTGTCTCTATATTATTATAGTAGATAAGTCCGAATAGTGAACTGAAGCCGACTCGATGAGACGAATGTTGCAAGAAATAGATTGATAAATAAATTTGTTGAGAAATTACAATTTCTGTTATATCATAGTTTACACAATATGTGTATATCTTTCTACTGGAAAAGGTAGAAAAGCTATTTTAAATACATAAGTAAAGAGAAGAAATGTTTTTACTTTTTAGGAAAACAATGACCAAAAACATCTATGTACTTCCATATTCCACACTCTGGTTCAAACCCAAGAGGTTAGTCTAGTTTTGCAATAATGAATAATGTGAATTGAATCAATAGTAAACTTTTGATGGCATATACAAGGTGGCATAAACGAATGGAATCTCAGCATCGTTTGTCCGGTCCTGAAGAAGGGAGATCCTTTGATCTGCGCTAACTACAGAGGTATAAGTCTCCTCAACATTGCATATAAGATCCTGTCTGCAATAATTTGTGAACGCCTTAGGCCGATGGTCAACAACCTGATAGGCCCTTATCAGTGCGGTTTTAGGCCTGGAAAGTCCACCATTGACCAGATTTTCACACTACGGCAGATCTTGGAAAAGACCCAGGAATTTCAAATCGACACCCACCATCTATTCATCGATTTTAAGGTTGCCTTTGATAGCGTGTATAGAGAAGAATTATATAGATCCATGTCTAGTTTTGGCATCCCTGCTAAACTCATCCGTCTGTGCAGGATGACGCTGGAGAACTCTCGGTGCTCCGTTAAGGTCGGTAAAAACACCACCGAACCGTTTGATGTCAGAAAAGGTCTTAGACAAGGTGACGCGCTGTCATGTGATTTCTTTAACATCATACTTGAAAGAATTGTACGAAACTCACAAACCAACCCCGGAGGTACAATCTTTCAAAAGTCTGTGCAATTACTCGCATACGCCGATGACATTGACATAATCGGTAGAACTCGGCGAGCTGTCAGTGGTGCATTTGTGAGTATTGAGTCAGAAGCGGCAAAAATGGGACTAGCGGTGAACGAAAGCAAAACGAAATATATGCTGTCCACAAGAAAGGACATTCAACATCGGCGCCTTGGACAGAACGTGACAATGGACAGCTATAATTTTGAGGTAGTGAAGGACTTTGTCTACCTACACAGAGCGAAAAAAGACTACATAAAATCAATAAGATTGCCTTATTGCACTGATTTACGATGAAATCTTATTAAAAGGAGTAAATAATATGAATTTTCCACAGAGAAATCTTAATGGTTTAATGGAGAAAATCTTATTAATCTTTTTAAGAGTTTTTCATATCATTTTTGCATGCCAAGTCATATTAAATGATGAAAATAATATGAAAACCTTATTACTATTTGGATTTAAGAAGTCAAGCTTATTACAAAATTATGTTTATAAACGTTTAAAATGAAATCTTCTCAAATCTATATGACTTCTCTTTAAAATTTTAAAGAGATATCACATTAATTTTGGGTGGGAGTATTAAATTGTATAATAATTATATGAAAACCTTGTTAATATTCGGTTTTGAGAAGACGAACTTATTAAAAGAGCTTGTCTTTAAACGGTAATAAGGAAATATTCTTAAATCAATAAGAATTCCCCTTAGAACTAAAAGTATTCTCATATTTTATAAAAGTGCATATAAACGGTGTATTGCTTTGCCGAACGCATTCGTTTTCAGATTTCATGTCAAAAGCGCGTCTACGTATCGAGGAGTGTAAGTAATTTATTAAATAAGAAAATATTAACTTTGTATTTGTTTTCTTCTTTTAGAATAATTATACTTTTATTATTACTTTTTTTCAGAAAAAATGTTAATTTTGTCTTTATTGTGTAAATGTGTATGTAAAATATGAGAAAAAAAAAAAAAAATAAATAAATAAAATATTTTAAAAAGATAATAAGTTTTCCATATTTTTCCATTCGGTTTTACATATACTTTCAATAAGTTTTTCCTATTGGTGCGAAGAGATTTTCATATACTTTTCAATAAGTTTTCATATTGCTTTAAGAAGCCGTCGTATTGATATGGAATAAGATATCTTGTTAAAAGTATGTGGTTTTCTTATAGAATATTCATAAAGATTTCAATAAGATTTTCTCTATTGTTTTGATATGACTTTCTTCTTGGATGAAAACCATAGAGAAATCTTATAGTTTTTCTTCTACTTTATGTGGTGGTTTTCTCTCTGTATAGGCTCTGCGGTCAACTCCAGCAATGACATCAGCGCTGAGATCAAGCGAAGAATTACTCTTGCCAATCGCTGTTTCTACGGGCTTAGAAGGCAATTGAGTAGCAAAGCCCTCTCCCGAGCAACTAAGCAGACGTTGTATAAGACCCTTATCATCCCCGTCCTGCTATATGGCGCAGAAGCATGGACCCTATCAAGGGCGGATGAAAACGCACTCAGCTGCTTCGAGCGAAAAGTTCTCCGTGTGATCTTTGGTCCAGTTTGTATCTCAGGAGTCTGGAGGAGAAGGTACAATGAAGAACTGTACGGGCTGTACAGCGATATAGACCTAGTCAAGCGGATTAGAATTAATCGACTTAGATGGCTGGGACATATAGAGCGTATGGACATCAATGCTCCGGCCCGGAGAATCTTCAACTCTACTCCAGAGGGACAACGAGGTAGAGGACGACCTTACCTAAGGTGGCGCGCGACTTAATTAATTTCTCTTATTTTGTATCATAAAAAAAATTAACTTATTTTTTTATCTTTATTTTATTTTTATTTGTCCTTTATTGAATATTACAGAACTTAAACACTAAAGATCTTAAACACTAACGAACTTAAACAATCACGAGCAACCGTCCCGAAATCTGAATTCCAACCCTCTGTTTTAAATGTTGTATTTGACCCACAAACCCACAAGAATTGTTCCAATTATTTATCTCTAATAAAAATTGTCAAATTGACAAATTTTGTAATATTTATCTTGGATGCAACTGCAGAAGGCAGTGCATGTAATTTTATATTCTATTTCCCGTGAAGGGCAATTGCTATCTCTGACAGTATTTCATCATACTTATTTGTCTGAGATGCTGACGTATACATAACTCGCGCAGTTGGAAGGGGACCTCAACCAACATGGCGTGCGCAACTGGAGGCAGCTAGCGTTGGATCGAGCTGGCTGGAGAGGCATGTTGGTTGAGGCCCAGGTCCGCCCCGGACTGTAGCGCCATCAAAAGTAAAAGTAAGTATAAACGTTATCCACCCTATAGGAAGATGCTATAACTTTTTGCAAATGGCGGCAAATGTCAATTCTACTTTGACATTTGTGAAGTAAATAAATGCAAAATATACGACATTAAGCCATATACTACTATATATTAAGACGTATACTACGCGGAATAATTGTCTCGATTTTTTTGCGTAATAATTCGTCGATGTTATTGGCAAATTTCGTCATAGATTTCCTGTATGGCCGACACCAACAGGGCAAACACTACGACCATAGATAATAGAGTCACATAGATATCGCATCCAGTGCAAATAAAAATGATCACTTTTTTTCATCCCCTTTTTCAAGCGATTTCTTGAAGTTATTGACGGTAGTTTGATCTAAGTGGGACATAGCGGTACGTCCCATTGAATTGAAAAATGGTAATTTTTTTCCCCTGGGTGCGATATCTATGGAACTATACCTAGTATCTGTGCTACGACGTTTAGCAGCTCTCCTAGAAGAGTAGGTATGGGGCAACATTAGATGCTGTCAGGTCTGGCCGGCGCGCGCCGAGCAACCATTCTGCTGAGAATATCGCGCCTGTGACTAAAGATGTCGCCAGAGAACTCGGAGGAACGACCAGATGATGTGGCACGCAATTGAGTGTCAAGCGGCGTACTTTAAAGAGAATTTTGGTGAAAGACTGTAAGATTTTCCTTTACAAAAAGAAGGCAGTGCAACAGCTGTTAAGTGTTGACCGCCACGCGCGTGTAACCTACGCTCAAGCCACCTCTAAGGCTGAAAACACACCGGATAAAGCAAAACGTGTTTTCTTGTTTCAAATCAGCGTCGTTGTCGATAATTGCATACTTTCTCATGGCGCAACACACACCAAATGAAACGAAACATAAAAACCAAAGCAAAACAGAAAAACATGTTTCGTTGCCGATAGCTGACCTCTTGTTTTTGCAAAACAAAATTTTGAGTCCGTTTTTTTATTATTTCTTCTTTCATTGCACCTTTCAGCTTTATTTGCTTCTATGTTTATTCAGTGCCCAAATTTTAAAAAATATGGACATAGATGGAGAAAAATTGATTTTTTTAATTGAGGTAAGAACAAGCCCTATCTACAATTAGAAAGATAAGGAGCATTTTGTTTCAGATTATATGGGTGCACCCAACACTCTCTACTACATATGTAGTTGCTTCCTTTTGCTCAATTGCTTGAAAATTGAAAACGAGATTGGTAAAACTTTATAGGTAAGGTACTAATGGCAAGTCCCAACTCGCAAATTCCATTTTGTTTTATTTCAACGCACACCAACCGAAACAAGAAAACAAAAAGTTTTGTTTTGTTACATTCTGTTTCCCTTGGTGTGTGTTCAAATAAAAAACGTTTTCTTGATTTAAGAATCAAAAACGTTTTGCTTTATCCGGTGTGTTTTCAGCCTAAGTTAATCTTTGGTATCGGCGATATTGCACATGCAGGCAAGATCGCCAGATTTAATCGTTCCAACCTCAACAAAAGCCACAGACTCTTGAAGACTCTAAAGGGTCTATCTATACGTCAAGAATGGGAGCACCTATCGCCGGAAGTTCTGGCAAGAGTGTTGGAAAATGCCATAAATCGGCCCGAATGGTCATCAATTCAGACGGCGCGACGGACAGATATCATTTTGTAGACTTACCTAATAGAAAACAATTTAAGACATCTAACAAAAATAATCCAAAAGCAGAACCAACGTTTAGCATTCATAAAACAAAATTACATCCAAAAAACAGCCTTGTACTTCGGTTTTTAATCATTAACAGCCAGACCAAACTTTGCCACCTCTGTCTATATACTTGCAAACGCCCCGCTGATAGTTTTTTTTTTTTTTTTTAAATACTTCTTCGCTGAGTTTTCCCGATAACGTCAACATTTTCTCCAGATTTAAATGGACTTTTGAAAATTTGGCTTGTGAGTTTCGTACAATTTAAGATTTTAAATAGTTACATGATAGCGCCCCATATATCTTTTTCAATATCATAGGGTTCGGTGTGGTTCTTTCCGACTTTGACAGAGCAGCGAAATTTCTCCATCGCTATCCGGCACAGATGGAGGAGTTTGGTGGCGATGACAAAATTTGTCATCTTTCAGTCACGCTATAGGCGAACTTGAACTCGATAAAGAGGTGCTGTGTATCGATCTAGAATTCCTAAGTTTTTTCTAAGGTCTTCCGGAATGTAAGAATTTGGTCGATGGTAGACCTTCCTGGATTAAAACTATACTGATATAGGTCGATCATGTTATTAGCGTAAAGTGTTCGACGTTCACCCAGTTTAGCTGACAGAATCTTATACGCGATATTCAATATTCGTATTCCTCAGTAATACCTACATAGGTACAGTTCACAGTATCTCCCTTGTGAATGGAAAACACGATCCTGGAGTTTTATTTATACACTAGCTGTACCCGCCCAGCTTTGCCCGTGCACAGGAATTGTATTGCTTAGGTCTAGATAATAATGTTCTTTCGTAAAATGCGAAAAATGAGAATAAATCTATTTTCTGGAATTTTCTTTCTAAACCTGAAATATACAGCAATACGAAAAAAACAAAAAAAGAATCATGAAAATCATAGAAGATGTTTTTTGTATGGGAGGCGTCACCCCCGTTTGTCCAATTTTGGCGTGGCGATATCGATAATGGATGTAATGTATTGGATATACATATCGCCCTTCCTCTCCTTGATCATGCTACTTGTTTGTAATGCTGTTTTGTATTATACGTCTCTTCTCTTATGAAGATTATTAATATACATACCTAATACATCAACCCTTTTCGAATGTGTAGCATACGTATTGTTTTTGTTTGACGATCGCAAAAGTATAAATATCCATTTGTAGCAAGGTATATGTGTATGTATATATTTTCACTTCAGAAAATACATTTTGGCTAAAAACTGTTCCTATTGACGTGGCTATAAACGACATAGCCTATAGCAGTTTTACAGTCTTAAGGAACATTTTAAAAAAAGTTTCATCGAAATCTGTCCAGCAGTTTTCGAGTTTTTAGCTGACAAAGAAAAGTCCTACAGTTTTATTATATGTATAGATTCTTCTCATGAAGTCTTGAAGATAAGTTGGTGCATGCGCTCCTTATCAAATTGTCTCCTGTTACTTTAAACCGCTAGACCGGTTGGCCATTTTCTTCAGCAGTCTTGTTAGACTTAAGTTTGGATATCGCTACCCTCATCTCGTTTTGGTCGAGTGGACGTTAATGTTGTGTTGACCATCATCGTCCCGGTTAAATGGATCATACTGAATGGATCTGCATATGTATTCTTTCCAAATCCTCAGCACTGACTAGTGAGGACCCTTCCATGCACCTACCTCATTTCATCAGAAGCTTCGAAATAAGATAATCGCCTGCCAGTATCAATTGATTTCTCTATCTGTCAATGCGTGTGAAAAATGGTCAAACTTACTTGCTTAATTTACTTTTGATGGCGCTACAGTCCGGGGCGGACCTGGGCCTCAACCAACATGCCTCTCCAGCCAGCTCGATCCAACGCTAGCTGCATCCAGTTGCGCACGCAATGTTGGTTGAGGTCCCCTTCCGACTGCAAATGGCCGAACAGTATTTCAAAATGAATATGTGCGAGTGTACGCGTGCCCATTTGTCTTAACTATAGACATACATACTTTCACACCAAGTAGCTATCTAGCCCAGTTGGTAGGTTATGCTCTAATAGCTTACATTACCTAACCGAGGTCGAAGAGGTCCCTAAAAATGGTCATTAAAATCAGATTATATGCCGGTTTCAAAAGGGTGAATTATTGAGAAGCTTTATCAGAAACTTAATTACAGTACAATTTGTTGTGAACCAGATGCAGGCAAACTACAAAATAATTTCGCTCACTTTTCCATCAGATCAAAGTCAAAGTCACAACTTTCCATTAAATTGAAAAGGGATTTCTAAAATCGTATTCTTAAATTGGCATTACCTCCTGAATTTTAGTTTTAAACAAAACCACCCAACAATCGAGTGCAGGTTCTTCTGGAAAATTCCTGATCTCATAATCCCCCGATTGCTACCGACAATCGTCCTTAAAATGCAACAAGCTGATCCAGTTCCTGTGAATTCTTAATTGAACAAAGTAACGAATGAATATACGTCATGTAAGTTATAGCTTCCAGTCAATGTAAGGATCCATTCTCTGCTCAAGTAAGCACTTAGGAACAAACCACCATGTCCCACTCTGGTATATCCGGTGTAACAATGTTTTTAAAACAAAAGTTGTATTCTTCGTCGAATTCGATTCCATTACCAAGGGAGACATCCTGTGAGTTTGCCAGGGTACCAACCAAACACACACTGGGAAAATTTCATTAAGAAGATTTAGTGGACTAATTTTAATGGAGCGCCATTGTGCTAGGGAGCAGGATGGCAGGGCGGCGCGCGGTTGCTGCCAGGTACACAGAGAGGTTCCCTTTTAGGTTGATTACTCGCACAAACTTATCTCCTGCAGATTGTACTCGTGGCTCTGTGTGTTCTGACATCACGTAACCCGAGTCGAGCATTTGCTGCTTGCTGGTCCTCATTTCATTCGCATTATCCGGGCACGTTTTTGGGCTAATGCCAATGAAGTCGTGGAGTTGCAATAGTGGTGGTGGTGATGGTGGTGCCGGTGGTGGAGTATGTAACTATCGTTTTCTGGGTTGGGTGCCTGCCAGTTATGCCAGCGTGTGTAAGTAAATCCTGAGGATACAATTTCGATTTAATGAATATCCCCAGACAGGTATTGGAGTGGCCCCCATTTTTTTTTTTTTTTTTGTATCAGTACTTCAGTGGGTCGTCCTCTGTGTGGGTAGCATCTTTCGCAACAGTTTGTGTCTCATTTTTTACTTATATTTTGGCAGCGGTTAACCTTTGCATGCCTTGTGTATCTGTATGCAGAGCCAAAGGTATAGATTAGCAATCCTTTTTGCAGGGGGTGTGATGGCAAACATACTTTAGACGAATTTTTGAAATTTTAATAGTTTGGAATTCTTATCACGTTCCAAGAAATCCTTAGTCAAACATCTGTGTTTATGGCACCGGTACTTGTAGGTATGCTGTGTGCGTGTGTGTGGTATCATGACGAAAATGGAATTTAATTTCATTGGTTTTGGGTAGATGTTGTGTGTCTACGGTGTCATGCGATCCGAAATTGCTTACAAGTTGATATACGAGCTCCGAATGTGTAAGGCTAAGGCAGTCTGATAATTGTAAGGTGATTGCGCGTATGTTTTTGTTACGCAGGAGAGACGACACACTACATAAACACGCAAGCAGGGCAATATCGAGATAAGTATTGCGAACCTTAATCGTAAGCACTTGGCACTGTGAGATAGCACAAAATGCTAGAGAAATACCCGAGGTAGCAGGTTGTTTGGAAACGTGACATAATTGATTGACTTGAAATTAAGTTTTGGCTTGGTGTGTTTAAATATATATTTGGTTTTTTTTTTTTTTGCGAAATCACCGGAGGGTGTACTGGAAAGATGTTTCAATAAAATGTTTTAGTTGATGAGTTGTTTTGATGGAAAAAGTTATTTTTGTAGAGTGCGAGGGTGTGCTGGTTATGAAACTGTTTTTGTTTTCAAAATTTATTGGCAACTTGTTTACGAGCAGGATTCTTAACGCTAAGGAAACATTACCAATCGTACTATGGATGTATCTAGAAATAATGGGTCTTATTTTTTTTACCGAAATTTACTACATATTTTAATTAAAGTTAATAACTACGTGAACGATTTAACAAAATGGCGGCTACAGTTTTTTGTTTGCTAAAGTATCAAATATCTATATTGGAACGTCCACGAACTATTAGTATCGTTAAACTAAAAAAAAAAATTAAGCAATCCGTATCTTATTTACTTTACTAACTCGACCACCAAGCGTCTCCAGCCAGCATAATTTTTGGCCAGCTGTCTCCAGTTTTGCACGCTAAGTTGGTTAAGGTCCCCTTCCACTTGCGTGCGCCATCTGAGTCGCGGTCTTATCTACTGCGCCGTTCCTCGGGTGTGGAGGATTCGAAGATTTTTCGGGTCGGAGCATTCGCGTCTATTCGCTCTACATGACACAGCCAATTCAGTTGTTGGACCTTCACTCTTCTGACTAGATCAATGTTGAACGGGCCCGAAAATTACTAGAAGAAATTTTCTCTTAAAGCGACCAAGAGTAACCTCATCCGCTTTTGATAGAGTCTATGCCACAGCACCATAGAGCAGGACTGGGATGATCAATGTCTTATAAAGGGTCACTTTAGTTGTTCAAGAGAGGGTTTTGATACTCAGTGGGCAATAGTTAATCTTCGTTTAATCTCAACGCTGGCTGGTGTCGTTGTCTGAGTTCATATAGCGCAGCTTAGGAAGACAAAGTCTTAACCACTTTAAAGTTATATCTGTATAGATCTAAACCACACAATTATAGAAAGATTGGCCCTGAGCTCTGACTAATGGAAGAATCTGCTACCAAAAGTGACTTAAGGATTAGTCAAACTAGTACTTCTTGGAACCCATGCAATTTTGGACATGCACAGATTCTAGGGAAACACATTGGGAACATTTTCACTTCTGACTATGTGTTGTTCTTTTCCGAGTAGGAATGAATGAAAAACAAATTAACTCACAACACAGGTTGATGAACCCCTACACAGATGGATGAAATATGGACTGTGGAAATGGTGACGGTATATTTTCGGAGGAACAACCAAGACAGTGGTTAATCAGGCTTCGTGGTAGCAGCAGTATCTTCCAAGCAGAAGTTCTGCTTCTGACTGTCGCGGAGCGGCCCGAAAGGTGTCATTGTTGGCAATACCACAAAACAATATTACCATTTTTATTGACAGTCTCTGCTATCGAAATAAAATTCAAGCTAGTTCCAAATTGCCGCGAAGCGCTCAAAGTTCTTTGCTTGCAGCATACCATGAATATCTGCTGGGTCCCTGGACACAGTACCAAAGCCGACAATGAGAGAAGGCTGACGAACTGGCGAGAAAGGGGTCTGCAATGGATCATGATAGAGCAATAGAGTCGTTGAAACCACTACCATACAAGATTCGTATGAGAACCAGCAACAGGTGGAAAGAACTAACGACAAGTGATTAAGTATCACCGAAGCTTCGTCCAGAATATGACAGAAGCCGGACCATCAAACGAAGAGCCCCATGAGGACACACCTCACTTCCTCTGTCACAGCCCGAGTGGGGAGACCCACCTTTAGTGGGTTCTGTCGAGATTGTTGTTTCTATATGTCCTTTCCCATTAATGTTTAAGCCGCGTGACATATCTGACAGGCTGGGTGATATTTCGCAACATGATAATTGGTATGTCAATTTTTAATTCCAGTTCGAATTATATTCCTAGCAGATCGAGTGAATTCAAAAATGCAGTTGGACAATTAAGAGCTTCATCTGCTTTCACAGCAGTACCGACGTTCCTTTGAATGTTAGACTGAATAATATTGTTTAGTTCGTAGAAGCCTTTTGCTTTTGGTGGCAAGAATAGCTCAGTCAATCGTCTGACTCTTAATTGGTTTGAATATTGGGTAATATTTGCTCAACCAAATTGTTCTTTTGAGTTCAGTAAATTGCAGAAGTTATGAGGCAATGAAATTTATCCTAAATTTATATCAACTGGCTGGGCACCTTTCCTTTCTCAATTTTCAGCAAATGATGTGAAAATATCTCAGCTCATCGATCGTTTTGCTGCGGAACATAAATATTTGTAGTAAATTTTAACGTCGACACAAAGTTTCAGTTTCAGAATTTCCATAGATCCCTTAATATCGAATTAAGGTCAAAGTGCCTTGGATACTGTGTGTCCTGTAAGGTCAGACTATATTTTGTTTCTAAAAGCAGCCTTTTCCTTTATGATGCATGAAAGTGGTTTAACATTCACATCCTTCCCTCTCTTCAATTCCCGCTTTTTGTCGCAAATTCGTCAGCTATACCGCAGTGGTCTGGACGTCTGGTACCCAGCAAAGTCTCATCTTACTTGGTTCTGACTACAATTATGCCTTGAGCATTGTGCTATAGTTTGTGCAATTGTTCCAGTTCAATTGGAAAGCATGCCTAAATTAAATGCTCAGCCGTGTAAAGAATGCAGAATCGACTGTGTTCTAAAAATGTACTTAGGTTAGGTTAGGTTAGGTTAAAAAGGGGTATGAGAGAGATGACTCATACGGAACTAGGCATCCTAAGGACCCATCGCGATCCCTAGGGGTAAAAATACACTTAATATTAAAAAAAAATCCCACATATCCGGAACACAGAGCAAGGAAGAGAGCTTCTGACATACTTATGATCTACGGTTATATCCTCATTTTTACTATTTATCAAATAACTTCCTAGGCTGACGATTGCTGCCTGTGGAAAGGCTGAGTGTGTAGATATCTATCCGCTGTGTCCTTTTTATTTCGATTTAAAAAGGGCCTATTCACTCTTGGGTATATCAATAGTGTAAGTTGCAAAATGCAGGTCGGTGTATCTACGTGAGAGTCAACTGGCCAATCAAGTTCATTATCTCGCGATTTGTCTCTCCTGGACAAATAGGAAGCTCGTCTGTCCGTACTCGCATTTGTACTCTTAACTTCAGCTCAAGCATTTATTTAGTTAACTTTAATTGCATAGCACTACTCCATAAATCTAAAGGCATCCAATACAAACCTATAAAAATTATGTAAGCTATCCGCTGAGAGATTATGCCATTTGCGTCTCAATTTTCTGGTAAATGCCTTTATGCCCTTGTTTGTGCTTGCAAAGACATCTTTTCTCTAAGTGGCGCTCCAAATTAGATTCCCATTATACGCAATAAAAGAACATCTTTTCTCTGTCACTTATTCCACAGGAAATGTACAGTTTTTTTCCTCCTCTTGAGCTCCAGAGTCTTTCATTGCAATCTATCCTTCTTGCAATTACCACCACCAAGCCAATGGCGGAACTACGTAGATTTAATTAACGCGCCATAAAGCCTTCTGAGATTCCTCTCCCAGATAGCCACTTAAACGATAATAAGCATTTTTATTGCAATTATGCTTGGAATTGTGGATATTCGCTTAATATTATTACCGACTGTTGACATTACCATCCTCGTGAATCGATTAAAGCAGAGTAATGCAAATAGACTGAATTCCGAAGAAAAAACTGTGCAAACAGTTCTGAGAGTGGAAAGGATATTTGCATAAGATGAAGACAAACATTCAGAGATGGCAAAAAGAAATAAACTTTGTTTGTGCAGGTATCTATATATATGTAGGTGAATGTTTAAGCCATCAGGAAGAGCAAGCATCAACATCCAGTGTCCAAGTCCAAGTGGATATTTTTCAGTCACTTTCTATGTGTGCAAACGTGCGGAAGAGCGACTTGTGTGCACATGTGATTTACTAGAGAATTTTACTGATTGTTATCACATTATAAGGACGGGGATGACGGATATGTATTGCTCCCCATAGTGTGATGGAAAGTTTTGTTACCTTCCGTTTGGCTATATAAGAAAAGATGTAAATTTTAAAGCCTTTACTACTCTTTAGAGCTAGCATGTTGATTCGATTAAAATGTACATCCTTTTGAAGAGAATAAAGGGAAAAGTGTTGTACTATTTAGTTGCCATATCTACTCCTTCATCATCATTTGGACATAAGTTCCGAATCAATGCCTTGTAGACTGAGTTGTATCACAATCAGAAATGCAATCCAGTGAGCTTGCTTTGGACTCTTGGAACATATTTTGTTGATTCAACATTTTTATAGCTATATGGAATGAACGTCATTGTATTCCGAAAATGCATATAAAAGTAGGTATACTCCGTTATTGTATCATTTATTAAAATCTAAAAAAAAAGCGCACAGCTAGGATAATATGGTTGCCCAGAGCTGTTTGCAAAATTCTTTTTCTATTGTTTGTGAAAAATTGAAGGACCAAAGGCGAAATAAGCAGGAATGGTGGCGAAGCGGAATGAAATTAATTTCCGTTGTTGCTCTCGGGAAATGTATATAATAAAATGTTCTGAGTTTTAACAACTGCAATATAAAGGAGACACGATTTGGCTTTTATTATGCAATGAGTCAACGCAAATTTTTATTTTTATTTTTGTCAAGTATAGAATTGTGATTTTTGCCCATGTAACGGGTGGACCATCTAGTGGTTTATTTTTAAATCATAGGTTATTTTGACACTGACAGCTGTTTCCCGCTCGAAATCTTGATAGAAAGTCAGTATCATACCTCCGCGGAACGAAATGAGTGGCTTTACACTTGAAAAAGGTTGGGAAATATTGAAAACTTAATTCCAAAGTGAGTGCTGTGTAGCCCAAACAGTGCGTTTTTTGAAAAAAAGTTTTGGCCGAAATGAAGCACCCACCACGCCTGCTGAACGTAAGTTTATGCAATAAGTCCGTGAGACTGGTATGCTAGTGGATCGAAACCACTGTAGGGTACCAGCCACCCCAGAGAAAGAGCCCGTCGTATGATGATAAATGCGTGTACAGGAAAAAGGTGACAGAATATGCACACAAGAAAGCGCTGCATCGCAAAACGAGGGCAGCGAGTGAAGAGTACCGAGCCAGGAGAAGTGAGGAAAAGAAGATCCTGCATAGAAAGAAGAGGGCAGCTGCTGGATGGGCATCATGTAGAGAGAGAGTGATAGGTCAAGAAGATAACCCACGTCCAGTCAATTAAGAACTAGTTCCACCACCTAGTATAGAAGAAGTTGGCCTAGTTATAAAAAAAGCCTAAGAACAACAAGACCGCAGGCTCTGATGGTTTACCAGCGCAGCTCTTTAAATATGGTGGTGATGTTTTGGTAGGAAGCATACTCTGAATCATCAACCAAGTATGGGCGGAAGAAAACATGCCCGATGACTGGACTATGGACGCTGGAAAACACGCGCTGCAGTTTGCAGTTTTGAAGCAGCTCCTCCGATCTATTTCAAACTATCATGCCACTTCTTCTGGAGCAGATAGTGCGTAGGGCAGGTGTCAACACGGAAGGCACTATCTTCAACAGATCCGTCCAGCTGCTGGGCTATGCGGACGATCTTGACATCATCTGTCGCTCCCAGCATGCTGTGATAGAAGCGTTCACGGCGAATGAAGAACAGGCGAAATCCGTTGGCCTTGAACAAAATGAGGACAAGACTAAGTACATGCTATCAACAAACAAACAAGCCTAGGACAAAACATCACTATTGATAGCAGCAATCTCCTATTGGACATCCGGTAAAGAAATACCCTATAGGATGTTGCTACTTCGATTTGCCAAAACAATTGTGTTCAAAACTCCTATAACTCGAAGGACGAAATGTGTGCTCAACAAAACCCTTATCCTGCTTGTTCTGCTTTATGGCGAGGAGTGTTGGACGATAACCAAGAAGGCAGAGCTGATACTGGGCTCCTTTGAAAGAAAAATACTTCGGCGTATTTTTGGTCTTGTGTGCGGGGAGAGCGAATTAAGGAGAATATACAAACGCGAACTCCATGAGCTGTGCCAAGATGTGGATGTAGTCCAAAAAGCCAAAACACTGCATTGGCTCGGCTACATTGAGCGAATGGAAAATAATGCTCCAGCTAAGAGGAACTTCGAAGCCCAGCCCCCAGGTTCGAGAAGACAAGGAAGACCGAACCTCCGTTTCAAAGACCAAGCCATCGTGGATGCCAGAGCGCTTGGTCTCGACAACTGTAAGCAACGTGCCCGGGATCGTAATGGATGGAAGGCTGCAGTGTCTCAGGCAGAGACTCTTCACGGGTCGGGAGCCCGATAAGTAACTAAGTAAGTTTTATTCAATAGCTTGATGTAGTCTTTTCAGATTATCCAAATCATAGGAAGTATCCAAATATAAGCTTTAATATTCTTCTAAAATTGTAAATATTCATTAAGCTAATAAAAGGTTTTAAGCCCTTTCATAATTTTTGGCTAACTCTGTATTTAAGCTTCTGGGAATATGGCTCACAACATTCCGTCTATGCATACTGTCCACATAGCTGCGCTTCATACGAACGCTTTCATCGCTTGAAGCTTTCATACAGAATGTCCCAGTTAAGAAGTATAATCCTTTAAGGGACTTGACACTTAAAACGCTATAAATTCTAAACTATTGTCATCATTTGCAGCTTGCATGCATAGCCGTCCTGAACAGTATGCCTAACTATAGCTGATAGCTATCATCGATTTAATAACAATTTGAATCCTTTTCCATTACAAATGTAAGTGCTGTCTTTTTTGTATAGAAGGATTGTGTCAATCAAAATTCTATACTCCCTAATCGATGGCAAAAGTAGATTCCAGAGAAATTTTGTTCACCTCAACCTGAAAACAAATCCCCTATTTAGCTTCTATAAGATGTTTCCGCACCCCACCATTGCTTGGTATCGGATCTAAAAATGATTTATTTTAGTTTAAAAACTATAATACCTATTTAGTGCATAAGTTTTTTTTGTAAACTTTTCACATTTCCACGCCATAACTTCTTACCCCTTTCACCTTGAAGCGATGTAGTAATTGAGGCTTCAGCAAGTAGCAATAAATTTAAATTTCACCAAGTTAAACGGAATTTTATTTACCCTTTACCATTACTGGAAAAATAACAGCCCCGTCATTTCTGATCCATCCCCACCATTTCCGTCAGTAATTAAAAAAAAAAAAACTAAAAACAAAAAAAGAAAAATCAATTGCTTAGACAAATCCTAGTGTCGGTTATTTTCATGACTGCATCCGCTCACAAAGATGGATAACCAGATTTTCTTTCTGACATTTAATTAGAAAGTATCTAACGAAGTGGAATCAACCCTTTGGCAATATTGAGATAATTTTAGCCAACTTAAGGATGATGCCGAGCACCGGCCGGCCGCGTCGTTCATGGACCAGAACCGTCCACTCGAAAAGAAAAAAATACATAATTATCCGTTTTTTTTTTTTGTTTTCTTATTCGATATCGTTAGTGTACAGACCTTACACGCGATGCTCTTAGAATGAAAGGATCTGCTTGGTGTTATTGTTCAGATATTATATTCTTAGCCTTTCGCGTTGCTTTATAGTTTTCTTTATTTTTTGCTTTCATTTTCTGTCTATTCACATCCTGTGTATAGTTTTTATCGCTGCGAGTTAAAAAAAAACAACTCCCTCGCTGAATAGGACACTTTGAATTTGAATTTGAATGACCTATTTACAGAGCAATGAGTGTGCCTAGATGAACGGTGTAGGTATATTTGCCTCCCTTAAACAGAAAAGTAATGTTGGTATTTATTTACATCATGAAAATTGTATTGCTCGGTACGGTCGCATATCCTTGAACAGAGTTAAGTGGAACAGCTATAGCCAAGAGCAACATTTTGTTCTCCGATTCGTTGACAGGAAAAGCATCAATTCAATTCGAGCGTTAAGTCCCAGATACCATTCAATTGTGCCTGCTTGAATAAGGAATGATAAATAATGTGGACACGACTGTGAGAGAGAGAGAGAAAGAGATGTAACGATTTCATCCTTTTTGAACACATTTTGTAGAAATGTACTCATGTAATGAATTTTGTGTATATTTGACAATGTCATTTGGTTTCAAGATGTCTGGATAGCCTTGGTAATGATTGTTATTGGTAAGCTCTTGACTAAATCTGATAAGGATGTTTTGCATAACGATCTATGGCAGACACAACTTGGGACGCAGCCCGCAGAATGTATATATGTAGTTAGTTGTATTGTAGTATATTGTCAATGTGGGGCAACATTAAGTAGCACTATACGTAAATGTATTGAAGGTAGGAAAATAACGTCAACACCCAACTTGCTAGAGGTTGTCGACAACGCTTGGTAAATTTATTCCTGATGATTACAGTTTTTATGTGCAAGAGTGCGCTGATGATAAACTAGAGGTAAATTTGAAGAATGAGTCCCAGATCAAACGTCACGTCAATTTTTAAGTGGAGCAATACTGCGGTAACAGAAAATTAACTAAAACCGAAAAATCTGAAGGGAAGTGTAATTTTGTAAATGTTGTCAAAAAACGCTGACCCAATTTACTTGCACACAATACAACATGTTTTTTAGGAAGTTTTCTATAATTTAACTGATATAATAATATTTAGACAAAAAGGTCCTTATACAAATCGCTAACGGGAAAGCCAAGACAAGGGTTACCAATAAGAGACTATAATAATGGGGAGAAGGCATCGCAAGGGATGCCTGTCTAGAAAAAAATTGGGTAATCTGTCTTGATTTCGAAGCATGTCAGATTTAGGCAACTGATTGCCACTTTGCAGACGAGAATGTTTCACTGCAGTAAAGGCTACAGAATAGATGGTATAGCGTGATTCAAGTCATTATGGAATTGGTGTGTGAAATGTAAATGTATAATTGAGAGAGGTTCACACATTATCTGAAACGCTCTATACCCGCCTTGATAATCAAAGTTGGTTATACTTAGCGATTAGGTATGCGTGCAGTTCCATTTTATAGCGAAAGGGAACAAAAGGTTACTTTCCTTAGATGACAATTTACATTTTACATTAGGCAGGACATGTGCATGTCAACAATCAAGAGGAATGAGCTGCACAGTGAATGTGGACAGCATTCAACGCCGAAGTAGAGGACTTGCATTTAGTTTAAGTTTATAGAAACGTAATACCAAAAAGATTTAGCCCCAATACACACGGAGTATTGGTATTTTTTCTAAACACCGGTTTAGAAAAAAAAACTAAACCGGCTGGCAACTCGGGTTGGAGACCAGTTACGGACTCAGCGGTAACTCCACACACGAGAAAACTCATCACCAATCGAATTCTCTAGTTCGTTTATTGTCGTCATGTTTTTCAACCTCCCCACCAGCAACAGGGTGGTCTGTTGTTCGCTCATATTCGACTGACTAGAAACTGAAGTCAATAGACAATGCAAATCAACAGATGACTAAGGTTACAAACTAGTTTTTGTGAATCGCAACGAGTTTTCAACCATCAGTAGCGTCGTGTGAGTCATCCCATTTGATTACACAGGTTATGTCTCAAAGCAAACTAGTTGCCAACTTGCATCACTGATTAGTTTTTTTCCAGTTCCTCCGTGTGTTTTCTATAGTTTCTAGGTTGCAGCTTCATGAAGTCGTGGATGGTTCTGAAAAGGCCTATGCGTGCGGTATCTATGTACTGACAATCACGGAAGGGAGGTGGAAATAAAATATTCACCCTTATTCCGAGTGACGTTTTACTTTCACGACGTTTGTCGTTACATATTTGAAGCGTTTAATTTTGGAAGTCGTTGGTAAGCAGTGCTGACAGATAAATGATTGTATCAGAGTTTTGTTATAGTAAATATTTTTTTCAAAAGAATTTGTTAGTTTAAATCTTAAAAATGAATATTGTATAGCAATGTTTTGGAGTATTGATGAAGATGAGGTCATAAGACAAACTGATCTTATTCGCATCCTGGAACAGATAACGAAAAAAATCAATCCATTTAATCTACCAGATACAAAGTCAGTAAAAAGACAAACATCCATTTGAAAAACTCAATTTAACTAATTATTTTCAAATTCAAAATGTTTATCAGAAATCAGAATGACTATAAGCAAGTCTTCACTGGATGAAATAAAAGATAAGGTTGTGGAAAGTACACGGTCGCCGTGAGTACCAACAATATAACTTGCTGGCGACTGCGCGATTCTTGGCTGAGGGTGATAGATACCAGAAGGATTTAAAGTGATGCTAACAATAAATTTCTGTCAATCTTTTCCATCTCTTAATGATTGTCTAGGCTGGGTTATAACTATATTATAGTCCTATTCGATCTTGGCGTCAACGTTTAAGACTCCCCTTTTAAACTCTCTTTGCCAATAATTTCTGGTTTGTTACTTTTAACCCTTGAAAAGAATCTAATTCAATTTTTTTATTTGAATAAATTAATAGTTGAAGAAAAGTTACATTTTCGGTCGATAGTCATTATTTGGCGTTCACTAATTTGTAAACGATAAAAATTGTGATTTTTCTAAAAAACTCCAAACGTAAAGCTGCAGAATATTGGGTTACTTTTTTGGCAAATATACTCATTATAACCGACAAGAAGTTAAATATTGAATTAATACTTAAAATTTAAATTTTAAATGCACTTAATGCATTACATCAGACGAGGCAATATAACAGGGTAGCTCATCTTATATCATAGCTGCCATTGTTTTGTTTGACTAAAATTGGGTGCCGGAAATGTGAACTTGTTCTTTTGAAATAATATGCCAGAGGTTTCCACAACATCGACTTGAACAAGAAAACACAATTTTCCTTTTCAATTTTAAATACATATAAAAAAATATTCCGAAACGGAAAACTGAACAGTAGGTTCTGTGCATGTGCAAGTTGTTCGTAATTATGTTAGTCATAGAATCTATATTTTTCCAGTTCCGCTTTGGCCTTAGAAATCCCCGCAATTTACGGCTATTGGATAGACGTGCTGAAGTCCCAGAATATTCTTCAGCAGCCCCAAAAGGACTCTGAAATTTCATATAAAATGAAATTTACGAAATTGCGTTACGCTCAATTGGCCATTCAATATTAGATATATTTCAAAAAGTATCATATCAAAAAAATATGAAAATACACAATCCAAATCTAATGCGCACGTACACCACCCACTCGAAACATCTCAAATAATGCAACATACGATTTCAATTCAATCGAATTTCTATTGTAAATGTTTAGAATTTACGATGAGTTTCCCCCGGCAATGCCGATTGCCAATAAGCCCAAGTTGTATTTGTATGTACCTACCCCTATAACACAACAAAAATTCGAGTACACAGTACACTCGATTGGATGTTGTGAAAAACTACAATACCAGCAAAAATATGAAACACGAAAAAATAGAAATCTGAATCAATAGATTTTTTTTATTTCGTTGTTTGGGGTTAGTTTTTTTACTCCTTTAATCATGTCCTATTCAGAACTGAAAATAGGTGAATCATACGTATTTTGTGATAGATATGCTATACGTGAAAAGATAAATCCATGTTACAATGACTGCTCATATAATTGCAAGTTAATTTTTGTTTTTCAGTTTTGACCGCAAAACATATCACGTGACATGGGACAAAGATATAAAAATAAATATCCATTGAATATGGACAACACAAAAAAGTGAAATATAATCGATCTAGGATTACAAATTACTTACCTGATAGTGATTTTTGTTGTGTGGGCAGGCTTTGTATGTTTTTTTTTGGTTTCATTTATATAAACCTTTTATTCTGAAAAAAAAAGAAAAAACAATGAGATATGATTATGAATATTGATGGCAGTGAGTGAATTAATTTATATTTATTTTAATTTTAACAAATCCCATAAAATAGGGTTTCGAAAAAATTAATGATAACGATACATAGAAGGAAGATATATTTAAAGCTGGCATTTTTGAGAACAGTGTACAATAGACGGAACAGTATTAGCCTTTTTTTATTATCAGCGTGATCTGATCCGGATCAGATCATGAAAATAAAACAAACTGGATCATTGATTGAGTTGTGGCAACAAACATATAAAATCCAATAACAATTATGACAAATTTCGTATTGCCACCAGCCATCTTGCAGCCACACGGTACAATGTGACGTCACAATTCGATGATTTCTCCATTGCACTTGCTCATATTTGAGTTTGACATTTCGCTTGGTGTGTCGGGGTGTTACCATATGGATACAAATCTGCATACATTTAGCATTGAATATTTTTTTTGGGGAAACTATATTCAAATGTTATGTTCAAATATGCATTATAATTAACCGTATTGTACTGCTAATATTTCCATTTATATTTCTGTGCTATATAGCGAAACAAAACATCTCGAAAGTCGGAGTAGTAACTTATTCGAATTTGAAAAAATTATAATTGATTTTTTGTGTTGTTAATTGTGATTCACATTTTGGTCTGGCAACATTACTGTGTGGCTATAATTTACAGGAACACCAACCTTTAGTGAATGAAATAAACAACGCCACGAATCAACAACGAGAAATAGTTGAATAAATTTTCAGATCATATTTCGTGATCTCGATGAAAAGCAGGATCACATGTTGTTGTTGTAAGTGCATGTAAATCGATGATCTATATGGATCATAGCTGATAATAAAAAACGGCTATTAGCACTTGTATAACAGCCCGAAATTGGACGCCAGAGGAAGTAGAAAACTTCTCTGTATTAATAGAAACAAAATTAGGTCCGTTGTGAGAACCAGCCACCAGGAACTGATGGGCAAAGTTTAAAAAGGGACCTTATACAAATAAAACTTAATACTCGATGTATTTTCAACAAAACCTGTTTTTCTTTACTTTTGTAGTAAGAATGGAAAGACTGTCAAACTGGGGATGAATTCTTTCTCAGAGAGACTAACCACGAAAAAATTGTTTTTTCCGTAAAGTGCAGTATGTGATGTGACCTTTTTGTTTGTCAATTCATAAATTGCAGTGTTAGAAAAGTCTGATAAAGGCGAATAATTGTTAATTTGTTAGAAATATTTATCTACCGGCGAAACGCGAAAGTGATTCGGAATTAATTGAACATCTTTTTGATGACAAACCATAAATGCAAATAGTAATTGCACGCATATGCCAAATATGACGACAAATTTTAAATCATTTGTCAATTGTCAATTGTGAGTGGCTTACAGCTTTTTCAATTCTTACTACCAGAAATTTATTGCGTAAAAACTAGTAAGATTCTCAGTGGACGGGTAATATCTAGCTCACTCGAAGCCGCTTCCTTTTACGAATTTTTCGAGCCATTAAGTAAAAATTCGTAAAATTTAAAAGTAAAGGAAGAGAAATATTATGTATTATCCATAACAAACAATTAGTAATAAAATAGTAACAACATGAAAAATATAAATAAAGAAACAAAAAAAGAACACATACCTAAAGTAATATTTACCAATGCTTTCTTTAAAGCCTTTCAATAGTCAATTAGGTACCCTACCCCAAGCAGTTTTCCATTTGGCCAATCTTAAACCAAATTTTTTTAACATTTGGTTCCTCAAAATAGTTTAAAAAGCGTTCATCATTTGAAACTCCATTCAGCAATTTTTATTCAGTTTACTCTGTGCATAATCAAAAATCCAATAATGAGGGACAAGAAGTAAATCGAACCATACTTAACTTGACAGTGGAATCATATTGGAAAATGTTAATTATGGATACAGAGAATATACTTCTTTGAGTTGTTCAACCGTTTTTATGATAGGTAACTTTTATGGAAATAGTCGCCCTAAAGTCGCCAATGTTGCAAAAAGGGGCCAAAACAGAGAATTTTTGAAAAGTCGTCGCCAGGGGCCCAATCAAAAAAGTCGCCCATCGGTAACGCTGGTGGGAACATTAACCGGACACTGTCTGATAGGCAGGCATGCCCGCAGAATGGGAGTACCCCACAACGATTTCTTTAGGATCTGCATGGGACGACGAGGAAGAGGAAACAACCGTTGACTTCCTTTGCCCATGCCCAGCTCTTGCCACCTTAGGGTCTTATTTCTTCGAAGACCCGAGCGACCAGTCGCTTAGCGATATTTGCTGCATCAGCAAGTTTGTTACAAAGTCCAACTGGCTTAATTCAAGCTCTTCTGTTCAGTACCAGTCCTTGTCGGTGCCATGAAATAAAGTCTTATGCAAAAAGGTCCAAAACTTAATTTGAAAAAATATGGACTGAGTATTTATTATAACAAAAACTCGTTTTGGACTTTATTGCAATTTCAGAAGTGCAAATGAAATTGTCCAAAATCAGTTTTTATTATAATAAATACTCAGTCCATATTTTTAAAAGAAAATCAGAAAAAAAAGAAATTTCAAAAGTGCTATAAAGTCAAAAAAAAAAAGTCCAAAAACTCTTTTGCATGCATCATTTTCCTCCTGTCAATAGACAGGGGGTAGACTACTACGGTTACCCTCCGTCCCTACCAGAAGTCAAACCGCCCCCAGGATGTTAAATTTAAACATTTTAAGGCAATTGGCTTGAATGTTTCAGTCATCATCATCATTATATGACCTCCTAACGAAGTAAGAGGGACACGCAAAAATACTTCGTTCAAAACGACCTGTGTATGGCGAGGTCTTAAAAGCGAACAAATTTAATTTCATTTTTATCTCAAAAACCTGTGATATTTTTTTATTTTTTTGTTTTTTTTTCAAAAACCCAACAGAATTTCAATAATAATTAGTAAATTCCATGCACGATTTAAAATTTTACATTTTAAGCAATTTGTTGAATTCTGTATGTTTGTCAGTTGTTATGGTCAATATTATTATTTATCGTCCTTCTCGCATGTATTTCCCATATTAGCGATTCTCTTCATTGTTTCCATGATAATCAAAAAGCAGCTGCATCAATGCTTTTTATTTTGTTTGTCCTGTATATCCTGCGTGCAGTGAAACTTAATTATTCCGAAAATTCCAAGTATCTCTGGTGTAGTGTAACCACGGCATCGAAAAATATTATTTTTCAGAAATGTAAGGACACGATTATTCTCCCAAACACAATCTGTGTCTATATCGTTTCATTAATATAAAATGAAGGCTTACATTGTGTTTGTAATGAGTCGTAGTCGTATTCTCCCAACGGAGTCTTTAGAGCGAATGCTTCAACCCAATTTAAAGTCCATTTACATGGAGTCAACAAATATTTGCAAATAAATTAAATGAAGCCAATTGCAGGCACTCAATTTTTCATATGCACCATTATCCTTTACGTTGAATTCAATTGAAGGCAACTTTCCCGTGTCCATTGGTGTCCAATTGTATGTAAATCGTAATTAATGATGAAAGGCATTAATTACATCGATTCACATCGGGCGCAATATGCCATATCTCTGGCAGGACATCGCTCAACTGTGAAACTCTCGGATATACGACACGAGTGTATGTGTAGAATAAGTGGTGAATATTTTTCATTTCCAATTCCAATTACTATATTTGATGGATTCTATTCGAATTGGTCGCATGGACGTGTGGGTGTGGTAGTAAATTATTAACTTTTTCTTTCACTCACTGACATTGTGGTTTTCGAAAACACCAATCATTATGTAACAATTAATTTATGTAGGACATCATTTTTGTAATTACATTATGTCTGTGGTATGGAGTATGGTAAATATACTTATTACTCCATGTGGTTGGATTTAATTGAATTAATCCAAATTAATTGGATGTGAGGTGGCTTCGGCTGAACATTATTTGAGGCACCGCGTACTTCGATACATATTTCTTTATGTACTCGCAGTCTTATGTATTCGTATTTGAATTTCCGGAATAATTTCATTATGGATAAATATTGGAACAAAATTGGACGATGTCAGCAACGACGGTAAAGGTGATCCAAAAAAGGGAAATAACAAGTAAACGTGTTATCATAGGCGTCGGCGATGGTTTGATTGATGCCCTCCACCGCATACAAGTCATGCAAAATGGGCAAAATGTTGCACAAGTGAGTTAGTACCTACGTTACGTACACATGGGTATAATGATGGTTTTGTATGGGAGGTACCAGAACTACTTGAACCATATAGCCCATTTTCAATACCAAGTTGACGACGCCGACCGACGCGACACGGTAAAAAGAAATCATTTCCCAAAATTTAATTCGCCTAAATCGATTCGTTTGAACGCTTCCGTGTTTTTAACAGACAGATAGACGGACGGACATGGCTAAATTGGCTCAGATGTTGATCCTGATTCAGAATATACTTTGTGGAGTCTCCAGTGACTCCTTTTTGACGTTACAACCGTGTACAAATCACCACAGAACATCTGTATTTAATGACATGTCCAAATTTTTCGGGCGTTTGCATAAAATGTAAATTGTTTGTACTTAAATTTGCACAATATTTCAAAACTTTACCAACAATTGTAAATGCTATACGTACCTACAAATATGTATGTTAAGGACCATTCACATGGGAGCGAACGAACGAATTGATGAAATGAGAACAAACTACTTTTTATGCATTTTTTATAAACAGAAAATTGCACATTTTATATATGATGATATAGATATATGTACAATTGTGCATGTGCATGTGCATACCTACTTGCGAATCACAAACTCCTTATAGCTACGTAGTTTGTTTCATGTATACAGTGCCGGCTTTAGGGGTGGGCGAGCGGGGCGGTCGCCCGGGGGCGCCGGCACTTGAAGGGTGCCGAAGTGTACGCGCGCCAGCTTAACATCACTGAATTTGAATACCTATCTCTATCGATATAAAGAAAAACTAAACTAAATTCAGCGTATTATATTCTATGAACTTATATTCTAGGAGTGAGTATGAGCTAAGTACTCAGCATTTATCTACCGCGACCTGTCATTGTGTTGCTTGTCTTGTCGTATTCCTTTCTACCTTATGTGGGGCGAAAGAGAGGCCGACTGAGCGACCATAGAACCAATTTAGTCTAGTTTAAAAAGTTTTGTGATCAGAGAAGTACCTGTAGAAGTGTAAAGTAATAACGTAGGCCTGGTGAAGAGGCTACTGATGAACCATGAACCAATAACTGATAAAAACAAATAAAAAAAGATTTTGAAGTCGATTTTGTAATGCTCTTTTGGACACCGTACTTATACATATGAAGGAAATATGCATGATTTTCCTGACGCGTGGAATTTCTTGTTTAACATAAAAAAATCAAAATAAAAAAGAACTCATGCGACATTGCTCGGAGCTGCAAGAAAAGTTAACGATCAACTTTAAATCTGATGTTGTTGGAGATTTGTTGTGCGATGAAATCAAAAAGCACAATCTTCAAGAGTTATATGATCCGGAACAGCTGTATATCGATACGTATTCTGTTAACAATTCCAGTGACAGTTGCAAGTGACGAACGCAGTTTTTTTTTAAACCAAAGTTGATAAAAACGTACTAACAATGTCCCAAAAAAATTAACTAGTTTGTTTGGCCTCACTGTCCATTGAAAATCAAATTGCAAAAAGCCTAGATTTTGACAGTCTTATCAGAGAATTTGCTGACAAAAATCTAAAAAAATAAGATTTTAGTTGTTTTTTAATTATTTTTTTTTTTTCGTTTCATGACTAACACAATTGAAAATAATTTTTTTTATACCCTTCATAGGAAGGTATATTCTCGCCAAGAAGGAGTCACCGGAGACCCTAAAAATCTGAATCAGAATCACATTCTAAATCAATTTAGCCATGTCTGTCTGTCTGTTAACGTCCGATAACGTCCAAACCAATCGACTAAGGCGAATGAAATTTTGTGAGATGACTTCTTTTACCGTCGCTCGTCAGGTTTGTATTGAAAATTGGATATGTCGGTCAAGTAGCTCTGGTACCTCCCATACAGAACCAAAATTAGATCCATGCGAATTCATTATATGTACTAACCCACACGGAACACCATTTACATCAAATGATGACACTTTTCTTGGTTTAAATTTTAATAAAATATAAAAGGGCGCCAAGTGCATCACTCGCCCGGGGCGCCTAGATCTTTAAGGCCGGCCCTGCATGTATATAGCATATCCATTCGCTATATCAAATTCAACTACAACTAGGCATGTAATAATTTTGACTTATCTATCAACATACAGAGTTTCAAGTCCATACGGCTAACAGTTCGTGAGACCCCCCGAGAAAAAAGTGATGTAATTATTATCAAACCTCGTAAGAACTAGGACAACAAGAAAACAAAATCATTTCATGCTGCAAGCTATAATCATTATTACCCTTATACAGTATCAATTGACATCAGCATCATAAAAGTCACTTGCGATGAGTAGCTGAAGCAGAAAAATTTGCAAAAATAGCTGAATCCTTAAAATGTATCTACACCAAGTATGTTCTTTAATATGTTGCAAGGGTTCGTCCAACCTTTTCGTCCACTACGTATATGAGTATATAGTCCTTCCCAATTTACTATCATTTTGAACATTGTACTTAATGAAAAGTAAACACAATTTAATCTGCAAAATTAAATTATATTGTTTATTCCAAAATGTTGAAGCTCTGCCATATGGGTAAACGGTAAACAATCTCACTTAACATTGTCTCTCTGTATGGCACCATAATATTTTACATACGACAATAGGTCCCACATTTAGTATCTTGAGAGCATTAATTACAACAATAAATTTTGTTTAACATTTTTGATTGCACAAATAAGTCGACAATGTTGTACTCGTATTCATGGTGATGCAATTTAACCTCATTGTGTAATTCTATTTGAAACCACAAGAAAGCCTTTGCATTAGCAGAGCTATAGTCAAATGCATTTTCTCCAAGCATTGTTTTCGTCGCAATAATTTTACACAACTATAGTGTGTGTGTGCACAATTCACAATCAAAAGCATACGTGGAAACGACAAAACCGTATCCATTGTGTTGAATAGAAACAGAGTCCACAAAATCTCAGGTTAGGTACACTACACATATCTGTGTGTATCTTTGGGAAGCGACGCAAAACGGAGATATTTCTGCACTCCAAGGAGGAAAGACTTATACACATGCAGGGATATAATTAATCTCAAGCTACACTAGCATTTTATTTTACAATCCCTAGAGATTTTGGTCAAATAATAATTAACTGGCTTAATGAAATGGTGGTAGAGGTGATAAATTAAGGAAGCAGTTCTGTTTATTGAGCAGTGCTAAAAATAGACACTTTTTCATATGCCTCATCCTTACATTTCGTTGGGTGGTTGAGTGTGGAGTGAATAAAACAAAGTTTTGTCTTTGCCCAGTAATATTAATACACACCATCGTACAATAAACATTCCAATTGTGCTTATTTACGTACCTATGGTAGTCGCTGGGTCTGGTCCTTTGACCATGCAAACTAGACTGGCTAAACTTAGGTATACCCGCGAGCGTTGAACAGCAAGACAATTCTACAGATCTGCCGGAAATAACAAGTTCAACGAGTCACTATAGTTAATGCGAGCCCTTCGAAATATAGATGTATACGGCTGATGAGTTCATGAACAGTCAATAGCAAGGATGACAAAAGTAAAGAAAAACTAAGTACGTGATTATGTTTAGAATGCTTATAATATTGTCTTAAATATGTATTTTGATATCAAAGGACGCAGTCTTTTTAGAGAAAAACTGAGTTTGCTATAGAGTATATCGAGCATATTTTTGCAGCCGAATTCAGTAAGGATTTTTTAAGGCTATTTAGGGTACTGAAAAAATAGATACCTATTGGAGGATAAACTCTTCTCGGGGCAGCTCTCCCATACCTAAAGTGGGTGACTGCTAGCCGAATGTAGGGCCTACTGTTCTAACACACAACAAAGACCTGGCAGAATGACAATGTTCATTGACAGAAAGGCGATCTAATAAAGGGTCCGCCATCTAACGTTTTTTTTTTCAACTAGTGCTTATTTCGCGAATGGTAACACTTAGCTCATGTCTGATTTGACAGATAATTAGTTTTATCCTTCCGCTGAACGAATATGGTTGTGTATACGCTTGAACAGCGCTGGGAAATATTGCGACATTACTTTGAAAATCATGGTAATGTTGCAGAATGTGTGCGAAAATTGCGTACGGATTTTGGAAGAAGAGAAGCACCGTCAGCTCCGTATGTTCGTTATCTTGTGAAAAAAGTGAAAGAAACTGGCATCCTCATCGATAAACCAAAGCGTGAAAAGCCAAAAACAGTGCGTACACCCGAGTTTGGTGCGGATTTTGGTCCAGAGGCATAATTGGGCCATTTTTCTTCGAAAATGAGCAAGGAGTGGCCGTTACAGTCAATGGCGATTGTTATCGGGCCATGTTGAACGAATTTTTGTTCACAAAAATTGAAGAGGAGGATATTGGCAACATTTGGTTTCAACAGGACGGCGCTACGTGCCACACAGCCGAAACTACACTCGATGTTTTGCGCCCTGTTTTTGAAGATCGCATTATCAGCCGCAGAGCTGATGTCGTTTGGCCACCGCGGAGCTGCGATTTGACACCGTTGGACTATTATTTGTGGGGTGCCGTAAAAGATAAGTGTTACGCCGACATGCCAGAGACAATTGACGCTTTAAAGAACAATATTCGTGAAGCCATTGGTGAAATACAGCTGCACACAATCGATAATGTGCTTAAAAATTGGACCGATCGTGTAGGCTACTGCATGGCCAGCCGAGGCAGCCATTTGAATGAAATTATTTTCCATTATTAACCGGAAGGATTGTACTTTCAAATAAAAAAAGAAATTTGAGAAAATATTCAGTAGTTTTTTTTATAGCATTTTCAAAAAAAAAGTTATTTGGCGGACCCTTTATAATGTTTTGGGCTTGGGCAAACATCCTCATTCTTCAGCGCCCGCCTGAAAATGGCTAACCAGCTTGTCTGGTTAGTGTCAGCCAATGATTTATGCTTACGCTTTAATCGTATTAATCCTCAAATCATACCTTACGCCAGTGGTGAGCGAGCAAATAACAAACCGTGCCGAAGGGAAGGATGTAAAGTCGGGGGTAAAATCGGCTTCTAGCGAGAACCCTCAGGCGCCTTGGCGAGGATCTGTTGTATTTGGCCTCGTACAGGTACGGCGGTGCTGCCTGGGTCCAGAGTATATCCATTAATGAGTAGGGACACTCTTTCTACAGCATATGCATTTCCTACTACCACAAAGCAAAATCCAGAAAAAATCGTACAATAAGTGGAAGCAGGTCGAAAGAATACTGTTTAACTGAATACAACGAATGCTTGAGAAGACGATCATCCAATCCATCCTAAGGACTCAATGCACCTTCTAGGAGTCACAGTCGATTCAGGAATCACATGGCAGGACCACATATCCTATATCGCAAGATCGGCGTCCGCTAAGTTGAGCTACCATCTCGGGGCGCTGTTGAAGCCTTATAGTTGGTTATAGGTTCACCTTTCCCGGGAGAAGTATTTAAAAAAAAAATAAAAAAAAGGTTACACAACACATTTTACCTGTACCAATACATGCGGCTTGCTGCGTACGACGAACAATTGTGGGTTTTTTCATAAAGCAATCTTAAAGGCGCGTAAACTCGATTTCGTTGTGTTTACATTTTCACTTTGTGCAGTGTGACCTGCTTTGCTTTTAGGAAAATGGTTTTAAACTTCGTATTTATGATTATTTTTTCCAGGAATTACACCTAATTCTGAACCCTTACCATTAATATTTCTATCTAAGTTATGAAAATAAATATTTTTGGTTTGTTCTGACTTCGCTAAAAATAATGCAATCCGATATTGGACCTAGTATATATTGCAAGTTTTTATAATAACTGGTCACACTGGTTCTGCAGTGACGATGGGGTAGGTTTTTTCATAATGCATTTTTAAAGGGGCGTACACTCGAATTAGGCGGAGAGGCGACCGTCGGATTACTTAGCTCATAGAGTTAATGATTCTTATGCCACTTAGTCGATAGAGCTACTCGAGACTAAGAAAACGCACCCGGGTTGCCTAAAATATTTTGGTCGGATGACGTCTAAAACGGGTCACTTCCGGTGCGTTTTTTCGACCATAACTTAGTCCATCGAGTTAACGGTTAAAACTTCTCCAAGTTGTAGAGCTTGACGAGACTAAGCGAAATATATAGGGTTGCCTAGTTTAAAATGGTCGGATGGGGTTGGCAACCCCTTTTTAAGGGTCCTGTTTTTCGACTACAACTTAGCTTATCGAGTTAAAGGTTGCCATTAGTTCCAAATGAAAGACACGGCTGTGCGTTTAACAAAAATATAAGGTTGCCACCTTTAAAATGGTCGGATGACCTTGGCAACCCCATTTGAAAGAAATAAAAAAAGTATAACATTTTTCTTTTTAACTTCATAAAAATATTGGTAGTTCATTGAGTTAACGGTTGAAACTTTGCCAAATTATAGAGCTCGGCGAGACTAACCGAAATATATAGGGTTGCCTAGTTTAAAATATTCGGATGGGGTTGGCAACCCCTTTTTAAGGGACATGTTTTTCGACTGTAAATTACTAAGAAATATGGAACTAATAAAGTCAAAACCAATTAAGCCAAAAACTTCAAACTTAAATCATTTACCAAGGTCATTAACCCTCACATGGATGGAATTTTTTATGTACTTACATGGACAGTATCTACCCGGGTAGATAAACAAAATCTCACGCATTCTGTATGAGTTTTTTGCATTAGGTTATAGTTTTTCTTTCAATATTAGCCTTTTGCATTCATTCTCAATATTTTTTTACGTTTGATTGTGCCTTTTTTCCAGATAACAGCTTTGCTTTCAAGCAGAGCGCTCCCTTCTATCGAGCAACGATATCGGTGAGGCGCTTCAAAGCAATTTCGCAATAAATCGTATTTTATTATTTTATTTGGTACGCATATTTTGTATGTCTCATACAATATACTTTAGTTTACTTTTAAGCTCTACTTGGCGCAAACATGTATTTTTGTATCGACATTTTGTAAATTCAACGAATATCTACCTGGGTAGATACTGTCCATGTAAGACAAAAAAAAGTCAAAACTTAAAAAATAATAAGAAAGGACTTTCTCACACAATTTTTTTCATAATTATCTTCAACAAAACAATAATTTAGTCACTGATTCGAAACTGCATTAAAATCTAATAAAAAACCGAAGAGATATTTAGAGTTGAAAATTCAAATATCTACCCGGGTAGATACTGTCCATGTGAGGGTTAAAGAGGTTCACCTCAGCAAATCTCATCTTTATAGCATTAGTGGTTCTCAACATACAGGAATTCAAAAATCGCAAAAACCGTAACTGACTCACTCACACACTTAGATCATCATTAAAATTATGTAGCACTTCCTGCCATCCTAGAATCGTGAAATTTGGCAGAATGCTAGATGCAACCGTGATGCAACCACTGGGAAGAGTCCAAAACATGAGATTTTCCATTCCATTTTAAAAATTGGTTATTATTTATTTGGGCCACTTTCCATTGCTGTAAAACGTTATAATTTGGTAGAGCGGTAACACTTGCAGTGTACAGAAAGGAGAATATCAAACATTTTATATCCACCATTCAGGAGGCGTGGTATACGCCCATGATTTATCTGGGCAACTTATCATTGCCGTAGAATGTTGTTGGTAGAGCGGTTATACTTTGCAGTGTACAGAAAGAAATAAATCAAAAATTGTATATTCTCTATTCAGGAAGCGTGGTATCTGCCCACGAAAAAAAGTAAGGACATCTAAATGTACGCCATGTTCTTAGTTTAAGAAGGTTCAATGTTCAATAAATTGGTAGGTTTACTTGGCAAGCTTTTCGTTTATAACTTCATTATACATATTAGTCCAGGAGAAATAGGATTCGAACAACAAAAAAATTCGTTACAGCACTCTGACAGCGGAATATTGTAAAGCAAGCTCTTGTAAAACTGGACAAAAAAATCGAACCGACAGCTATCCGGAGTGCAATGGGGTGCATTTTTAGGGGTTGACAATGGTTTTTCGCGATTTCTGGCTAAACTGTGCATCCTATCGAAAAAAGTTCAATGTAAAAGTTGTAGGAAATAAAAGGATCTACAACTTTTGTACTTACCATTTTTACCTTAACCTCAAAATTTTTCGAAAAAATGGCGGAAAACCGGTTTTTTGGTTTTTAATTCTTTTCTTTGACAGAAAAACGTCTATGAAGCTGAAACTTGGACAAAAGATACTTTTTAGTGTTGCAAAAAGGCAGTAACTTTTTCAGACGGAAATATTAAGAGGTTGTTGTTAAATTTAAATTTTAAACAAAAAAAAGCGATGTTTTTAACTGCGATTCCTCTTAAAACTACACTTCCTACGGAGCTATGTTTTGGCTCACTTACTCGTTGTTATATTTACTTTCGATAAATGGTGAAGAAATGGTATACTGCAATGGAAAAAATTACCATAAAATTGAAAAATTCTAAAAAATCGCTTTTTTCGTG